>JARLTB010000166.1:70000-480000 GCA_030141615.1 Unio pictorum
TCTCTCTCTCTCTCTCTCTCTCTCTCTCTCTCTCTCTCTCTCTCTCTCTCTCTCTTCAGGCACTGAATGGAAAACACAGATTTTGTTGTCATTCATTTTGATTCTTATTTTATCATTTTAATTATTGTTTGTATTGTATTAGAATTTTTATCGAAGTTTATGTTTTAATCCAAAATGTCCAATATACATATGGTACCTTATGTTTTAACCCAAGTAAGGAGTGAAGGAAGGAAAGAGGGGAGGGAGGAAGAAAGACAATAAAATAACAAAATGAATAAGTAAGCTTTCAACTCCCTATTGAAAACAACCTCTCCAATTATCTCTTGGTAAATAAATTCGAACCGTTAAATATACATTTTAATTAATAATGCAAACATGTATTTTCCATGCTATATTCACTTCATTTTAATTATGGGGTTTCTCGGCTCACGGACGTTCATTTAGTTTATCATTTTGTAAGAGTATTCTATGAAGTTAGGCTTTGAGGTTGAAGTGTGGCAGCTATCATTGCTAGTTATTATTCGATAAGCTGTTTGATAACTGTGATCGGAAGTACTAGTTATTATTCGATAAGCTGTTTGATAACTGTGATTGGAAGTGCAAGTTTTTATTCGATAAGCCGTTTGATAACTGTGATCGGAAGTGCTAGTTATTATTCGATAAGCTGTTTGATAACTGTGATCGGAAGTGTTACTAAAAGAGTCGAGGTGTTTTATTACAAGAAAATACCTGTCATGCCGTTTACCTACCGTACCTTCCGATTCATGCTCGTTCCACAAGTAACAATATATGAAATATGAAAATTAACGTACTGGAAGAATGATAACATCACTTGGCAGAAACGGAGTGTATGAACGTGATAGAGATGCATAAAAGATTTTGAATTGAACTCTTTGGTTTTTTTGTTTGTCTCAATGATTGAAATTTGCAAGCTGCATTGAGCATGTCCACTATTTTCTATCAGGCCAATGCTTTGCTGATGTACTGACTTGACTGGATTACTTTAGATTATTTTAGAACCAGAATGCTTAGCAATAATGATTGTGAGAGTTGTTTTAATTGATTGGGGTGGGTGTGGGTGGCGGGGTGTTAAACACATGGCAAGGGAAGTTACTCAGTCAATACTTGTTTACTGTACTCTCAACGTTAAAGTTACAGACAAACCAACTCCTACGAGCAAATGACCATTCATTCCAGACGACCAATTATCAGTTCTATCCCATGGTTCAATGTGAAAATCAATTTCACTATTTGCTTTAGACTCAAAACTAATTGGTAGCTAGCCGTATATCACAAGGATGCTGTTACAAATCACTGGCCATATTATCAATTGGATTTGACCACAACGGCCACTAATACCACGGTGTATTAATTCAAATCAACGTTTTGATTTAATTCGAAAGATAAACGTGTACTAAGATTGTTTTTGTGTGCCTCTGTAAATTTAATGTGAATTTCCGTACATGTCCTGTACTTGCAAAGTTGTTTTGTTTCTTCATTCATCTTTATCTCTGTGGCTGATTATATGTCGTTCCAATTATTTTGATGTGTTGACTTTGTTGATTTGATCTGCTTTGGTATTTATCTATTTCAACTTTTTATGTACTTTTAGATTCACAATTCGTACAGAGAATCTGCTTTTTTGTTATAATAGCCTGTTGATGGTATTTCGGATGCTTAGCAGTTTATTAAAATATGTGCATGTGCGTGAGAGAGAGAGAGAGAGAGAGAGAGAGAGAGAGAGAGAGAGAGAGAGAGAGAGAACTGTCTTCATCTTTGACTGTGCACCTGCTTATAACTCTTTTCACTGCTTGTATAAAAATAAAATCAGCACAGGTAGAAAATTATATTTAAAAACAAATACCAATGCATATGTATCGTAGCTTCTTTAAATGAAATCAATTTTATAGGTAAATGAATAGGACAATGTGATCTAGAATTAATAGAGTTACCTACTTAAAAGTGCTATCAATGTCAAGAGGAATGGCGTATCTGTTTGAAATTGTGATTTACGACATTGCTTTTATGCAACTAATTTTGGCAGACATATTTGGAATTCAGAGTTGAGCATTTTGCATCTTGGTATATAGCACATTCATATTGTTGTGTCAAAAGATGAGACACATTCAAACTTCAACGAAATGGTCATTGGATGTATAGTATTCCGGTCGATTATGATAACGATGATTGCAATATCGACAATTACAACGACTGCAAAACCATTGGCAATACAAACATATAATGATGAAAAGAATGTGCAGTTAGTGTAGCAGATGTTTGAAATAGTGGTGGATAGTGTACGTTTGTTTATACAAGCATATAAGATAGCAGACAGTTAGGACATGGCCCATGATACAAGCATAAAATATAGCAGGAAGTTAGGCCATGTCCCATGATACAACCATGTAAGATAGCAGGCAGTTAGGGCATGGCCAATGATACAAGCATATAAGATAGCAGACAGTTAGGGCATGGCCCATGACACAAGCATGACATAGAGCAGGCAATTAGGACATGGCCCATGATACAAGCATATAAGATAGCAGGCAGTTAGGACATGGCCCATGATACAAGCATATAAGATAGCAGACAGTTAGGGCATGGCCCATGATACAAGCATAAAATATAGCAGGAAGTTAGGCCATGTCCCATGATACAACCATGTAAGATAGCAGGCAGTTAGGGCATGGCCAATGATACAAGCATATAAGATAGCAGACAGTTAGGGCATGGCCCATGACACAAGCATGACATAGAGCAGGCAATTAGGACATGGCCCATGATACAAGCATATAAGATAGCAGGCAGTTAGGACATGGCCCATGATACAAGCATATAAGATAGCAGACAGTTAGGGCATGACCCATGATACAAGCATAAAATATAGCAGGCAGTTAGGCCATGTCCCATGATACAAGCATATAAGATAGCAGGCAGTTAGGGCATGGCCCATGATACAAGCATAAAATATAGTAGGCAGTTAGAACGTGGCCCATGATACAAGCATATAAGATAGCAGGCAGTTAGGGCATGGCCCATGATACAAGCATAAAATATAGCAGGCAGTTAGGCCATGTCCCATGATAAAAGAATATAAGATATCAGGCAGTTAGGGCATGGCCCATGATACAAGCATAAAATATAGCAGGCAGTTAGGCCATGTCCCATGATAAAAGCATATAAGATAGCATTCAGTTAGGGCATGGCCAATGATACAAACATATAAGATAGCAGACAGTTAGGGTATGGCCAATGATACAAGCATAAAATATAGTAGGCAGTTAGGACATGCCAATGATAGAAGCATAAAATGGCCAATGATACAAGCATATAAGATAATTTTGTGAATTAAATCCCGAATAGTCTTAGTAACAGGTATTCAAAACTGCTAAACAGTGTTGAGAAAGAATAACAGTGATGTTTCGAATGAATTTATATCTCGAACAAGCTAATCTACCTATCTTATTCCATGTACCGATCTACGAATATTCTTGATATAACAAAATGATATAATCAAAACTGTCATTGAATGAATTCTAAATAATCTCCCAAAAGTGATTTTGTCCAAAATGTCAATCAAAATTGTAACTACATTGATTAATTTTGTTAAATGATACCTCTCAAATCGTGCATGAGCTCAACAGTAAATAATTATAGAACCTGAACTTAAAGGAGGAATGAATAATCTTATTGATCTCAGCCTTTTATACAACCATGCCGCAAACCCAATCGACCTATGTCGCAAACGCACTCGACTTATGTCGCAAACCCACTCGACCTATGTCGCAAACCCACTCGACTTATGTCGCAAACCCACTCAACCTATGTCGTAAACCCATTCGACTCACAAGTTATTATGTACTTTTCAGAGAAGGACGTATGTAAGGTGAAGTTGTTTGTATTTGTAACATGCACAATGGAGATAATGTTGGAATATCACTATGCTACTTTGATGTAATGTGGCTGACATTTCTTGGGATACTGTACTTGTGGAAATTGTGCATGATCTAAGCACATGTTATAACAAAATGGATGCTCCCAGGTGCTTGACAAATTATTCAGAATTAATCAAAAGTACACTAACTTTAGCATTTATTAAAATAGGGAAAACGAATTTTGCTGAATTAGGCAATATCAGCTTCTGAAAGTGCAATTATAAATTGCAAATAATATCTGAAAAGTACAAAAAGTTATTGGATCTTTTTTTCTGGAATTTACCTCTTAAGTCTAAGAAGTGAAAATGACCATGCGGAGGTAGCATTTTATTTTATACCAACACATCTTACTCTAGAACCTTAAATTAATCCCATCAGTCATACATAAAAAAGGGAATTAAAGGTTCTTCTAACAACAATTATGATCTACAAAGTCCTTATTATATAGCCAGTATAACCAGTGGAGAAATCCTGGGAAATAAGTTTTCTTTAAAATTTTAATCCTATGCAAAATACGAAACTGTAGAGCGCCACCTTATGTCGCAAAAAAGCTGGATCTGAGTGTTTGACAATACGCTCTCTGGCTGGTCGACAAGATTCTGCATACCAAGCTCAGTTCTCTTGATCTGATTGCACATAATCCAGGTGCCTTGTGCAATGACTGGACTTTATACAAATGGAAGAGATATGAAATCATTTGAACAATCCTATTTTGATGTTACTAGCCACGACATCGCATTGCTTGACTGGTGCCCTATATCGAGCCAGTATAGATGACTCATCAGTGTTCAAATTGACATACGTGGGAAATCTATACAACTGACCGATGTTACAGATCGAATCCTGGCTAACTTGCCAGACATTAAAGCCACATGCAGTAGCGAAGCAAACCAGAACACTGTCTCTCCTCGACAAAAAGCATTATGCGGACAACTTTTCTCTTTTTATGGCCAGGGCTGCAAGCATAGCTGCAAAGACATATCCCAAGTGACAACAAGATTTAGTGGTTCATTTGTCTCCATGTGCCATAATTCTGTGCCTAATTCACTTTCAGCAGTGGTGATTATTATCATGAATGGTACAGATATAAAACCACTGTCATATTACAAGACAGTGTCTCAGTCAACTCACACAGCTGTTGTTGTTCAACTCTTATATTCATGTTACGTATATTTGATTTAATTTATATTTATTTTAATTTAATTTTTAGTTTGGTTGTTTTAATTTTTTTTTAATTCCATTACATGCTATTATAATCTAACCTTGTTTAAGTTATTTGGATTTTGTTTTAGAAATCAGTTTGATCTTATTCTTTTGTCGAAAACACCTAAGGTTGACCTAGATCCTGGCCTTAATTCAAAATTCATCACAGCCACGTAAACAAGTTCTTTTTTATATTTATTTTTATTGTGAGAATAAAAAGAGCGAGATCGATGCTGTATTGGTTACGTATCCCTAGACTTGTAAATAGTTTTGAAGAATGTAACAACTTTTCTTATTTTCATTCTTAGAGTAAAATAGTTGGTTGTTGTTAGGGTCATTTTCAGAGTACATGATGTAAACATGATTACACGACCCTCATACGGGTATCTATGTTGTGTTTAAAATTGCTGTATAACCGTTTTCTTAGAGCAATAATCGAACTTTAAAACACTTGTTGCCAAATCGTTTTTCTTTTTGTAGTCAGATTTTGAATGAATGGCATTTTGTTGTGCACATCGAGACAACAGCTCATAGGACACCGAGATCTTTTGAATGACTGTTTCTGGAATAGTGCACTTGTCCAAGCTGGAATTGCCAAACACGGAACAACAAATTCGATTTAGAAAGCCTCCTATTTATTCCACACGCTCATCAGATCATAGCTAACGAGTTGTGTCTGCAGTAGACATGTAGCCTGGAAGAGTAAGAAGCTGACATCACTGAAAAACTGGTGTACGGAACCATAGTAGGTCCCCAGTTTTTCCAGTTTGGTATTGTATCTTCCAGCTATATATATTGGTGGTGTGAAAAAATATTAAAGAAAAAAGTTTAGACGACAAAAATACCACAGAAAATAATAATAATAATAATAATAATAATAATAATAATCATAATCATACAGCGAAAAAAATGCCACTACAACGGTAAATACTAATAATAACACCACTACTAATGCTGCTACTAAGAAAAAGGTGGAAGGAAAAGGAGAAGGATATAGGAGTAGAAAGAGAAGAATTGCTTATTAACCTTGATTGTAAAGTTCAGGGTACACCATACCATACAGTCTATCTTTTAACCTTTCACATTTGCAACTCTTTCTGTAGTGTTTGACATGACCCATGATTTTAAAGAAGTTTAATATGACGTATTCACACAAACGCTGATGAAATAAAGAGCACTGAGTTCAAATAAAATGAAATTACATGTAAAAGTTGAACATTGTTTGAAATCGTGTATTTAGATTTTATTGTGCTCGAAATCAATTGTCTTCCTGTCGAATAAAATTATTATTAAAACATTTTAATATCATTTACTTCTTAACTAAATAATTAATGTTTCTAAAAAATAATATTTAGTAATTTTCTGAGTACCTAAATCATATTTTTCAGTCAAAACCAAGACACGCGAGTGCCACTTAAAACGTGACTGTTTCCTTACCTAATATAATGTACATTGTTTAACTTTTTGCGGCGTCTCCTTTTTGTAATAATTTGTTTCTTCCTTTCTCGTTTTTGTTTTTTAGTTGATATTCCTACATAATCTTGTTTGAATTTCCATTTCGAAGCCACAGGCAAACAAACAAACAAACAAACAAATAAACAAAACCCAAAAACAAACACACAAACAACAAACAAAACCAAAAACCAAACAGAATGCCGTATGACCCTGACTCAAACAGAATGCCGTATGACCCTGACTCAAACAGAATGCCGTATGACCCTGACTCAAACAGAATGCCGTATGACCCTGACTCAAACAGAATGCCGTATGACCCTGACTCAAACTGCTGTCTAGGTGGAGCTGTCCTTTGTGCTCTTGTACCTCATGATTAAAGGGATATGAACAAAGTAATGGAAACATACATGTTAGGCCACCAATGACGAAGTAACGGAAACATACATGTTAGGCCACCAAGGATGAAGTAACATAAACATACATGTTAGGCCACCAAGGATGAAGTAACATAAACATACATGTTAGGCCACCAAGGATGAAGTAACGGAAACATACATGTTAGGCCACCAAGGATGAAGTAACGAAACATACATGTTAGGTCACCAAGGATGAAGTAATGGAAACGTATATATATTAAGCCACCAAGGATGAAGTAACGGAAACATACATGTTAGGCCACCAAGGATGAAGTAACAGAAACATACATGTTAGGCCACCAAGGATGAAGTAACGGAAACATACATGTTAGGTCACCAAGGATGAAATAATGGAAACGTATATATATTAAGCCACCAAGGATGAAGTAACGGAAACATACATGTTAGGCCACCAAGGATGAAGTAACAGAAACATACATGCTAGGCCACCAAGGATGAAGTAACGGAAACATACATGTTAGGTCACCAAGGATGAAGTAATGGAAACGTATATATATTAAGCCACCAAGGATGAAGTAACGGAAACATACATGTTAGGCCACCAAGGATGAAGTAACAGAAACATACATGTTAGGCCACCAAGGATGAAGTAACGGAAACATACATGTTAGGTCACCAAGGATGAAGTAACAGAAACATACATGTTAGGCCACCAAGGATGAAGTAACGGAAACATACATGTTAGGCCACCAAGGATGAAGTAACAGAAACATACATGTTAGGCCACCAAGGATGAAGTAACGGAAACATACATGTTAGGTCACCAAGGATGAAGTAATGGAAACGTATATATATTAAGCCACCAAGGATGAAGTAACGGAAACATACATGTTAGGCCACCAAGGATGAAGTAACGGAAACATACATGCTAGGCCACCAAGGATGATGTAACAGGAACAGTTTGACTCTGTATGTTTACGGTAGTATTATCCTTAGTGCCCAAATTTCCTGACTGTGTTTTGTATATGTTCCAAAGTACTCCAAAGTATTACACCATCGACTTAGTCCTTACACCTAGGACTTATCTAAGGTAAAATGAGGTAGCCAGTTCAAGAACAAGAATAATTCACTTTTTATTAGTTCATTTTAAGGAAATTGCCGGAAATATTATCAAATAAGTACCAAAGGTAAACCAGGTTTATGAACTAAGGCGTTTGTCATACAACTGGAACTGTTTTCGGTAGCCAAACAACGGGCACTTTTGTTGTTTACTTAAGGCTGAATACCGTCGCGAATAAGAGTCTTTACGAAAAAATTCTATTCTCAAGCTTGTTAGAAATTTTCTTGAACCAACACTTACCGTCGCCAATCTCCTTAAAGCGGCTGATAAGTCAACAATTTGAAATTAATTTTCACTTAACATTTCTTGACCCTGAATCATTCCGCGCTCGATCTCTATCACGAAACGTTGTTTAAATTTGCACTCTGTGTTACTCACAGTTGAAGACCTTTATATGTCTGACCTAAAGATCTTAAGTGAAAATAAGTTTCAAATAAATTCGATAAATTCTGCTGGGAAGTGAAACTGCTCTTTACACACGTGAGATATTGCAACCGGTCCAACCATGTTTGGAATGTAAGGTTGTGATTAATCTCCATTACATAAAGCGCCTATAAAACGAAACCATTGATCACTATTGGGGTCATGACTAAGTCCTGAACATACACACTGCATGAACGAAAGCACAGACGTCAATCCTTACAGTGGACGTGACTAAAGTCGCAAATGGACTATGACTACACTAGAACAGTGGCACGCACATTGATTCATACATATGACATAATTAACGTGCTGAAACAGACATGGTCTGGACAAGAAATGAAGCACCCACTTTAAGATTGATTTTGTAATTCCTTTATCCGTTTTACAAATTGCTGAAGTGATTTTAATTTTAGATTAAATTTACCTCGAATATTTGACAGTCTTCTTTTTAAAATTATTTTGCTCAAATGAACGATAACACTAACAAGAAACAAATATTACTTCATATATATATATTTTTTTTTTAAAAATGTTTCTTAAAGAAGATATAATTGTCTGTTAGCTAGTACTGAATATAAATATTCTAAATGTTGTTACAATTTTATATATTTTTTTTCTTTCATTAACATCGGTTCTAAAACATTAGATTCGTGATTGGGATGCAATACTTTCAAATCCACCATCATAATTTTTATCATTTAGGCTTTTGTAAGGGAAGCCGGAATTATTGGGATTATTTGCTATTGTTCTCTGTGTATACGTGCGTAGGTCCGTACAATGTTAAGCAAATTCTCCCATAACGTCCATAACAGGAACTACAAACATTCCGGTCTAGTAAGAGTGCTCTACAAATCAGCATAACGGTTATAGAAATCTCGATCTATATCTTGGGGTGGAGCTGGTGATGGAGTGGGGTGGGGTTGGGTGGGGTGGGGGTGGAACAATAACTGGGACAGGCGTTTGAATGACATTTCGAGTTGTTGCCAGCTGGTACCTAAATTTAGACAAACAGCATCGTGTAATTAACTACTTAACAGTCAATCGGTCTAAGTGTAATAGTACATCTCTATCTACATAACTGTGATACTTACTATCTATATGACCTGACCCTTCATCAAACGTCTTAATTACACATAATATTCTAAGGCAAGCAGATATACGTTGTTTCATTGGTATAACTAACAATATTTACCATGGCTGGACATCTGATACGGTTTATCCATGGCGGTAAAACGGTATTCGTATCTATTTCATAGATATTCAATTAACACCTTATTACGATTACAGAACCAGATATGACCGATCCCAATGCTGAAATATAGGAATCAGAAATGAGTTTTCTTATAGATCTTATAGATATGAGCACCGTTCTCTCGAAACCAGAAACATCAGCAAAGAAAACACGACAAAGACGTTGCAAATAAGATAAAATTAGTTAATGAACAAAACCAAATCTCAAAATCTTATTTAGCAGTATTACGTATACGCATAAAAGTAAACTGTATGTATGTATGTATGTATGTATGTATGTATGTATGTATGTATGTATGTATGTATGTATGTATGTATGTATGTATGTGTGTGTGTGTGTGTGTGTGTGTGTGTGTGTGTGTGTGTGTGTGTGTGTGTGTGTGTGTGTGCAATTAATTCCCAAAAGATTGTAGAATTATTCCACTATATATTGTTGTAATTTGAGAACTAGTTTGAACAGTATTAGCCATTTATATCTCTTTTGCAATTTCCATTCGAGCAGCAATCGGAGAGTTTACCCAGTAGAATTCTTCTTCTCCTTAGTCATAACACAAATATTTAAATATGAATTTTATCTTACCAGTTATGTCTGTTCAGTTTATGTTGTGTTGGTCGACCCCGTCCACCATGTTATGTTTGCCAACCCCGTCAGCTATGTGTTTTTCTATCAGGTCCTGTCCTGTTAGCTAGTTTGAATGTATTTTTAAACCGCATGTGCAATTACCCTTCGAATTGTGTAACTCATCAATACATAAGGAGTTCAGATGTAGCCATGATTTTAAAGTTATAGAATATCAAAACTTAATCTTAACGACTGGACTATGTTTCATTGATGTATTTCAATATTTATATTTAGTTTACTTGTACCGATAAATTTTCGGTCATAATCTATTATTGCTTTAAAGTACATATCCAAAAATTATATAATGCATATACACTTATTACTACCAACATGTAATTATTCCTATGCGTATATAGTTATTCCAATGTGCATTGAAATTAATCGTATGTACATATACTTATTACTGCTTATTCGTATCAACATGTAATTATTCCTATGCGTATATAGTTATTCCAATGTGCATTGAAATTAATTGTATGTACATATACTTATTAGTGCTTATTCATATCAACATGTAATGATTCCTATGCGTATATAGTTATTCCAATGTGCATTGAAATTAATCGTATGTACATATACTTATTACTGCTTATTCGTATCAACATGTAATGATTCCTATGCGTATATAGTTTTTCCAATGTGCATTGAAATTAATCGTATGTATATATACTTATTACTATATACATGTAACTCTTAATATTCCTATTCAGAACATTAGCATCACAAAAATAATATTCATAGTATGTTTTGTGCTCTGTGTTGCCGCACAATTAAAAGGTAACGAAAGTGGTTTTACTTTTTATGAATAAAGGATGATATACCTGTCACACGAGGAGGTGTTGAATTTATTTTACATCATACGTCATACACAGATGACATAACATTTTAGGCTCTTATGTCAATTAACGCACTGGAGACACCTTGCAATCTGGAAGGTGTCATAGTTTGCACGTGCTAATTGGGATGGACAATTCCATGAAATGTGATAAGGCTAAGGAATGATAAACCATTTGATATAAACAAGTTTTAAGTTTAATCTAGAATTATTTAACAAGTACAATGGCTGCTTCGTATACGTCAAACTTCTTGAAATATCTACAAAGTGTAGGCAAAATGAGACTTTAATCTTGCAATTGAAACAGATTTCCTTCGTAATTCATGTAATAATTTTAATTAAACAACTAAATTGAATGAGTTAAAGAAAGCAGCAGTTTTCATCTATCGTAAAAGTTTGGACAGTTCAAATTCAATGCATTCGAAATATATGATCACACGATCAACACATACACTAGATGATATCGATTTTAGGCCGATTAAATCGATATATATTCGCTGCAAACAGGACGTATGCCCTAACCATATTACCTCCTTGTTTGTAAACTATAAACTCTTAAAAATGTATGGCATTTGTTAAAAACAAGGGTATGCTCCATATCACTTTCCAGAGTTACCAAGAGTTGCTGCCAACAAGATTGGAAGCGAGGCTTCTGATGGCGTGCCTTACTGCGGTAATGTATGCCAAGCTAAATGATACATGCAACAAGCTAAATGATACATGCAACAAGCTAAATGATACATGCAACATTAACAAAAATAAGCGCATAAGTCAAGTATAAAAAACTAATATACAAAAACATATGGATTATATCATTTTTTATTCACCAGAGTTTATATTACATAATTACATAATTTACTTTCAATGTTCGTGACTGTTTTCGTTTTTGTAGTTTATTTTAAGGTCCAGTTATTAGACTGTAAAGGAGGGCATCAATAATAATAATAATAATAATAATAATAATAATAATAATAATAATAATAATAATAATAACAGTAATAATAATAACAATACAAATAATTTAGGTTTGACTGACATTTCAAATGTTATTTATGGCCTACTTAAGAAACATTTGTATTGTGTAACTAACATACATTAATTCTCTTTCATTTTATCTCGACTTCAGTTAATCTCTCAGTACTTAGTAGGTTCAAAACCTAAACAGTACCAGCAAACCTAATTGTTACAAAATTGAATTGATTGCTGATGATTGCATACATTTAAATCTTCTTAAGCTGTATCAATGAGATGTTGATACGAAGTGTTTACAGAACTATGTAAATGGATTGAGCAAGGAACATTACTAAAGAGAAATCATTTATAACGACTGGCAGACATTGTTCTTGTTACTGTATAGAACTTCAAAATGTCCATATTAGATAGTCACATCTGAAAATACTACTTAGAATTTTGCCTCCTAATGAATTGCCCACAAGAATTGGTATTGTCCAAAATGAGATTTGCTCTTTTTGTATGCTTCATGCTTAAACAATCTCTCGAACCTTTTGTGATTGCCGCATAATTAAGACTTGTATATTTAGTATTGTGCATTGGATGAAAAGTATATGTTGTTACAATAATAATTTAGAATCCACAATAAAAATATTATCTTTTGGAATTAAAGACTAAGCTTACTTTGATTATGTAATTAATCTAATAACTCTTTATGCAAATCAATATAGATTTAATTAAGAGGACAGCATGTCAACCTCATTTAAAAAACGATTGTTTTTTTTTTTGCTGCAATATAAAAATAAAGCACTTATATGATCTTTACATGCGAAATGTTTGAGAATATATGGTTACTGTAGATAAGGTCAATACAGTGATAAACTGTTTTTCGAAACAAATGTGCATGTATGGGTATATGTACTAATATATCTGTGTGTATAGCGGTGATATGCTCGACTCGATAAATATATATATATATATATATATATATATATATATATATATATATATATATATATATATATATATATATATATATATATATATCCATAGTTACATAATCTGAATAGTTACACAATTTCCATAGTTACATGCCACTCATTGTTGTACATTACATGAGTTTTGGGATATTATTAGATTGTTGCTTTCATTTGATTTTTGTTTACAAATTGGTGGAGATTTCACCTACACGTTTTTTGACTGTGCACAGATCAACTTTACCCAGATGTAGACTGGTAGCGAAGTGTCAACCGATAAATTTGTCACTTGGTCCCCTGCAAATACAAAATGTTACAAGTCTTATCAAGGGTAAAGCAATAAATGTCGCATTCCGGTCTCGAACCGTAGCCTCAGCTGATTGTTCTTGCCTGGGAAAGGTTAACTGTCAGCCTGAGGACGGGCGGATAAATGATATCTGCTCTATAATGATCAATGACGACATGATGCTATAAACAAAACCTGAGTAAAAAGACGGTTTAATTTGTGTCATGTTGCAAAGTACTATGTCTCCCTGTATATGAATATTTATTGGATGAAAACATTCAAACATTTCTTCAAGCGTCGCACTAGAAAGTACACACTGTTTAGGCCTGTAATACGGACAGACATGTGATCGTACATGCCTCTATTTCTCATTTAATCTGCAACATAAGTTACATTTGCACACCAGTGGGGAATGTTAAGGAAAATAGTATTATATACATGTTGTTGTTGTTGTTGTTGTTGTAGGGTTTAACGCTTTTCTTCAGTATAACATAGGTTATGCATGACGGCCAGTATAAAAGTGGAGAAAGAGCCAAGGAAACGCCCATAAAGAACCATCGACCCACATAAAGCTAATGGCAATTATTTTTTTCATACCCACGTTGGCTGAATTCGAGACTCGAACCCACGTCGACCGAAGGGAGATGACAGCGATCCATAACGGTTGACGCATTAGACGCTTTAATTAACTGTGGACTGGATGGGACTAATACGTTAATAACAAAGGGTAGATTTTATAGTTTATATACTACTACTACTACTACTACTACTACTAATAATAATAATAATAATAATAATAGTGTTTATTTGTAGCACAAGCCACTGGTCCATGATACATATCTATACGTCATGCGGTACAAAAATGTGTTTTAGTGTATAAAGAACGTCGTGTCCGGAGTTCTTATACATGAAAGTAATCATTATTGCATTTTCGAACTGGGCGAGATCAAAATATATATTATACAGTAATCACATAAAGTGCAAGTTTTGCGATATTGATCTAGAGTCGAATGTATCCGGAGTCGATGATGAAATGATTTCTCTATTCTTTAAGGTTTCTATGGTAAAAAATACTAGCAATCAGGAATTTACTATTATATTTTGCATAAAAATCCTAAATTTACTATTAAATTTTGCATACAAATCCTAAATTTACTATTATATTTTGCATACAAATCCTAAATTTACTATTATATTTTGCATAAAAATCCTAAATTTTTCTTAACTTGGATTTTTATTCTTGTTACTTTTACCATCTTTATTTTCTAAATCCAGATGCTCGTATTTGAATTTTTTTAACACATTCGGGCTTCAAATCCTATTCAACATTATAAGACTGACGTGACTTTTGTTGACCGTCTCATTGATGTCCATATCGCACAAATATATAATTTTCTATGCATACGAAAATAGTTTTAATTGACTCTAATTGCTCACATTTATTATTATTTCATAATTGTTTCTCTACTTTCTAGAAACTTGTATATATGTTGCAAATTACTGGCACGAACATATTTCCAAAACTGTGACACATATTTGTTCATTATAAATATATGTGAGAACGGTTCGAGAATACTTGTGTACGTGTATAAGTGACTTAAAATTAGAAACAACCTATGAAAAATATTGATGATCACATGGAAGGTGTATCAATCATGACCAAATATCATCCTCCTTAATTAAATTGTATTACTACTACTACTACTACTATTATTACTACTACTACTACTACTACTACTACTACTATTATTATTATTATTATTATTACTGTTATTGTTGCTATTATTATTATTATTATTATTACTGTTGTTGTTGCTATTATTACTATTATTATTATTAATATTATCGTCGTCGTCATCATCATCATCATTATTTATTATTATTATTATTATTATTATTGTTGTTGTTGTTGTTATTATTATTATTATTATTATTATTAGTATTATTATTATTATTATTATTATTATTATTATTATTATTATTATCCTCAAACGGTCAAATTGCAGAGGATATTTCATATGGGATATCAGTAATGTATAATGAGAAAAAAAACAAATGTCAAAGCATGCATCCTTATTTTACTCGCAATATTTAGATTTACACATGTGGCAATACATTAATAGAAACGATCATTTATAAAAGTAAATTTATCATTCTATTACAAGACCAAATTCCGAATCGTAAACAGTCTTGATTTATAACTCATCTACATCGTACATAATGTTTAATAATACAAATGCATTGTGCTCGCATAAATAAACAAGATTGTCACACTTTAGCAACAAGTGTAGATAAAATATGATTGTTTTCGTTGTCAAACTACTTAAACACGAAATAAAGCTGGCTGCTTTGAACTTGTCCCAATCATTCATATTAAGATCGGCTACCCTTGCGATCTGGTCGCTTTGAACTTATCATTAAATCATTTTAAATTTATTTTCCCCTTGATATCTGGTTATTTTCAACTTGTCCCAATATTTCAATTATTATACAGTCTCTTACTATTCCTTCTAATCTAGTTGCTTCTATTTTTTTATCTTCAAAGTAAAATGTGTACTTTCGTTGATATTTCCTATCATAATATTTTCTTTCTCGGCCAAATGTTTTATTTTTAATAATTGTTATTCTTACATTTTTCTCTTAAACAGACGTTTTAGTTTTAGATTATTAATATATTCTCCGACATAAGCTCTCTGACAAGGGAAGGATGACTGAATGACAATAACCTTGATTTATCAAAGGAGTTAAGCTAACAAAATTAAATTAAGCCTTATATTTACGAAGTTCTAAACAAGTTAGTGAATTGAAACATAATTTATCACTTGAAACTGATCATTTAGATTTTAGTTGCTTTATTTCACGTCTATTTAGTTTTTTAAATATCCCTAATTTTAGTGGAAACATTCGGCTGCTCTGACTTTATTCTATTTCATTGTCAAACGTCGGAGTATTTTCCAATATTATTATTATTATTATTATTATTATTATTATTAGTAGTAGTAGTAGTAGTAGTAGTAGTAGTAGTAGTAGTAGTAGTAGTAGTTGCAGTAGTTGTAACAGTAGTAGTAGTTATAGTTGTTGCTTGCTGCTGCTGCTGTTTTATGGCCCTGCAAATTGAAAACCAATATTCAACAAATATACTTATAATGAGTAAAATTCCACATAAATAAAATCTAATGTATATTGAAGATTTATAAAGTGAACAGACGTTTAACAAACATAGATTTATCACAGCTGCCATGTACAAACTTTATGCGTTCAGGATTGTCATTAGATATTTCTAGCAGCAAACTTTCTTAAAAGCTGAAACGTATCTTGTATATTGGATCAGTTGCTTTCTTTGAACCTGTCTGAAAACTGTTTTGATCAACGTTGCTTACTAAATCAATACATATTTAAAGTTATCATAATAATTGTTATTTTAAAGTCATAACTGACTTATATGTTTTGACCCAATAGAGCGTGTAAAGGTTGAATGTCTGTATTTTGACAAGCTGATGAACTGATGAGCTAATATAAATATATAATTTACTTTTGTTGTCGAAACATTATTCGGTCATTTCCGTCAGGTCGTGAAATAAGTCTCTGAAGTACCTTAGGAATAAAAAAAAGTTTTTACATGATTGTTGAATCGCCACTGGCGGAGTGCGCCACAAATGTTGTACCTATTAAGTCCGAATGTTGTTCTGTTTGTGGCTTTGTATTCTTCCGCCGCCAAATTGTTTCATCTGAATGAAAGTAGTTCAAAATACAGTTATGTTATTGTTGTTGTTTTCGGCAGGAGAACATTTTAGCACATACTATAATAGTTTGTGTGTTAGTTTGACTCATAGATAACACAGTCAGAAATGAAGTTTTGCAACACCTGAAAGTCGATTTTAAAAAAATTTAACGTTGAAAATACCAAAACGATTTTTTTTGTTGCTGACCAGTAGTGAGTGACCACACGCATGTTTTTTGATAACGGGGCCACTGACAGATCATAAACATATCACTTGTCAAAGAGTATGGAATCGTCGTGTTTCACTTATGCTGACACGTGAAGATAAACGAGCCAATATTACTGAAGTCCGATATCGAACGCAAATACATTAAATTCTCCCTGCATGCCCTTTATATGCTAAATAGAGAGAACAGGTGTTTTTGCCAAATTTGCCCAAATTTCGGAAGCTATTTGAAACTAAATTCTTTTAAGCTTTACTATAAATTATTATCAGCAAAAATAATATGAAATTAATTTTAAAATAAAACTTATTTTCTGATATTTTAGATTATCTAATAATCTTGAGAGATACCAGCCAAAGTAAATGTGCTAACAGCGATGAACGATATTGTTGAAGATGTCAACCTTAGTTTACGCTAGAAATGAGTTCGGCCATAGCCAACCAAAGTTTGCGCTAGAAATGAGTTCGGCCATTGATGCCAACCAAGGGTGAACTAAATTTCGCCATCTTGTTGCAAACTCTACCAAATGTTGACAAGAGACCTGAGTTCGGCCATATCATTATATACATCAACCAAAGTAAACGCGGGAATGTAGATTGGCCAGTCCAACTAAACTTGTGAACTGAGATCGGACGTCTTATGTTCTGACAGTCTTCATATGTATCTTTGTATAACTTTATATATTTGGCCTGTATTCTCAATTAAATCGAACGCTTAATATAGTTTGACCCCTGTAAAATATATACTGTTCCATTTCCGATAAATATTTAAAACACTTGAATGATGTGTGTGTGTGTGTGTGAGAGAGAGAGAGAGAGAGAGAGAGAGAGAGAGAGAGAGAGAGAGAGAGAGAGAGAGAGGGGGGGGGGAGTTCACTCTGTATTTGAGCATGCCTGAATGGATATATCAAATGTTTCAGGCCACCGTCGTTAACTAAGGTTTCAAGTCAACCCCTGACCGCGTTATTTTGTTTAAACATTTAGCTTCGTTTATGGCTATGTATTCACTACTATTTTCTCACCGACACACAGAAAAGCGGAAATTAGCAACGTTGCTGAAAAATTTATTAGGATAAATTATAGGTTCTGATACTGAGAAAAAAGAACAAGTAGTTAATATACTAGATTTCTTAATAGTCACACGATGCTTGTTTTAATTCAAAACTGTATCTTAGCATTATATATAATGTTAAGTACTGTACATGTAGTATATCAGCATTAAATAAGGTCAAGCTTTTCAAGTTGTATTCAAGGTTTAAACACTTCTACTTTAGCATAGGACATTCGCATAAATATCACACAAGCAAAGGGAAATTCCCACATATGACTCAAAAAATGTACATACTCTACAGTTTGTAAAAATACCCATATCAGATCTCTCTCTCTCTCTCTCTCTCTCTCTCTCTCTCTCTCTCTCTCTCTCTCTCTCTCTCTCTCTCTCTCTCTCTCCTACAAGAGATAATAACAAAACAACACAAAAATACATACATTGTTGGAAGGACCGTCAGAAATGTGAGAAAGAGAATTTTAGGAAAGACATTTCTTCTCAAATAGCTTAACTTGCTTCCTTTTTAAGGCCAATTTGACCGTATTGTTAAGTTGTGCGAATCAGTATGACTTTTCCATATTATTCACTAATGCTCTGCCATACAATTACTAAGACTTTACCATTTGCATCACTATGATTTTACCATAAGAAACACTATGATTTTACCATTTGCATCACTATAATTTTACCATAGGAATCACTATGATTTTATCCTAGGAATCATTATGGTTTTTACATGGGATTCACTGATCTTACCATATGAATCACAAGGCTTTTACCATAGGAATCACTATGACTTTACCATAGGAATCATTATGACTTTACCATTGAAATCACTAGGACTTTACCATAAGACTCACTATGACATTATCATAAGAATCACTGTGACTTTACTATACGAATCGACTTTACCATAAGAAACGTTATGACTTTACCATATGAATCACTATCATGTTATCATGAGAATCACTATGACTTTACCATAATAATCGCTATGACTTTACCATAATAATCGCTATGACTTTACCATAAGAATCACTTGGGCTTTACCATAAAAATCACTATCATGTTATCACGAGAATCACTATGACTTTACCATACTAATCACTATGACTTTACCATAATAATCGCTATGACTTTACCATACGAATCAGTAGGGCTTTACCATAAGAATCACTATCGCGTTATCATAATAATCGCTATGACTTTGCCATAATAATCGCTATTTTTACCATAATAATCGCTATGACTTTACCATAAGAATCATTATGACTTTACCATAATAATCACTATGACTTTACTATAATAATCGCTATGACGTTACCATAATAATCGCTATGACTTTACCATAGGAATCACTAGGACTTTACCATAAGAATCACTATCACGTTATCATAATAATCACTATGACTTTACTATAATAATCGCTATGACTTTAACATAAGAATCACTATTACTTTACCACATGGATCAATATAACTTTACCGCGAAATCTCTAAGACTTTACCATACGATCACTAACTTACGCTTAAGAAGGAATCCATACACATTTGTATAAACAGAACGACCTAAAGCTCGCATCTGGTTGATTAGCAGTTGTCTCAATATTTCGTTAAGAAACTGAAGGCATTGATTTAATACCACCATTATTGTATAATTTCTTTTTATACTGTTTTCAATGTTATTTCTGGAAATGAACGCCATTCGGTCATACATCACATCGCATGAAACATGTTTTCAGGTCCGTCATACATCACAGAGTATGAAACATGTCTCAGGTCCGTCATACATCACAGAGTATGAAACATGTCTCAGGTCCGTCATACATCATATCGCATGAAACATGTCTCAGGTCCGTCATACATCACATCGCATGAAACATGTTTTCAGGTCCGTCATACATCACAGAGTATGAAACATGTCTCAGGTCCGTCATACATCACATCGCATGAAACATGTCTCAGGTCCGTCATACATCACATCGCATGAAACATGTCTCTAAAACGGTTTATCTAATCTTTAAGGCTTTTATAGTCACCATTGCCTAATTAGTCATCAGAGTTGTATTAGTATATTTTGTATCAAAGTCCTAAAGTTTTCTAAAGTTAGTTGTTTTTATATACAAAGGTGGGTAAATATTTTCATCCTTATTCTCTTTATAACGGACAGATAAAATGAAATTCAGTTCAATATTAACGTCACAAATTGGACACGTGTTTTTTCCAGTGTTAGCTCTGATTGGTAAGTTCATCACTCTAAGCACAGTGATTTTAGAACAAAAAATGGCTGTCTTCTAACGGGTCTAGATATCTTTGGCAGGTGAATTCTTCTCCCAGTGACCTGTCGAAATGCAGACTTTTCATCGACTTAATCTTTGAAAAGAATTAAACAGTTCTGAAATATTGTCATACCAAGGTGCAGACGTTATACCGCTTTGTCTACCAGCACTTCGATTCGTTACAAGGCACCAGTAGTGCTGCGTATTTGCACAATAGTGCAGGAGGTAGGGGTTTTAGTTAGAAAGAAATGGTCCCCATGCGCAGATTGTGTGGGCCATTCGAATACCACGAGATATATTAACGTTTGCCGAACGTGCGCAGACGGAAGCAAAACATCTACGTTAATGCATATCTGTCACAGGTGGACTGTATTGTTATGTAATCTTCTAATACTCAACCCACTTGTTTCTGATGCAAGATCAAGGTCATTTGAATCTTTTTCCGAACTAATTTTGTCATTGACTTTCGGTAGATTGATATCAAGCGCAGTCCGTGGGATTAGAAAGCAGTATTTGTTAACACCCACATACCATGCACCTTTGTCTGTGCTTAAAGCAAAGTCAATGTTATTTAATTATATGTAAAGTTTCATCTGACATCTTTCTGTATGTGTATACACTCAAACATTTTTCAATGATTTTTTGTAATATGTTAATTGTATGGTATAATCATTTTGTCTCTAAGTGAAATACATACACCTTCTTTTATGCATGATGTAAACTCAATGACATTTCAAAATTATTTTTTAGATTTTATTTACGGCATTTCCGCATCTGAAGCATCTAAAGTAGACTTAGCTAAAATATTCCTCTTAATCCCAGTAAAACCTAGAGGGAGCCCTAAACCCTAAATCCCGTTTATCATGGTTGAAGTAATGCGGATTGCATGCTCGGACATATGATCAGAAACGCCTCCTCATGAAGTTTTTTGCTCATAAAATAAGATAAATCTCTACGAGCTTTGCCTTTGAACGTAATTTCTCAATAATAATCATTGAAGCTGTAGGTTGCCAAGAAAATACAACCGTCCATGGTTTGTATTTAAGATTCATGGTTTCACAGCGACATACATTGGTTCTGATAAGCCCCGTTTGCTACCAGACGCAGCTAACGTAATCAAAATCTCTAGACCGGCACCAACCCAGCTTTTCCAGGATTCTCCCAGAAATGTTATTATTCATTATTCATTATTTGTTCTTCATTAATGTTAACAACACCGCCCCAGTTTGGCTGCTCGCAAGTTAGGAGAGTGGACTAACCCTTTTATGGGGAGCCCCATCTTCTTTCTTTAAAAGTTATCCATGTTAAGATAAAGTAGCTCCACCTGTCGGCGGTAAAGGGAAGTAATGGACAAGAGGCATTGCCTCTCTCGATATAAATATAGACATAAAAGATGAATTTTCTTCTTTGGGGAGGCTGAATTCGAATGGTAGTATGGCTAATATTTCTCACATTAATGTGATCGGATAATGTATTCATAGAAGAAACTATATCGAAGAGAGATAAGTTACACAACCGCAACAAATCCGGTATATGTTATATGTTATATATAAAACAATATATATGTTATATGTTATATATAAAACAATATATATGTTATATGTTATATATAAAACAATATATATGTTATATGTTATATATAAAACAATATATATGTTATATGTTATATATAAAACAATATATATGTTATATGTTATATATAAAACAATATATATGTTATATGTTATATATAAAACAATATATATGTTATATGTTATATATAAAACAAGATCATAAGAAGTAACAGAACGATGTAGACACCATGTCCAATGCAGCACATTTTAACTTAATATTATATATGTCCTTCATATTTTATGCTTAAGAAAGGATATAGTTCCAATTTATGATTATGGAAATTCAAACGTTTAAGAAAATCGTGACAAGAAATCAGAAAAATTATGCACATTGTTATCTGTTGTTGTTGTTGTGTCGTTGTAGGTTGAGCGCATTTTCAATACACGATATGCATATACAGGGCAGCCAATATAATTGGTAGAGAAAGAACCCAATAAAGGTCTGATAAGAATATCCAACCCACGTGAAGCTATTGGCATATATTCTCAGAATACCTACATCGGCGGAGTAAGAGACTTGAAACCATACGGACAGATGTGATATACTCGGTCCCCTGGGCCGCGATTATGATCCATAAAACAAAATAATATACAAGAGTTGTTTTTGGTAAGGAGAACGAAACGAGTTCACACAGCCCAAATTGGTTGTGTTATATATATATATATATATATATATATATATATATATATATATATATATATATATATCCCAATGATTTTCTTGATGGCAGCACCTGTGTTGAAGGAGAGGAACTCGTGCCATATTCCTATGATGGATTAAGGGAGGTAACTCGAACTAAAACAAATCTGTAACCATACCGGAGTAATCCACCATTGTAATGCTCTTAAACTGTATCATTGATCGATCCTTGTTCTAAGCGGCGAAAGGTCCAACTTATTAAAATATAACTAATGCCTTTTGAAGAAATACACACAAAAAAGAGCTGATCTGTTAACATGGGACTTACAGTTAATTTTTCCTTCATTTTATTCTTGTGGCCATAGCCGTAACTAATTTGGGCAGGCAGTCGTCATGTCTCGGATTAAGACATTTCATTATAGCTGCATCATCTTCAAATAGTCTGAACTAATTCGATTAAAATGGGCCAAATCAATAATACAAATCTATGTTGAATGGCTACATGGCAAATTATGTGGGTCGTATAAGATCACCGTATGAGATACTTGTATGAACGGTGTTAGTTATCAGGGAAGAAGTCTACACTATGAGATGATGCCTTTAGACAGTTATAACTACAAAGAGACTCTTACAATTTTAAGTAATTCATTAACGATTTGTCAAATAAAAACAGTGCTATGAATTATTTTTTCTTTGAGGCTGGATATTTAAGTAAATAATTATTGCAAAACCAATTTCGAAAATAAAATTAAAAAACAAATCAAGCTCATGTCTTTGAAACTGTTACTAATTTGATAATAATTTGACATGTTTGAAATATTGAGAGAAGAAGAAGAAATTATAGACAAATAAGTTGTTTCCTTTTGTTGGGATGATATATTTGAATCCTAAATATATCTTTATTGCAATTTATGTAAGACTGATTAAATAAATAGAACATAATGCAGAATTTATAGAAAGATAACAAGTCTAGACAATGTGAATACGAACAGAATCTCTATATTTAGCATATCTAAGTTAAATATTGTTTGAGAACCAGTTCAGTTACAGTTTCTTGTCTGAGTCCAAACTTAAAATGTGTTTCTACTTTATCTTGCGACATTTGGGTAATATTGCTTAAAATAATGATAAGTATTATTAGAATAATATCTCAGGCTTATGATTTACATACTTGAATAATGATGTCTGGTATTTCTTTGGACAGATAATCACATAAAGGGTCTTAATGCTTATTTTTATTATATCGCATTTTGAAGAAATGGAGATTCCCAGGGTATTTCAGGTAGTCATAGACTCTTTCCATTCTGTCCGAGAACCTTAAAAAGTCTTGGCTTTTCTCTAATATAATATAAGCGTACATTCTGTGTAATTCACGATGCGTTTGTCAAGAATTTTATTCGTATGACTCGCATCGTGTAGCCAAGGTTATGGACGACTTGTAGATAAGGTTATGGAAGACTTGTAGACAAGGTTATGGAAGACTTGTAGACAAGGTTATGGAAGACTTGTAGACAAGGTTATTGAAGACTTGTAGACAAGGTTATGAAAGACTTGTAGACAAGGTTATGGAAGACTTGTAGACAAGGTTATGGAAGACTTGTAGACAAGGTTATGGAAGACTTATATACAAAGTTAAGAACTTCCTGGATCAGGGCCTTGACATTGATTTATTTCCCCAAAAGAAATTATTAAGAAGAACACAGGCATAATACAAGAAGGTGAAAGAACTATTAAGTCTTGAAATGAAGAAAGACAGAGAGAGGGAGAAAGGGGACTGGGAGGAAGAGAACAGTCAGAACGGAAAAGAACAATAGCGGCAGCGACGAAGATAACATCAAGAAGTGTGGAATATGAAACTATACATTTAACTGAAGTAAGAAATGAACCATCAAGGAGAGCAACTATTAGACCCTGATGTGGACTATTGGGTAATATACCCTAGCATAATTCACTTTTGTCTTTTCATTTCTATCGATATAAGGCGTGACAACGTAAGGGAAAAGAGATGTGCAGCCCGTGGATCCCGATTTGGAACTTGAGACCACTAATGAAGAGTGACCCAAAATGTCAGAAAACGCAGATAAATCTTTTTATGCACAACATGCTGGCTTACATAAGTGAGTTAATGAAAGCCGCGTTCTTTACATGAATGTTTGGAATGAACAGATTCAATCAGCAACATCGGGTAGGAAAACGAACGGTGCGGTTCCACCGTGTTATAGCAGTACACCTGTAAAAGTAAGCGGAAACAGATATCGTGACTTATTTGAATAAAAAAAATGCCTCACCTAGAACATAACAACACGACAGTAAACAGTGATACATATATTTTCTTGCAAGCTCATCATCCGTTACACGTAACACAAAACACAAAAACTAGCGGTTGTGGAGGTATAACATCTATTTAATTAATACATCTTCACTGTCATTCTCTAAATTATTGATGTATTCCAAATATATTGCATCTGCAGACAATTTGGCGTGGTTAATTGATGTTCTTTAAAATATATGTCATATCACAAAGACCGTCTCACACTATCATTACTTACATTTCCGAAATTCTGAAACTCACAATGACACGAATACATAATTGTATTAGTGGTTAGTGATTCGAAAACATTGGAACAGGCATTTGAATAAACACAAAGAGGATAATGTCTCATCGTGTTAGAGTTAAACATTGATTATCATTAGGCATGACTGGAGATTTCTTTCGAATAATGTGCAACTGGGATGAGCAAAGTTTGGTGAGAAAGTGATAATTTTAAATAAAAACAGTACCTTGTTTAAACCTTGTCCGACAATTTTGTTTTATTTCCTATGTAGTTGCGATGAAGTAAATATACACTGTCTACAATTCCTAACATTTTGTCCATATGCATCTGCTAACAGCTCACAGCCCTTGAAGGTATACTCCGTGACGCCATCACAATCATCACCATGTTGTACCTATAGTGAAGTGTAGACTTCGCGAGCTTTGAGAGAAGTACACTTTGCATTATTAAAGTCCAATGTTCTTTTGTCCATTTTAAGTTTTCAAATTGAAGAAAGTATTTATCTACTTCTTTACTTTAAAAGAGGGTATCAAAAAATATTTATGGTAACATCAAAACCTTACCTCATGTAATATGGGCTGGGATTGGAAAGAGACTCGGAGTGTTTCCCCTGCAGTTTCAAAATTATTTTAATATCCTCCTATACTCTCTCTGTCTCTCTGTCTCTCTCTCTCTCTCTCTCATATATCTGCGTTTACTTCTCCGGCTCTGCATTTGCACTCCATCCCCGTAACGTTTGGATTTCGTCATTTCCTTCTGAAGCTGATGTTTTTTTATATATATATTTCCATCTGATTGTTTTAACTATATGTTTTTATAATTTTTAATACAAACCAGATACAAACGTACTAATTAAACCCAAAACGTTAGAATGTAAAACGTATTTTTCACCAAATAATGAATCAAACTGATCTTTCACTCCCGTTTTTAAAAGAAAAGATTATTTCACTTCATAGAGAACATAATATTCGTACTTTTTTAAAATTCTCTAGCACTTCCTTGGTAGGATTTAGAGTATGTATGTATGTATGTATGTATGTATGTATGTATGTATGTATGTATGTATGTATGTATGTATGTATGTATGTATGTATGTATGTGTATATGTATGTATGTATGTATGTATGTATGTATGTATGTATGTATGTATGTATGTGTGTGTGTGTGTGTGTGTGTGTGTGTGTGTGTGTGTGTGTGTGTGTGTGTGTGTGTGTGTGTGTGTGTGTGTGTGTGTATGTATGTATCCATGCCTGTATGTATGTATGTATGCATGCATGCATGCATGCATGCATGCATGCATGCATGCATGCATGCATGCATGTATGTATGTATGTATGTATGTATGTATGTATGTATGTATGTATGTATGTATGTATGTATGTATGTGTGTGTGTGTGTGTGTGTGTGTGTGTGTGTGTGTGTGTGTGTGTGTGTGTGTGTGTATGTATGTATGCATGCCTGTATGTATGTATGTATGCATGCATGCATGCATGCCTGTATGTATGTATGCATGCATGCATGCATGCATGCATGCATGCATGCATGTATGTATGTATGTATGTATGTATGTATGTATGTATGTATGTATGTATGTATGTATGTATGTATGTATGTATGTATGTATGTTTATAAGATAGGTTAATAAACTTTAGATGCGCTAGTGAGACCATGTTGTTTTCAATGGCACCCATTTTTCCAGATGAAGCCGTGCCAATTGTCACAAAGATGTCATGTATACTGAAGTCCCGCAGGTTGTTAAAAACATCACCGTACATACAAATGGGCGAAGAAAAACTGAAAGAAATGCAGAAACTAAACACTACTTCAAAAACTGAACGCAAATGCAAACACTAAACACTAATGCAAAATTAAACGCTAACGAAAAACCCAACAGAGCCATCACAAAAGTTATATTTGTATTTGATCTAAATTTTATAGGCACATAACAACTGGATATACATAGCAAATTAACAAGATCGATAGAGTATGTTGTATTAAGTCCTATACGATATAACTGATATAACTGCACTAATAGTTCGATGCTTTGTTTGCCTCTAATGTAACGATCATTAACTCCATTATCAGCCAGACGCAAATTTATGCCTGCATGTGTTATACAGGAAGTTGCTATACAGAGGTCTTTTTTATTTATATATGATTTTGTTGTCTCTGATATGGATAGTGCTTGACTTCCCTTAGAACCCTAGAAATGGAAAATGGGTTTACTCCAAGATGTACATCTGAGCATCCCATTTTTTCTGCCTGTGCTTTATAAGTGACAAAAGTAAACTTGGGACATAATTTCACCTATGTTAAGGTGAAAACAGAGAAGAGTTACATCCCATGCATCACACTGAAGTAAAATAACATACCGTAGGCATAATACATTGCAGTAGCGTCCACATGTGCCTTTCCAGTTATCAATAGCATCCTCTCCTATTTTGGCATTCCAGTCTTTTTGCACCACAAGGCCTCTGGGTCTTTTAGCTTGTCAAGGTTGAACTTAATTCTTACGGGGCCCTCTTTAATTCTTGTGGGACCCTCTTTGTCGACTTTTTTAGATGTAGTGTGGACGCTACTGCAATGCAGAGATCAACGACAGAGGCTTAAGGCTCCTGGAATTTGCCAGCTTCAATGATCTGAAGCTGATGAACACGTTTGGTCCACACAAAGCATCCCGAAGGTGGACCTGGCATAGCCAGAATGGAGAACATCAACTCTAACCTGATCAAAGTCATAGAAAGCCTTTACAGCAAGGCCACCAGCGCAGTATGCTTCAACGGTCAAATAGGAGATTGGTTTAGGACAACTGTGGGAGTCAGACAGGGCTGCCTGCTTTCACCTACTCTCTTCAACATCTTCCTTGAAAGAATCATGACAGATGCATTGGACGACCATGAAGGACCCGTCAGTATTGGAGGCAGAATAATAAAGAATCTGCGCTTTGCTGATGACATCGATGGCCTTGCAGGAAATGAGGAGGAGCTAGCTCAGTTGGTGGAAAAACTGGACAGGACAGCTACTGCTTTTGGTATGGAAATCAGTGCAGAGAAGACCAAATTGATGACCAACAACACCAGTGGCATCAGCACTGACATCATGATTAGTGGCCAGAAACTGGAAACAGTTAATAGATTCAAGTACTTAGGAGCCATCGTGGCAGACGAGGGATCAAAACCAGAAATATTGTCCAGGATTGCACTGACAATAACAGCAATGGCAAGGCTGAAGACAGTTTGGAAAGGCAGAAACACTTCAGTCACCTCAAATAGCAGACTGATGCGCTCCTTGGTTGCATCTGTATTCCTATATGCCAGTGAATCATGGACCCTCACAGCGGATCTCGAAAGGAGGATACAAGCTGTTGAAATGAGATGCTTTCGAAGGTTGCTTGGCATTACATATAGAGATCATGTCACGAATGAGGAAGTGGGAAACAGAATTAAGCAAGCCATTGGGCCCTATGATGAGCTATTGACCATTGTGAAAAAGCGCAAAATGAAATGGTATGGACATGTCACACGATCGACAGGGCTTGCTAAGACAATCCAAGTTACTGTGCAGGGAGGGCGAAAGAGAGGAAGACAGAGGAAAAGATGGGAGGATAACATCTCAGAGTGGACAGGACTGAAGCTGAGTGACACAGTGAGAGTATCAGAGAACAGAGTGGAATGGAGGAAGCTGGTTGTCAGGTCATCAGTGGTGCCCCAACGGTCGGCAAGACTAAAGGATTGATAGATAGGCATGATACGACATCCTAAAAAGAAACAAAGACAACACCATGGATAGGAATCTCCTCGTCCTCTGAAAACATAATGAACCGTACTTTTATTTAACTGTGTCAAATAAAGATGAAGCAAAATCGCAGTGTCTCTAGACACGTAAAATGAAGTAGTAGTAGTAGTAGTAGTAGTAGTAGTAGTAGTAGTAGCAGTAGTAGTAGTAGTAGTAGTAGTGGTAGTAGTAGTAGTAGTGGTAGTGGTAGTGGTAGTAGTAGTAGTAGTAGTAGTGGTGGCAAAAGCAACATCATTGGCAGACAGGTCTAAGTAGACAGGCGTGGATTGAGAAAGTGATCAAATTGAAGCCAAACAGAGACAACGTTCTAATAAAATAGATCACCCGCGAGAATTAGGCACATGCTGGAAGTGCATCCATGTATGTAGGTAGGTAGGTATGTCGGTAGTCATGTACGTACATACCTACTTTTGTATGTATGTATGTATGTATGTATGTATGTATGTATGTATGTATGTATGTATGTATGTATGTATGTATGTATGTGTGTGTGTGTGTGTGTGTGTGTGTGTGTGTGTGTGTGTGTGAGATTTCTTAGTGACTTATAATTAAAGTATTGTCTTTCGTAAGAATATCGATACCAAGCCGTCACTCTTTCATAACCAGTTATGTTACAGACTATATACTACACGTCGTCAGTAAATTATAAATATGCCATTTAATGTCCAATAGTTTATCGGTGACAAAAAAAGTTTCATCTGATTTCTGTAACACCGAAACGATGACGACGATGATGATAATGATGATGATAAAGAAGATGGGTAGATCTAATAATTGTTTTGTCATGGATGTATACTTGTAATGATTTGGAGTGTTTGCCAGCATCAATAAACAATAAAACCTACTGTACACATCAGGCTGAAGTCATGTCCTTATGACAAAGTGCATTTCGGAAGAAGTTGATGTTACATAATAATTCAGAAAACGTAATACATTATTCCATAGGCATTTATGTTTTGTATAAAATGAAAAGATGATTCTTTTCAATCTGCCATACTATAGATTCCATTTTAGTTGACAAACGTGTCACATGTGCAAGTCCAAGGGCAATGCACACATTTTGAGTAAAGCATAGATGAACTCATAAATATTTTGTACAATGGCCTAAAACTATCAGATTTAAATACATTTAAAATGTACTCACTTTTACATCACTAATAATAACTTTTCATCGAAGTCACAGGCTACTTACATGGCTGTGATCCTTAAGAGTCATCGTGTCTGTGCCTGATAAATTTGGTATTGCAATGTGGTGATGAACTAAAAAGTGACACGTTATCACAGAACGCATTACCACCCAGTATGGGCACATATTCATCGAGCACATATACATGCAGCAAAGTTAGCAATGCGCAAAATATTCATCACACACGTTCATGTAGCAAAGATGGCAGTGGGCAAAATATTCATCACACACGTTCATGTAGTAAAGTTGACAGTGGGCAAAATTATTATAGTCTTCATAGTAACATTTCACAGTTACAAGCTGATTATGACTAATCCAGAATAAAACATATAATTTGGCTAAAACATATTTTAGGTAGTAATATGTGTGGAAATATTCTATTTTAGATAACACATCCCTTGTATAGTTTTTTGCCATTTAAACCTTGAAAACTGGTCAATTTTGTACAAACCTGTTACGAGAGACCACCTATCTTGAGAGACAGTTTCTTTTGTTGGCAGAAGGGGTGCACTCTCATAACAGGTTGTACAGTACTGTTAACAACATTAGCTGTATTACATATTACAAAAATAATAATAGCCATGTGCCTCTTTAACGGAATCACTAAAGCAGGTTGCATGGGCTTGCATAGGCAGTATTGCCATTTGCCATTGGAGAGTTTGACCCCAGTGACTTAATATCGGTTTTGATTGCTTCAGTTAGTGTGTTGACAGCATACTTTTTATAATGTTTATTCAAGAATAAGTGCATAACCTTTACACCAAAAAGGAAGTTGTAATACGACTACATGAACAGCACGTTACACACCCACCTCATGTTGAATAGTCTTCAGTGAAATTAATTTAAGTTTATTGGCATAAACCATATTTCTTCTTTCATTTAGTTCATTGACGTTTGACATTCTAGCACCAAAGTATATTGACCTATTCCTTACACGAAGTACAAACCGTACACAAGGTTTGGCTTGATATTAATGTATAGAATCTAGTAGTTCTTCAGTTACAGTGACTATGGGGTTTGACCCCCTCCCCTCCCCCCTCCCACAGTCTTCTTCCTCACCCAAAGTACAAACCGTCTGCAAAGTTCTAGGTACATAAATGACTTTTCTCATTTTAACTTCAAAATCAACATGGTGCTACCCCCCCCCCAAGTGCTACCCCTCCCTAAGTGCAAGCCACCACAAAGTATAGTACCAATGGTCACATAGAACTAGAGTCATTGTGAAGAAACAAATCTTCTTTCAGTCACAATGACCTTGACCCCAATATTGACAGCATTCTGCCATACCCCAAAATAAAAAACCAAGATATCTGCAAATCTTGCAACATGGTTGAGAACTAGAGTTATTGTGAATAAATATGTTTTCTTTAAGTCACAAGACCCTGGATGGCCTAGTGGTATGTGGCATTTACCTTTATGGATCACTCAAACACCTCACCTGTCCAAGCGAGTTTTAAGTCTTGGCTTGACCAATATGGTATGTGGGAAAGAAAGCTTGGCCAGTAGCTTCCCATGGGTCGGTGGTTCTGCCAGAGTTCTTCCTCCACTAACTCATGTATATCCTATACTGTGCTGATGCTGACAAAATGGCATTAGTCTTCACAAGACCAGAAATATGATCTTTCACAAACAACGACTTTGAACTTTAGACTTTTTGAACCCAAAAAACAAATGATTATGTTGAAATAAAGTTCCAAGTTAACAGTAGATAGTGAAGAATTTGAGTTATCTGCTAAAGAAGCCAAAAACTCTCTTAATGTGGAAATAAAAAGCAAACCATTATGTAATGAAAATAGTATTTATAACTTTATTTTCAATGAAGAACCTAATATTCATACAAAAAGCAAAATGTAATGCAACAACTACATGATATTTGCGTAGACAACAAGCTAAATGTCTGTCTGCTTTTTAGCAGTTTACATATATGTGTACATTTAAAATACAAATGCATAATATATATGTTCAAAATATATGCATGCATGCATGTGGCTTCGTAAGTCAATGTAAGGTAAAGCATGCATTCTTCATCTACTTGTGAATAACAAAGCATCCAGTGAATACTAACTAAAGTGAGGTGATTGAGTACAGTATAATTTTAGAACTATTATGTAAATGGAATACAAAGTTTAGAATCTGAACATGTTCTTATTACACAACATACACATCTTTTCATAAACATACAACACAATAATGTATACTTAGTATGGAGATTTTTCTTCTTTCTAGTATCAGTGACCTTTTTTGACATATTGACTCCAAAACGTACAGAAGCCTTTCTCGTCCCAAACCCAAGCCATCCACAAATTTTATCAGGCATAGGACAGGAGTTATTTTAGCGACCTTCTTACATTGACCTTGACCTCAAAACACCAATTATAAATAAGTGTTTCCTTGGCTCAAATATGAGCAGATCTAAAAAGAATAGTCAAGCCATGTGGCTAAACACTAGTTTTAAAACAATGTTTTCTCTTTTTATCTGTTACCATGACAACTGGCCTTTCAATCTAAAAATGAATAGGATACTACTTTGTTTTAAAGCAAGTCAGGAACAAACCTTCATAAAGTGATAATGAACTCACTGTAACTGAAGTACTGGTTTCTATACATTTTTGCACAAAAACCATTATGCATATTATTTCATTCTAACCTTGACCTTTCATTTCAATGAGTAATCTTTCTTGTCTAAAATGCAAGAGAGTTATAAAGTTTAATAGATTCTCTTTTGCTCCCCAAAAGTAAGATACTTAGCAAAATGTTTCACCTTACACTTCAGACATGGTGTATTGTTATTGTGAAAATGCACTGATATTAAAATCTTATTAAAAACATAAATTACAACGAAACATGTTGATGACAATATCTGCATGTCAAGATGACAAACTCGTGATTATATTGACTTTTACAAAGCTTACATTTTGTATTTCTTATAGTGGACACCTGTCTGTAAATGACACAAATGTTGACATCTCTCTAGTGCTAATATAACAGTCATGTCAACTTCACTTGTTAAGAAATAGTGCTGACTTGAATAAGTCATTTCCTGATTATGTGACACAAATTGTCAAAACTAAAATCAACAGTGTTTGGACAACCAAGGGCAGATAAAATGCGTTGAATTTAATGTGACAATGGTTAAATACATAATAAAACATAACAACTGGTATTACAAGTACTTGATATGCATATTAATGGATATTACAAGTACTTCATATTCATATTAACTGGTATTACAAGTACTTGATATGCATATTAACTGGCATTACAAGTACTTGATATGCATATTAACTGGCATTACAAGTACTTCATATTCATATTAACTGGTATTACAAGTACTTGATATGCATATTAACTGGTATTACAAGTACATGATATACATATTAACTGGCATTACAAGTACTTGATATGCATATTAACTGGTATTACAAGTACTTGATATGCATATTAACTGGCATTACAAGTACTTGATATGCATATTAACTGGCATTACAAGTACTTCATATTCATATTAACTGGTATTACAAGTACTTGATATGCATATTAACTGGTATTACAAGTACTTGATATGCATATTAACTGGGATTACAAGTACTTGATATGCATATTAACTGGTATTACAAGTACTTGATATCCATATTAACTGGCATTACAAGTACTTGATATGCATATTAACTGGCATTACAAGTACTTGATATGCATATTAACTGGCATTACAAGTACTTGATATGCATATTAACTGGCATTACAAGTACTTGATATTCATATTAACCGGCATTACAAGTACTTGATATGCATATTAACTGGCACTACAAGTACTTGATATGAATATTAACTGGCATTACAAGTACTTGATATGCATATTAACTGGCATTACAAGTACTTGATATGAATATTAACTGGCATTACAAGTACTTGATATGCATATTAACTGGCATTACAAGTACTTGATATGAATATTAACTGGGATTACAAGTTCTTGATATGCATATTAACTGGCATTACAAGTACTTGATATGCATATTAACTGGTATTACAAGTACATGATATGCATATTAACTGGCATTACAAGTACTTGATACGCATATTAAATGGTATTACTAGCAACTTGCTTTGTGATAATAATGTGCATCATGCAGAATAAAACAATTCTAAAGAAAAATCTGTCCCTAAAACATTTCAATTTATAATAATCATCAGTCAATTTTAAATTTAAATTTTATAATAATCACCAGTCAATTATAAGCTAATGCATCAACTGTCAAAGTTGTAGTTAATCAAATAATGATGATATATGCCAAAATTTAATAATAACATAAGTGATGTTGATTTGCTCAATCCAGGCACATAGTGACAAAATGAATTGCCTCCCTTAGTCTTCCATTGATGTCACACTGGCTTATAATAAGGACAACATGTTGCATGGACTGCATTTATTTCTGTGTAATTATTTAATTTCACTAGGACCGCATTTATTTGTGTAATTATTTAATTTCACTAGGACTGCATTTATTTCTGTGTGTTTATTTAATTTCAAAGACTGCATTTATTTCTGTGTAATTATTTAATTTCACCAGGACTGCATTTATTTGTGTAATTATTTAATTTCACTAGGACTGCATTTATTTCTGTGTGTTTATTTAATTTCACAAGGACTGCATTTATTTCTGTGTAATTATTTAATTTCACCAGGACTGCATTTTCTGTATAGTTATTTAATTTCACCAGGACTGCATTTATTTCTGTGTAATTATTTAATTTCACTAGGACTTAATTTATTTCTGTGTAATTATTTAATTTCACCTGGACTGCATTTATTTCTGAGTAATTATTTAATTTCACTGGTACTAGATTTATTTCTATGTAATTATTTAATTTCACCAGGATTGCATTTTTTTTCTATGTAATTATTTAATTTCACTGGGACTAGATTTATTTCTGTGTAATTATTTAATTTCACCAGGACTGCATTTATTTCTGTGTAATTGTTTAATTTCACCAGGATTGCATTTTTTAGTGTAATTATTTAATTTCACTGGGACTAGATTTATTTTTAAGTAATTATTTAATTTCACCAGGATTGCATTTTTTTTCTGTGTAATTCTTTAATTTCACTGGGACTAGATTTATTTCTGTGTAATTATTTAATTTCACCAGGACTGCATTTATTTCTGTGTAATTATTTAATTTCACCAGGACTGCATTTATTTCTGTGAAATTATTTAATTTCACCCGGACTGTATTTATTTCAGAGTAATTATAAAGTTATGTCACATTATGGTAATTAATACAGATATTGTGCATAAGACATGTGCATGTAAAAAATCTACAATTTTACCATTAGCAGTCAATTCTTCTTCACACATTTTTTATGAGATTCATACAGGTTCTACTTTTCTATCAAAATATTAAGTATCAATATCCTGTTTAAAAAAAGCAGAATTTTAGAAATAGAAAAGTTATTTAAAAGTGAAAAATCTATGAATACTATGATTGCAATCTTCATATATCTACTTCATTACTGTGAGTAGGTCAACAATATGAGATGTCAAGTAACATTTCAAAATTCAGCAAACAGGCCATAAACCTGTTCAACAGATTGATCAATGATAGAACATGTCATGAAATGGTCAACAGACTGATCAATGATATGTCATAAATGGTCAACAGATTGATCAATGATAGATGTAATAACTAAAATGATCTCCATTAATTGAGTACATATATGTTAGCCCCAATTTTGTTTCTTCAAATATCAATAAAATAATATTGCAATTAGAAACTAAGAGGTATAAATTAACTAATGAAATGAAACTTACATACTTAAACCTGTTCATGTTCGATTGGTTCAAGCCAATTTGCTCTTCCCCCAAGGGATGAAAGATTTTAGAATATCCAGATGGCCAGAAGGATTACAATTATTTGTAGAGTGATACCCCACTATATAGTATCTCGTTATAACACAGTTCCTGATCTACCCCACATATGGACAAGGACTCGAATACACTAGTTGTTACATTATTACACAAAATGTAACCCATTATAATAAAGGCAACCTTGTATATAACACGGTCTACTTTTATGGTTCCACTGAACGATATTACAGTAAGGGACCAATGATAATGTTTATTTCTAATTTAAATGTTGGAATCCTCAATTAATCAAAAGTATGAGAAAATAATTTTCAATTTTGAAAATTTCAAACATTTTCCAGTGCTCTAGCTTTCAAAAAATGCTAACTTGATAATAAATTTGACTGAATGAAGTATTGCACAAATGACATGACTATATAAATGACTCTAAATACAGACCTGCCAAATCTTACAAGTCCGTCTCAGTAAGTCAGTTTATTTTTTCCCATAAGATTCACCAGTTTTCAGTAAGGTGCAACAAACTGTCAACAACTGCTTTTGCAATCCTGGAAAACGTACCGGTAATTAAAAGTAATTAAAAACATACTGGTAATTAAAAGTTTGATACACTGATGGATAAACATTATGTTCAACTGAAATATTTGTAAAGTATGCGCAGACTTTATTTACCACTAGTACAGATGCACAAACTCTAGTTCCAAACCCTATGCTTGCTTCTATATCTTAACTTGACATAATTCTTGGAAATTCTTTTCCATTTCACATGACGATGGCAATCATATCTCCCTCCAAAAGACATACTCAAATTGGCATGTGGTGCCCAATAAATGTAATTGTGTCCTTTCCAGCTATTTTTCACAAGAATCTGAATGTTCTTTTTATTTCTTCTGTGTTGATTTTTAACACTTTTCCAGAAGCTGATTTTCCCTTTTGTCTTAAACATGCATCATTTTCTGGACGCCTTTAAAAAAATTATTTAATCAACAGTTTGATCATGTAGATGCCTCACATGAAAAAATAGGAGCAGTTTAAATCATATGGGGGTGCTGTTGCAAAGTTAGTCTGGTTCACTGACTAATTTCACTAATTATAAGATGATACCTAGATCATAATATAACAAAGATGACCCAATTATCCAGAATTTTTGGCAACAATCATTTTTCCATAGTTTTTGGTATCATGCTGTTATATTTTATGGGTAATTTCATAGGACTTATGGCAAAATCGTAAGAGTTAGCAGGTCTGTGAATACAATTTTTATCTATGGTTGACTTAAGTAGAATTTATTTAAAAAATCTTTTGGTAATAGATTCCTGTCATTGCACATAATCAAATGAAGGATGTTTTAAAGAGGTATTAATAACATGAGTGCGATTGGTGAACGTTTCTTATTTCCAACAATGAAAAGAATGTGCACATTTTTTTCATTAATTATAAATGGTTTTCATTAAGAACATGGTCAATACACACATTCCAGTTTCACTAAGAACATGGTCAATACACATATTCCAGTTTCATTACAAACATACTTAATACACACATTCTAGTTTCATTAATAACATGGTTCATTCAAACAAGTCCCTGTCTAACAAACATTTTCAATATTTCTTAATATTCACAAATGAAAGGGTACATATAATACCTTGTAAAAGAAAATAACATAGATGTTGCTTTCTTAAAATATCTATCTTTAGGTTCATTTATTCCCTAAATGAATCAAAGAATGTCATATGGGCTTTTGCCTTTCATGAGATAATAATGTCATATGGGCTTTGGTCTTTCATAGAAAGTTGGTTCACAGCATTACCCCTGTGGTTGGCAAGAATACAAGAAACAGATGGATGGGGATAAACTAGTCCAATCAGACAAGCAGATTAAATATCACATCAGGAGATGGTCTGAGTTTTTATTTGGAGGCTGAGCCAGTGTAGCCCTACCCAACCCTTGAATGAGCTCAAATGATGAAGCTTCTAGGAGATTCATACCCTGGGCATCCACCTTGGTTTCCATCCCATAGACTCCTTGCACACTTGTTTATACTTTCCAGCAAATGATAATAAGTATCAGTTTAATAAACTTCTAAATTTTAATTATTTCAATAAATGAAAGCCAATATATCTATATTCATATTGACTCTGTTTTATTCAGTCATGCTGGTATGAATGTTGCGTAGTGTTTAAAAGTCCTAAAAAGTAAATGACCATATTCCAATTTAGTAAGCAGATGAAATCAATAACAATGTACTGAATTGTTTCAAACACAATGTCTAGATATTTCCTCCACTAAATATACAGGTTGCCATGCAAAGCCTTTCATGTGCTGAATGTGGTGTAAACCCCCATCCCCTCCCAAAAAAGCCTACCCCAACCACACCTTCCTAAAGGGCAAAGACACAGCTGGTCAAAATCAAACTATCCCAGCCACCCTTTCCTAATTGATGAAAAAACAGCTGGTCAAAACTAAACTACCCCAACTACACCTTCCTAATGGGTGAAGACAGCTGGTCAAAACAAGTTTGATTAGAATTTACATTGCTTTGTACAGTATGTTCATTGTATATTGTATCCATAACATACTCTGCAAAAATCAATGATCTGTACAGTATACTGATGGTATATGACATCTATATCATACACTGCCCAATCACATATTTGTACAGTATGCTGACTGTATGCCCAAGAGTTTTTGTCATGAAAATAATAAATCAGTAAATTCAACTGGCAATTTTTCATGTAGTTTAAAAAGAGTTGCAATAATAATACTGAGCTAACAGATGGACAGAAAACAGTGATGCCGGACAACATTCCATCCCATTAAGCTAGTCTGATGTGATGAACTACCTTCCTTTTCTTGTATATTAACATATATGATGCCAGATGCAATTAGAAACAGATGATCTCTTAATAAACTTTTTATCCATATTTGTTGATAATATGCAGTTTATACTTGACATTGACCATTGTAAGATTCAGAAAAGCAAAGGGAGGTAATTAATACTGTAGTTTACACACAGAAATAATTCGCATTTATGTTAATTATATGTACCATATGCTTTGCAGAGAATCAAAGGTCTGAATAAATTGAAAACTAAATAAAATAAAAGTACAAGATAAAGACTAAAAATATTTTTCAATACTGTAGTTATATTTCCTTAATCAAAGTACTGTGAATACTGATGACTTGAAAGACTCAAGTCACACTCATTTACACAAGATGGAAAAATATAACTCCGAGATGGTTATTATGTATCTTTCCATCATTGTAAACTTGATTCTTTAAAAAAAACTACATGTTCCATGTTTTAAAATTTATACATTGTAAGAGAATTTGCTTCAAGATCTGAAACATTATTTAAAAAGGATAGTGATATCCTCTTGAAAGAATTTCTGCTGTTGTTTCAGTTGGAAAAATATCCAAGGGAAATAACTTCTATTAGGTCTAATCATTTATCTATGAGTTGCTAACAATTAAAATTAACATGACATTACAGCAAGTTACTAATTTTATTAAGATCATAAGTTTTGTAATTAGTATTGGTAATTAAGATCATAAGGTTTGTAATTAGTATCGGTAATTAAGATCATAAGGTTTGTAATTAGTATCGGTAATTAAGATCATTAGGTTTGTAATTAGTATCAGTAATTAAGATCATAAGGTTTGTAATTAGTATCGGTATATTAGTGTGTCATCCTAAAAATAACATGAATGGACAGCTGCCCTATTCAGTGTTATTAATATAATGAGACCACTAAATTTGTTACTATAATTAGAAATATGAATTATATTTGGTAAAAGAGAATGGACATAATACCATAGTCATAGAACATTACTGTCTCAAGAAACACCTGTTCTTATAAAAACTAACAGCTGTTACTAAAGCTTGTGAGTTATATTAGAGTAATTACTATAATATCAATAATAACATAGAATATTAAGATACATTGTTTTTCAAAGGAATCCATATATTTGTACAATGAAAAAGTGCTCTGCTCTTTTAACAAACTGAAATTCAAACATTTCTGGAGAGAACCAAGCAGAGTTAGTCTTGATTCACATACAATAACCGGATGTACCAACCAACCGCCCTTCCTTCCCCGACAAATATTTCACATCATGCACAAAATCAGTGTTCAGTCACAATATCAAAACATCTAAGAACATACAGACAGTAAAAACCTGCAGGCATTTGTAAATCTAAAGTGAAAATATGCACCTAACTGTATAAACACTGTTAAATAAAAAGTTATGAAGATAAAATGTACGTGGTTTTAAATGTAAACTAAATTCTCAATGATGAAATGAACACAAGTAGCTTCATAACATTTGTAATTTATATCACAAAGGTTGAGATTATAAATATTAACTTTGGAAATTCTATCCTAGGACATTAAGCCATATGGTCTTAAATTCTATTCTAGGACTATGAAACCAAAAAGAATAGCATACAATTATAAAATTACCATAGAGAAGGACAGAATGACAATACCAAAAAGTAATATGCTTAATTCAAGACAGCAACAAAAATTATGAGCTGGAAACATAAGTAAATGTATCAAGTTGCTAATTAAGTAAATGTATAAAGTCGCTATTCAAAAGAGTAGTGAAATTGCATCAATAATCATTCTTTTTGAACATTAGTTTGGAAATGCATAGCATCAAGGAAGCTAATGCAAGTTCAGAATATGTTAATGCACATAACGATATTAACACAAAGCCAATTTCCATACACACATAAAACTAAGCCTCATTGAAATTATGTTTGTTTGTAAAAAAAGATGCATGCAGTGTCAACTGTTTTAAAAAAGGACAATGAATACATACCAGTCATGGTGTAAATCAGCTGACAGATAGGCAATTAAAAGTACCATCTTCACTTATCTCTTGGATCTTCATCCAAGAATTCATTTAAACTTATGTTTAATGGAAAAAATGAACACAATTTAAAACTGACAACAACATACATGTTGTAAACAAATAAAATATTTACAAGATATGTCAACAATAAAAATGAAACATGTTACTTGATACTTCTGACAGTCTTGCTAGTAAATGCAAGTGTATATGCTTATAATTCTCTCCTAAGCTAAATGAAAGCCACATTTACTACAATGTTTCAAGCAGCATATGAAGTATACATATATCAATTGCAATATCTGTAATTTTCATACAAATTAATTCTTCATACATTCCAATTACTCTGATATGTCCAAGTAGCCAAGAAGTCTTTGGAGTTTATCACTCACATCTCTCCTTGTCACATAAATTAGAGTTTTGGCTCAATTGATTTTGGGTGCTTGAAAAAGCTTGCCACCTTTACGACTTTAGTAGTACAAAGCAATAACACTGCAGACATTTATTTTGGAAAATCATTTCAAGTGAAAATCATGTGATCCTGACAATGAAATGCTAGGACTTGTTCTAAATAAAAATTTTAATTTAAAATTTGTAATCAGCACTACGTAGCAATTTTTCTTCTGCTGTTAAACCACATATATATATATATATATATATACACATGCTATGACAGGTCAGATAAGAAACAAAAAGAATAAAAATATACATTTTTAGTACCAAAAATAACCAGAAGTGCGACAAATGAAACATTATTTTGTCTTCAATTTTTTAAAAAAATTGCTCTTAAAATCTCCTTTACAAGCTTTTCTCATTGTCCATCCCAAAACTTTGCTTAACAGCTGATATTAGAAGCAGTTAATCCATTATTGGTTACCTTGACTACCTACTACAGCAATGGTCTCAAAAGAAATGCATGGAGTCCAGTCAATAATCCCGATACTCATTCATATGGACAACATACAGTTAATGGAACCAAGAGTAACAACACATCACAGTTTATAATGTCTACCCATTAATATAGACAAATGACCACTAAACAAATACAATTATTTGCACATTTAATTACATGTCAGAACCAGTCATCTATGTAGGCAAGATCTATGTGGTCATAACCAAACACAAAATACTGATGCTATTTTAGTAGAAATATAAAATGTAGGTCACAATGGCCTTCTTTGGTTGCATGGATGCCGTATTAACAGAGATGCATCCATTTATCTACAATGCTTCATGAATTAAACAAAAACAGCTCTCAGTAAATAAACTTAAAAAGCAAAATTTCAACAAAGTCACTGAAGCATCAGTTACAGGTCATTGTGACCTCAATTTGAAAATAGGATGTAGTGCTTATCAAGATACAACACTCCGGAGTGTTTGTAGGAAAAATAGTATGCCTTTCAACGAATTCATGGAAGCTCCAGATATAGGTCTCTTTGACCTCGTATTGAATGCCAAAAACTAAATTGATCACGAGCTAAAAGCAAAAACGTAAAAGTCAGTTACGAGATAATATATAGGTCATGATAAGATTTTTGGACGACAATGGTGCGGTCTTAACAGGATGAATATTATCAGTTTTACGATTCTAGCATGTGCCATGCTTGATAAATGCACACCAAGTACAAAATTAATTCCAAGTCAGTGCAGCATACAAGATGTTCTCATCAAACTATATGATTCTCGAGAAGACGTATAGCATGCAAAACAATCATGTTCTCAGAAGCTCAACATCCAAATTTAACTTAATATAGGCCATAGTGACCTATTCTTGTATGCTTGTGGTACTAATGATGATCTATAGTCATCTAAATTAATGATCATAGCATAAACTGAGCCTGGAAACACTAACTCTTAAAACACACAACTGATCCCCAAAAAGTAAATGTGAAATATGGGTCACAGTCACCTGAATTAGTAATGAAGGTGTAGTATTCATCAAGATGCAACTCCTTACAATGTTTCATGGTTTCAGGTATAACAGTGTGTATAGGGTACAAAAAGCCCATATGGTCATCAGCTAAATGTAAAAATGGAATGTCAGCTAGTAAAATATGAAATATAGGTTACAGTGATCTTATTTTGTCAACAGTGTGGTACTAACAGAGACAAGCATTATCATATTATATTGTCCAACAGTGTGGTACTAACAGAGACAAGCATTATCATCTTATTTGATAATAATAGCATAAACAGGGCTTGAGGGAAAAAAAACAAAAACAAAAGTTAACCAAAACCAATCAGGCATGAAATGTGGGTCAAATGATCCATATATGTGACAAGAATGCAGTACTGGTCAAGATGCATCCACCACCAAGTGATCCTGATGTACCAAGCTAAATGCAAACATTTTAGGAATGAATGACTTAACAATGTACATGTTTGCACACAGTTTTCCAACACCCTAGGTGCAATATACTACAAAATGGTGCCCAGGACCTAGGAAAAAAAAGAGAATGGTTATGCTCGACATAGGCTTATGAAAAGCAGATAGCAAGACTGGGTATAATTTAAAAGTTCCCCTTTACTTCAAAAATTGAAAACATTGTTGATGGTTGTTGTTATGTTGGGTTTAATTCCATCACAAGGTAGACTATATACATGGCAGGCAGTATAACTGATGGAGGAAAAAAACAGAAAAACACCGGTAAAAACCATGGACCAACTGGCAAGCTTTCTCACATACCCACTTTGTGCAAGCCAGAGACTCTAATCAATGCCCATGGAGGTTATATGGCCGTGATTGGTAAAGCTGAATAATTCAGACCACTCGGCCAACAAGATGTGAATTTATATAAGAATTCAGAACCTTACAAAACTGAGTTTTCTTTACCCAAAATTCAATTCAAAAGTCACAGAATGAAGTGTGCAATAAATAGAATACCTGCTACATATACAACTGTGGAAATAGGCCTGCCTTTTAAATGTACAGCAGTGTAGTTAGTATACATTCTACATAAATTTTAATGATTTTACCTTTTTTGTAATATTTGTTATCTATTGATAGTTTTAAAAGTAAAATCTGACAAGAAATCCATAGAAAAAAAATCTTGATATGTTTTAAATTCTTTATAAAATTCATTCACCATTAAGTCAATGAAAAGCTGGGTGACCAATCAAAGATGACTTTGTCTAACCTCTAAATCTACTGGTTCGTTGTCTACATCTGTATCACTCTATCATCCACATCTGAAAAGTTATCAAAACTCACCGTTGTCATTATCAATATCCAAAATCTATATCTAACTTCTTGACGCCATTGGTAATAACTATCTTCATTTGAACTGAAGAAAGGGTTTAACAAAATATGTGGCATCCATTCTGGACATAGCAGAATCTGACCCAGTTACTTGAAATAGCAGATTATAACTATACCTTAAATAACAAGCATACAATCTGACATGTTTACTGCCTGTGTTGAAATGTGCTTCTGTGCAGCTATTGTACAGGTATCATAATGCACCTGGACGCGAAATTGGGAACTGAAAAAATTGCTTCCACCGAGATGCATAAAAGGCGCCCAAAAGTGTTAAAGAGTTAATTATTCTTAATCACATTAATATGCATCCCTCTTTAACTCAGTTGGTCGAGCATTATATCTGTAATCCAAGAGTTAATGGTTTGATTACCATTTAGGTCATACAGGTTCAGCTGCCTCGTTGTTTCTTGTGGAAAGGCACTCAGTTTCAATTTCCTGGCACCATACAGCCAATAAAGTAATTGACAATGCCTTTAAAAAATATCAACATCATGTTTAAAGGCTAAACCTTTCATTTGTGACCAAAAAGTCATTTGTTTTTCTCTCATAATTACATTTTATTAATTTACATTCAGAACATTTGTCACTTTATTTTCTTTACTGCAAGCTTGGCAAAAAATTTACAGCACTTTAGATGTTCAATAAAAAAGAAAATTGACAGCATAATTATTTTTCAATTTGTGAAACTGGCAAAGAAATTATTTTGTATTTAAGTAACAACCACTACGTAACAGCCACACAGCACTCAATACTTCTTTGGAAAAGAGGCTAGCATATTTATTACTCCAGTTGTATTCCCTTTAGGTAAGTTTATATTAAAATGCTATTTTTTTGTGTGAAATACGAAACAAATTATGGACCTTACAAATATTTACATGGCATTTCACAGAAAATGAACAGAATTTATTGAGCAGAGTCATTCTTGAGATGGGGCTGGAGATGATGATGATCGTTTGTAAGTCTCAGGTTCTGGGATGAATGTAACATCAACAAACACAGGAGCACTTGGCGTCTTCCTTTCCCGATAAATAGCTCCCGCTTCTGCAGTGCTTAAATCCTTCTCAGGCGGTTGTACTGTCAGGTCCCTTGTATCACTGCTTGTCTGATTGGCTTCAAGCAATTTGCTGGATGTTTCTTTGTTCTCAACATTATCATCTATGTGAGTACTGTTTGACTTAGAACAGGGATTAACGGTTCCAAGGAATCGACTGAACACATTTGGTTTTGATGTGGAACGGTTTTTGGCTGTTGTGTAAGTGACCACAATTGGGAAGTCCTCTTAAAATAGAAAAAACAATTATTCAGCAATATAACTTTAAAGATACATGTAAGTTATTTCATTAAAAAAATAAATCAAAATTACTTGAAAATATTATGATATATTCATAAAAGGCTCTATGGAACAAGTTAAAATAACCATTTAATTGAGATGTGGGAGGACTGGAATTTTCTTTCATGCAGAGATATTTCATTTCCTTTAAGCCCAAGATAATTTCATTTCTTTCTCCAATTAACGTAATGTATTTAATGGATTCCATTAATGTAATGAATTTAATGGATTCCAATTAATGCAATGAATTTAATGGATTCCAATTAATGTAATGAATTTAATGGATTACAATAATGTAATGAATTTAATGGATTCCAATTAATGTAATAAATTTAATGGATTCCAATTAATGTAATAAATTTAATGGATTCCAATTAATGTAATAAATTTAATGGATTCCAATTAATGTAATAAATTTAATGGATTCCAATTAATGTAATAAATTTAATGGATTCCAATTAATGTAATGATTTTATGGATTCCAACTAATGTAATGATTTTATGGATTCCAATTAATGTAATGAATTTAATGGATTCCAATTAATGTAATGAATTTAATGGATTCCAATTAATGTAATGAATTTAATGGATTTCAATTAATGTAATGATTTTATGGATTACAATTACTGTAATGAATTTAATGGATTCCAATTAATGTAATGGTTTTATGGATTACAATTAATGTAATGGATTTAATGGATTCCATTTAATGTAATGGTTTCAATGGATTCCAATTATTGTAATAGATTAAAAGGATTCAAATTAGTGTAATGGATTCAATGGATTCCAATTAATGTAATGGTTTTAATGGATTTCAATTAATGTAATGGTTTAATTTATTTCAGTTTATATAAATGGGGGTTTTTTGTGGGTTTTTTATGGTTTATTGCGATTTTTCAGCAGAAGATAGGCTATACATGGCAGCCAGTATTAATGGTGGAGGAAGAACCCGGAAAACCCCGGAAAGAACCACCGACCCACGAGAAGCTACTGGCAAGCTTTCTCACATGCCCACATTGGACAAATCCGAGACTTGAACCCACGCAGACAGGTGAGATGGCAGTGATCCATAATGGACAGCGTTTTAGACCAATTGGCCATTCGGGGTCCCTAATATAATGGATTTAACGGATTACAATTAATGTAATGGATTTAATTGATTACAATTAATGTAATGGATTTAATTGGATTACAATTAATGTAATGGATTTAATTGGATTACAATTAATGTAATGGATTTAATTGGATTACAATTAATGTAATGGATTTAATGGATTAAAATTAATGTAATGGATTTAATTGGATTCTTTTATCAATCAATCAGAGCAACAATACAATTTTTCAAGCACTTTGATGGTTGGTAATTTTTTGCACCCCAAATCTCAGCTGCCAACTACACCCAGAAAATTAAATGAAAGTCCATAGAATACCATTTGCATGTTGTGATGTAAAGACTAGATATTTGTTATCTGTTATACTACTTTCATAATGTAAGAATATTGATCTTTATTTGCAATATCATATCATAATGTAAGAATATCATATCATAATGTAAGAATATCATGAGAATATTGGTCTTCATTTGCAATATCATATCATAATGTAAGAATATTGTATCATAATATAAAAATATCATGAGAATATTGGTCTTCATTTGCAATATCGTATCATAATGTAAGAATATCATGAGAATATTGGTCTTCATTTGCAATATCATATCATAATGTAAGAATATCATATCACAATGTAAGAATATCATGAGAATATTGGTCGCCATTTGCAATATCATAATGTAAGAATATTGGACTAAATTTGCAATATCATCCCATAATGTATCTGCAATATCACAGCATAATGTAAAAATATTGTTTGTTATCTGTGTCAAATTGTGGATCACTTTAAATTTAATGGTATGTGATTTTGTCATTTGGCTACAATATGCATGTGAACTTAAGTCTTGTAGATTTGTCATTGGACAAAATATATTAAATACTGAGCGATTAGACATCAGACTGGTACAAATATCATACAGGTCAAAGTAGACATCAAAAGAAGTCTTACAGTGAATATACCATGTTAATATAGCATGTCAATATAATAATAATAATAATAATAATAATAATAATAATAATAATATTAACAATAATAATGATAATAATAATAATAATAATAATAATAATAATATTAACAATAATAATGATTTTGTATAGTCTAATCTTTAAAAGCTCTAAACGCTTTACAACATCTTTAATGATATAAATACAAAGAGAAAACACCCACCATGAAATTAGAAAACAAAAAATGCTGAAAATATTTAATGTAGGAATACACTATCAGGTATTTATGTTTGTTCTTGCAATTGAAAAAGACGAATTTACAGAGCACTCTTGAAAGGGATCACTTGTGTCGTGTCTAATTTCAATGGCCAATTCATTCCATGTTGCTGAGCCCTGGTAAGCAATGGAACGTTGTCCATTTAACTTCATTTTCATAGTGGGAACAATGAGTATACAATTGTCAGAAGAGGAGCACAAGTATAGTGCTGGTGTGTACACATGGGTGCGGCCAGAAATGTATGTTGGACTGGACTCCATCAGTGAAACGTAGCACAGAGAACAAATTTTGTGTTTGATTCTGGATCAAATGGATAGTAATGTAGGGTAAAGAGCAGGAGGAGGTGTGATCTGATCATGGTACTCTTAAGGATGATCCAGCAGCCTTTGAATATAGTATGTAAATATACTATGGTAATATACCATGTCAATATACTATGATAATATACCATGTCAATATACTTTGATAATATACCATGTCAATATAGCTTTCCATTCAGAAGAAAATCTGATGACAATACTTTTAAGATAGCCACCCTGGTGGCCATATTGGACTTCATAGCACAGATTTCAAATCAATATGACTGTCTAATCTGAAGACGCACCAAGAACATGACTTTTAAGATGTCTACTGTGGTGGCCATATTTGACTTCACACCGGCACTGATTTCAAGTTGATCGGACTTTTTAATCAGAAGAAACACCAAGAACAAGATTTTCAAGCAGTCTACTGTGGTGGCCATATTGCACGATTTCCATTTAGGACCACCTAGACATCATAAGAAGTCTTTTAGTGAAGCCTCATGTTAAGATGACCATCAATTAAGTAGGAAAAACATGAACAAGATTTTGAAGATGGCAGTTGATTTGCACGATTTTCATTTAGGACCACCTAGACACCATAAGAAGTCTTTCAGTGAAACCCCATGTTGATAAAAAGTAGTGATACAAAAATTTCAAGAATGGTGTCAAGAATGGTGTCATGGTGGTCATATTGGATGTACGAGCTGCACCACTTTCTTTTAGGACTAACTACAATTGGGTGTGTGTAAAACTTCATGGCAATACCCCAGGTGGTGTATGAAGAACAGCAATAACAATATTGTGCCAACAGACAAAACATCATCCCATAAGTTCATCTGGTCTAGAACCAGTAGGGCTAGTAAAGTCAGTACACAAGTGAAACATTCAATAAAGACATTTGTTTGATTATGAAACAATGTATCCATCAGGCACAGCAAGTACTTTCACATTACCCTAAATTTACATATATTCAGTATAAATTAGAATCTAAGAGAAATTACAACAGTGCTTCATAATCATACAATCATATATTATATGCTGAGAAAATATGATTAGACTTGAATGCTCTCAAATTTTCCTTGGAATTACATCTTGCAAATTTTACTTAATTGCATAAGGATTTCTGAGTACTAATTAATATAAATAGGTACAAAATAAGCTTAGGGAGGTAAAATTTGACAGTGAGTGATTTTGCTTTTCGGACAATATTAATATAGATCTTTCAATTTTACAAACTTGCATGCAAATTAAATTAATCAAGATCTGCTGTTCCTTATTATACAAAGATTTACAAATATTTTTAAGTTGTATAATTTTAAATTTGATATGTTTATTATACAAAGATTTACAAATATTTTTAAGTAGTATAATTTTAAATTTGATATGTTTAACCATTCTATGTGGCAACAGCAGGTGTGGTGGTATGCTTTTTACCAATGTATGTGGCAACTGGAGGTGTGCTGGTATGCTTTGAATATCAGCTTAGTTCATATTTAGTTGCAACTTTAAAGTTGTGATTACCTTACCCATAAAAGGCATGAAATTGGGTATGCCATGAATTTAAGATTTTACAATATTTACCTTGGTATACTTTGCTGCATATTTCATATATAATGTCTTCCCTCTTACACTGCTTTAGACAGTTGATTACATGTTCCAAGGCCTCCGCTGTATCGCCTTTCCATACCCTCCAGTCCTGTAGGTACCCATTCACTGCAAATTTATGTTGGCTTCCTATAATTGCAAAAAATAACAGACCATATTAAGGAATGTACACAAAATACCAGACCATATTATGAAATGTACACAAAATACCAGAAAATATTAAGAAATGTATACAAAATACCAGACCATATTAACTCTTTCAGCCCCAAGAAACTTTTCAGTAACACTGCTACTGTGCCCCAGCCACACTAAGCTGTGACTAGCTGCTTGTGCCCCAGAGTGTTTTACCTGTTTGGAAAATTTTGTAGAAATCATGCACATGCCTTCACATTTACTTTAATTTCTCTTCTTATATCCAATATTAATCCATGATAATTTCACCAATTAATCCAAATTAATTTGTCTACACAGTGATGTATTCTTCTTTCTATTTTTCAAAGTCTTTCACAATTTATTTATACATTATTTTACAAAATTATGTGCAACATTGTTAGGAATATCCCATCATCAGCACTTAAGTCCATGAAAATAAACCAGGAAAATTTAATATGTGATATGGTTTGAAACAATTTGTACATACATTACTTGGCAATGCTCACATCCAGTTTTTGGTTAAGATAGAACTTTGTTCAATAAAAACATTTTGCAGGTTGGATACTACGTTTGTTTGGTGATACCAATGTGCATTTTTTGGCATATGGATTGGTTTTGTTTGCAATGTCCGTGTACAGTTTCTCCGGAAATAATAATAAGTGAAAAAAGATAGATTTCTCTTTTTTCCTTGTCTATTTGTCATTGTATGTTGTAGGTCCAGGATTCATTCCACTAAAATCATTGATTTGGATAGACAGAAGACGATCGCTCCAATCTGCTAGATCGGCAGAAACTCTTTCATTTTCAATATCAGCATCCGCTTTTTCTGACTATTTAATCTCAAGAATCTTCGATGTCCCATTCAAAATTTCGCAAATTATCCAACTGTTGAACATATTTCTCCTCTAATTACTCAATATTTTCGAGATCAAACACGAGAAACTCCTCATTTTCGCCCTCATCGCCATCAAAAACCACTCGTGCTTCCGCCATCATTTTACGATTTTTTTAAGACAAAAAGCATGTGTATTGAAACGGAACCCAAGTAGTAATCCTTGGTTTCCGAACATTTAAAGTTTGGCCAAACGAACGTAAATTCATTTCTGATTGGCTACAAGTGGGTTGATGCTAGGAAAAGCCCCATTTGTAACCAATCAGAGACTTTCTTTCGAACATACATTCGGACCGCCGAGCAGCGGTACCGGCCATTGAATGCAGACGAAAAATTTCACGAAAAGGCGGTATCGGCCGTTGAATGTAGAAACTGCATTACGCGTACAGGCGGCATCGGGCCCAAATGAGTTAAGAAATGTACACAAAATACCATACCATATTAAGAAATGTACACAAAATAGACCATATTAAGAAATGTACACAAAATACCATACCATATTAAGAAATTTACACATCACCATACCATATTAAGAAATATACACAAAATACCATACCATATTAAGAAATGTATACAAAATACCAGACCATATTAAGAAATGTACATAAAATACCATACCATATTAAGAAATGTACACAAATCACCATACAATATTAAGAAATGTACACAAAATACCATACCATATTAAGAAATGTACATAAAAACCATACCATATTAAATTCTATGTAATCCACACCAAACTATATCAACGTTTGCTCAATACACATCCTACCATTTTATGTCTTGTGCAATATTGTTTTGGACATGTGTTTCACACCATTTTTCGGCACATGATACAGATCAGCCAAGACAGACCTGAGGAAAACCCTGGGAAGAACCACTGACCTATTAGACACATACCTTTATTAAGCAATCAAAGACTTGTATCATGGTAGATAATGAAGAATACCAGACACCTTCAATAATTTTAATTAAAGCACATTTACTTATTTACCTGATTTTACACTATTGTTTTATAAATAAGTTTTGTACCAGTTATACATACCTTTATATTTTTCAACAGTAACTTCATACTTGGCAGGTTGTGGATGGTTTCTGAATAATTCTTGAGCAAGGGTCCAAATTTGTCTATCTATTCTGTCTTCTATTTCTTTCTGGGACATCGTCAGAGCTAAGAAAATATAAAATGTTATTAACAATGAGATAAATAAAACTTTGTACTGAACATATGTTCATTCCTTTAACTGGTATTTTAATTACTATGAATAAACTCAAGGAGAAATTAATTGGCTTTGAATTTTAACTTTTACAGGTAGCTTTGCCCTTTTAATGTGAGGTCACACATATTTATCATCAAACAATAATTAATGGAATACATAAACCTATTTCGTCAATGCATTTTCCTGAGTGTCTGCTTTGGATTTTTAACGAAGCTTTAACAATTTTTCACTTGTATTCGCTATGATGTTTGCTGTGTGTCAGTTTATAGTGATTTTTGCACAAAGCCATCATGTCACTGATACATGTAAGTAGCATGATGTCCAAACCAGTCACATTATCCTGACACCAGGCCAACTAGTCCTAACACAAACCTCTTATAATGCTGAGTACCTAGTGAGGCAATGGTTAGTACCATTTTTACAAGTCTCTGGTACGACTCAGGTAGGGTTTGAACCCACGACCTCCTGCACCATAGACGGTACATCTAACCACTAGGCAACCAGTATGGTCGCATTTTCCTGAACATCCTAAAACTGTTGCCATAGCAAAAGAAGTGATCACTATTACTGGTGTGATACTCAATCTTCCGAATGAAAAGCTTGATGACAACACATGTACAGTGTAAGAAGAAAGGAAATATAAAAAAACCTATGATAATACAAAAATACTAATATTTCAAAGGTTCTAGTGATAAAAAATTAAAGATGATGAGAGAAATAAAAATAAATAAATACTGATAATCATGTTACTTGTGGGATTTTTAATGATGATAATTAATGTTCGTAACAAAATACGACTAATAATCATATTTATATCTTATTTATCTCTTTCAATAATAAATTTATAATAAAATTTATACAATAATTTGAGAAAATATTTAAGAAATAAAAAAATATATATGAAAGCAATACTTTTTAAGAGATCTTTCAAGGATATAATCCTTATTTTTGTAAAGACCTTAATCTGATGTCAAATTATATCGAAGAAGTTAATCCCACCCATGGTTTAATCATTTCATTTCTTCTTATGGTCAGAATGAGTTATCTCCCATGACATGGGCTTGCCTCGTACCAAGTCCCAATGCAAGCTGATGATAAGCTGATAATTCATTTTTTAAATACAAGATATAAATCTTAGGTCACTGTGTCCTACCTTTATCCTTGAAATTGATATATTGGAAAGGTTCACACCATCAAGTTACATAAATGCACAATCAAGACTTTTTGAGATATGAACCAAATGCAAAAAATAAAATAAATACATTAATGCCAGCCCCAATCATGATGATAAAAATATGACACATCCATACATCAAAGACAAATTATAAATGAGTAAATCAGGGCAATTACCGCCATAAACCAGGACAATAATGTACTTATTTATACAAATTACTTTTCGACAGTCAAAGACTTTAATATTGCTACAGAGTACAAAGACCATGCTTCTCCGGTTAGACAGTTGTCAATTCTAACAATTAATCAAAAAACTTCTAGAATCCAGATCTCCCTGTATTTGTGTAATTTCCAACAATTTAACCAAAAAGACTCAACTCTAGATTTCTCAGATCTTAATAGGGGCCCCCAAGTGGCCGAGTGGTCTAAAGCGCTTTCCGTTACAGATCACTGCCATCTCACCTCCATCTGTGTGGGTTCGAGTCTAAGATTCGGCTAATGTAGTTATGTGAGAAAGCTTGCCTGTAGCTTCTCATGGGTCGGTGGTTCTTTCCGGGGGTTTTCCAGGTTCTTCCTCCACCATTAATACTGGCCGCCATGTATAGCCTATATTGTGCTTAAAAAATGGCGTTAAACCATAAAAAACAAAAACAAACTCAGATCTTAAGTTATTTGTAACAATTTCATTAAAAAACAACTCAAGATCTTCCAGATATTTTTTATTTCTCTGACAATGATCACTTAAGATGCAACACAGTTTAAATATAAAAAATTTTGCACACCAAGTTGAAACTCTACTTTGAGGGGTATAATACTGATATATATTATTGACTATACTACTGTCGATTGTTTGATTGCTTAGTTTTAATTTCACTAATCTCATATATTTTAATATTAGCCATATCATGTTTAGAACATGGGACTATTGGCTTGTTGCTTGGTTTTAAGTACATTAAAAGTTTTATAATTCTCTAGAAAGGAATGAGAATACAGAACTACATACAAATGTTGTGCTATGTAAAACAAATCGTACCTTTTTTACAATATAGCTCATCTTTCCTGGAACGTTTCAGCATATGTTCTAGAGTTTCATCCAGTTGCTCCTTTGTTAAATGCCGCTTACCCCGGCTCCTGTTTCTCCGTCTGATGCAGAGGATAACTATGATAATGATAATGGCAACTAAACAAACGGAGCCGAGAACTGCCCCAACTATGGTGTGAGTATCCATTGATTTGCTGGCTTCCTGTTGTTCATAAATAATGCTATCACAATCTGTGATGTCTACAAGAAAATGAAACATACAGATCTTTAGTGCCAGAAGACACAGAATTATCAATTTCAGTATATGCCTAAAGTGAGATGCAAAGAATTATCAATGAAATATATGCCTAAAGTGAGATGCAGTGAATTATTAATGAAACAGATGCCGAACGTGGGATGCAGAGAATTATTAATGAAATATATGCTGAAAGTGAGACATGTAGATCTATAAATGAAATATATCCCTAGAGTGAGATGCAAAGATTTATCAATGAGACACAGTGAATTATTAAAGTGAGATGTATAGAACTGAAAATGAAATATATGCCTAAAGTGAGATGCAGTGAATTATTAATGAAACAGATGCCGAACGTGGGATGCAGAGAATTATTAATGAAATATATGCTGAAAGTGAGACATGTAGATCTATAAATGAAATATATCCCTAGAGTGAGATGCAAAGATTTATCAATGAGACACAGTGAATTATTAAAGTGAGATGTATAGAACTGAAAATGAAATATATGCCTAAAGTGAGATGTAGAGAATTGTCAATGAAATATATGCCTAAAGTGAGATGTATGGAATTATTAATTAAATATATGCCTAAAGTGAGACGCAGTGAATTATTAATGAAATATATGCCTAAAGTGAGATGTAGAGAATTGTCAATGAAATATATGCCTAAAGTGCAATGCAGAGAATTATTAATGAAATATATGCCTAAAGTGAGATGCAAAGAATTATCAATGAAATATATAAATAAAGTGAGATGCAGTGAATTATTAATTAAATATATGCCTAAAGTGAGATGTATGGAATTATTAATTAAATATATGCCTAAAGTGAGACGCAGTGAATTATTAATGAAATATATGCCTAAAGTGAGATGTAGAGAATGGCAATGAAATATATGCCTAAAGTGAGATGTAGAGAATTGTCAATGAAATATATGCCTAAAGTGAGATGTAGAGAATTGTCAATGAATTATATGCCAAAAAGTGAGACAGTGAATTGTCAATGAAATATATGACTAAAGTGAGATGTAGAGAATTGTCAATGAAATATATGCCTAAAGTGAGATGTAGAGAATTGTCAATGAAATATATGCCTAAAGTGAGATGTAGAGAATTGTCAATGAAATATATGCCAAAAAAGTGAGACAGTGAATTGTCAATGAAATATATGCCTAAAGTGAGATGTAGAGAATTGTCAATGAAATATATGCCAAAAAAGTGAGACAGTGAATTGTCAATGAAATATATGCCTAAAGTGAGATGTAGAGAATTGTCAATGAATTATATGCCAAAAAGTGAGACAGTGAATTGTCAATGAAATATATGACTAAAGTGAGATGTAGAGAATTGTCAATGAAATATATGCCTAAAGTGCAATGCAGAGAATTATTAATGAAATATATGCCTAAAATGAGATGCAGTGAATTATTACGGTAATGAAAAATATGCCTAAAGTGAGACACAGTGAATTATCTATGAAATATATGTCTAAAGTGAGATGCAAAAAATTGTCAATGAAATATATGCCTAAAGTGAGATGTAGAGAATTGTCAATATTTCAATTGTACATTGAGCATACAATTTAAGGTGCATAGTTTCCTGTAATATTTCAGTTGTATATTATCCCATAGGATTTCAGTTGTATATTATCCCATAGGATTTCAGTTGTTATTCCACAGAATTTTAGTTGTATATTATCCCATAGGATTTCAGTGGTATATTATCCTTTAGGACTTCAGTTGTTATCCTTTAGGATTTCAGTTGTTTATTATCTCATAGGATTTCAGTTATTATCCTTTAGGATTTCAGTTATTATCCCATAAGATCTCAGTTATTATCCCATAGGATTTCAGTTATCCCATAGGATTTCAGTTTTTATCCCATATGATTTCAGTTGTATATTATCCCACAGGATTTCAGTTCTTTATTATCCCATAGGATTTCAGTTCTTTATTATTCCATAGGATTTCAGTTGTATATTATCCCATAGGATTTCAGTTCTTTATTATCCCATAGGATTTCAGTTTTTTATTATCCCATAATTTCCTGATCTACAGAAGGTGTTGTTGTTATGTTGTCATAAGGTCTAACTCCATTTTTCATTACAAGGCTACACTTGGCAGCTAGTATAAATGGTGGAGGAGGGTGGGTGGGTGGGGTACTCAAAATAGAACCACTGACCCACCAGAAGCTACTGGAGAGACCTATTATTGGGGCCCCTAAGTGGCCGGGTGTACTAAAGCGCTGTCCGTTATGGATCACTGCCATGTCACCTCTGCATGAGTTTGAGTCTAAGATTCAGCCAATGTGGGCATGTGAGAAAGCTTGCCAGTAGCGTCTCATGGGTCTGTGGTTCTTTCCGGGGTTTATCCCATGTTCTTCCTCCACCAATAATACTGGCCACCATGTACAGCCTATCTTGTGCTGAAAAAATGGTGTTAAGCAAAAAAACAAAAACAGAATGTGTATTAGTAATTAACCTTGTATAATAGTAATGAAGATTGAATAATAATAATTATCTTGTATAATAGTAATTAACCTTATAAAATAACCTTGGATAATAATAATCTTGTATACTAGTAATTAACCTTGAATAATAATTATTATCTTGTATACTAGTAATTAACCTTGAATAATAATTATTATCTTGTATACTAGTAATTAACCTTGAATAATACTAATTAACCTTGAATAATTTTACCTTTTACAACTGGTCCACATCTGTTATCCTTAGTACCATTGCTCTTTTCAATCACACATCTGTTTTCCTTTGCACAGCTGAAATGTACCAAGTAAATTCATAAATTTTCATCCAAAGAACTTGTATGGATTTATTGTCTGAAAAACTACACAAATTTAAAGACTGTTACAAATAATTATTCTTCTGTAAGCCTTATAGGGCTACATCATTATCAATTATTCAGTAGAAAACACCCATCCACACACACAACCCCACCAACCAAAGTGTGAAACGAAAGTCAACCAAGGCAAACAAATACAGCAAGTATTTAACAATCTGTTAAAACTTAATTAATGGTCAACTATAATTTTCACAGCAGTAATTAGCATTACCAATTTGCATTAGCTAAGTAGCAGGACAAAACAGGAGACCCATGAAGGCACTAATTTACAAGTCTGTTTCTGTCATCCATTTAAATTATTTAACTAGTGATTATTGAAATCATGTCAGGTATTCCATCATACCTAATTTAATAACAAACATATATTGTTATATGTTTGAGTTAAAAAGTAGATATTTGTAGAACAAAATCTGTCACAGCCTTTGAACAAAATCTGTCACAGCCTTTGACCGTAAACCTGATATTATGAAAACATGATCCAAATCATCTCAGATAATGTCAGAAGATACCAAACATGCTAAGATTTGCTTATCCATAAATTATATTTTTCTTTGAGAAAAAAAACATGATATTGAATTGACATCATTCAAAGTAATTTTTTCAAGCCAGTGATGACACTTCACTATGTTCCATGATGACCCATGGCTACTTGGATTTCCAAGTTTTTCATTAGCATGGATAAAGAAAATATGCCATCAAAGACAAAATGTAATAATCTGCAGTACAGCTAAAAATAAATCTGACTCAAGATCGTGGACATTGAATTCAATGTCAGATTGCAGAACTTGCTTATGGAAAAGAATGAAACACATAGTACGATCAAATCTCTTTTATAATAAGAAATACACTGTCTGGTCAAAATTCTTCAGTAATATAAAATACACTGTCAGATCAAAACTCTTTTATAATAAGAAATACACAGTCTGTTCAAATATCCAAACTGTAAACTACTGAATAAGGAATTCAAATGCAAAAGATAACTGTCATTATGGGAGCTGTACAATTGGAATAGCTTGGTTGGACTGTACTGAGATAATTTGAACATAATGTTACTATAAATAAAACAATGCGATACATGACCTTACAACAAAGATAACATTATGCTGAGGTACTTTACAGTGAGGGAGGACTTACCACACCTAAACATTTTAAAAACAAACTATGGGATATGAACTTTACAATGACGGAATACTGTATTGCAACTAAACACTTTAATAACAAACTATGGGGTGTGTCCTTTACAATGAGGGAGTACTGTACCACAACTAAACACTTTAAAAACAAAGTATGGGGTGTGTCCTTTACAATGAGTTGAGTACTGAACTACAACTAAACACTAATAATAATAAAAACTATGGGGTATGTACATTTACAGTGAGAAAGTACTGTATTACAACTAAACATTGATAACAAAATTTGAGGTAAGTACATTACAATGAGGGAGTACTGTACCAAACTAAACAGTGATAACAAAATTTGAGGTAAGTACATTACAATGAGGGAGTACTGTACCAAACTAAACAATGATAACAAAATTTGAGGTAAGTACATTACAATGAGGGAGTACTGTACCAAACTAAACACTGATAAAAAAAATTGAGGTAAGTACAATACAGTGAAGGAGTACTGTACCAAACTAAACACTGATAACAAATTTGAGGTAAGTACAATACAGTGAGGGAGCATTGTACCACAACTAAACACTTTAATAACAAAGCATGGGGGAGGTAGACTTTATGATGTGTAACTTGTGAGGAAGTAGAAACAAGTGGGTTGTATTTTTAAAAAATCATTCCATAAACATAAAGAATTATAAAATGGAAAAATTAAAGAAGAGGGAACCTATGCATTTAGTGAAAAACAATGATTTTGATGACATTTTCTTCTAAAATAAAAAGGTACTGAAATTAATTGACAAAGATAAATCTTCCATAGCGGAAATGATCCATATTTGTTTCAATCAATTGAAATTGTTTTTGTAAGATTTACAATTTTTTGGAAGTAATTACATTCCATTTGATAAACTTTTTTTCCACGAGATGAGAAATATAAAAACGTGTAAAAAAAATTGTTCCTGTTTTTACAAGAGAATGAATTTTATTTATTTTTCCATAACACTGAAAATGAAACCTATATTATAAACTGTTGATGTCCCTACTTCTAAAGGACAGGTGAGTTTCAAAAAATATTATTTGATTGTTCATTAAAAAAATGTGTTCTTTACACCATAATGTAGTACTTGTAATTCCTCCACAGCACAGTGCTGGTTCTAATAAATAATATTATGAAAGTACTAAAGGTGAATACATTATGTATTAAAATTATTAAAGGTGAGTACATTATTATATTTTAAGTACTAAAGGTGAGTATATTTTTATGTATTTAATTACTAAAGGTAAATACATTATGTATTAAATTATTAAAGGTGAGTACATTATTATATTTTAACTTTAAGTACTAAAGGTGAGTATATTTTTATGTATTTAATTACTAAAGGTGAGTACATTTTTATGTAATAAACACAAAATTCATTATTCATCTGTTAAATACAAAGCACACTCTTCAGTCACTTTCTTTTGATTTTAAGCAACCCATAGGTTTTGAAACTAGGTAAAATTATAAAACAAATTTCTCAAGACAATAATTTCGGGCATTTAGCATTTATTCATTGCTTTGCAATCTTTATAGTGTTCAGTTGTGGAAAAAAATACATAGAAAATATTAAAACAAATCAGACTAGTGACTTTCTCAAGAATTTCCATCACTTCTGTACATACTTAGAAAAATCTCCTGAAAATGAAGACAAAAAAGAATCTCGTCGGCGGCTGTTCCAGGAATTTTTACCATACATATGGGTATGCATTTACAATATACAAGAAGATCCCAATTTAATACAGTCAATAGCAAGCATTTGGCACACTCCTGGCAAAGAAAATAGTATTAATTCTAAGCCAAAATCAGGAGTTAGAGAAGACAATGACATGCCTGTCAGGTATTGGCAAACATTAGGTGGTAGGGAGCTGCTGCCAGACATACATTGGCTTCTTACACTCCTTCCTTAACATAAGGATTCTGGAAAGGAATCTGATTTTGGCATTGGACAAGGTATTTTGATAATTTTCATGTTCAATTAATGCATGTTTTTAACATGGAGTAAATATTTTGGTACTGATGAAAGTTGATGTGTGTGTACATAAATATGTATGAACAGTAGGTAATAAAATATACATATTATGTGAAGTAGATAAAAAAAACAATATATATATATATATATATATATATATATATATATATATATATATATATATATATATATATATAATAGTTACATTCTTGACAATCTTTCATACAGGCTTCATGATATTTTTCTAGTGAAATCAGAGTGAAATATCACTCCTCAAATAAAAGACAAAATGTATTAACACCTTTGGTCAGAATTTTTGATGAACTTCACCACTGTCTAAAGTATATCAGTCCATTCAAGCCATGTGACTCGTAATTGAATCTGCTTACAATGTAACAACTGTATCTGCTTGCAATGTGGCAACTGTATCTACTTGCAATGTGGCAACTGTATCTACTTGCAATGTGGCAACTATCTGTATCATGACTGCAACATATCCTCATGCCCTATCAAACTTGTTCTTTTCAAGAAATGCATGTAGTTCAGTGTAAATACAATGTACATCCATGCAAAGTGTATAAATATATCTGCCACACCATGCAATGCCTGGCAGGTCCAAATCCACTGTATACTTATGATCTGCCAAGTAATGACAGATGGATCCAAATTTACTCAATTAATTCCACTTGTGATCTGCCAAATAATCCTTGACATATCCAAATCTAGCCAAATAATCCTTGACAGATCCAAATATGGTCTATTAATTCAACTTGTGATCTACCAAATTATGCTTGACAGATCCAAACCTACTATATTAATTCCACTTGTGATCTGCCAAATAATCCTTGACATATCCAAATCTGGTCTATTAATTCAATTTGTCATCTGCCAAATAATCCTTGACAGATCGAAATCTGATCTATCAATTCAACTTGTGATCTGCCAAATAATGTTTGACAGATCCAAATCTAGCCAAATAATCCTTGACAGATCAAAATCTGGTTTATTCATTCAACTTGTGATCTGCCAAATTTTTTTCAACAGATTGAATGTTGTCTATTAATTCATCTTGTGTTTTGCCAAATCATGCTTATCAGATCCAAATCTAGTCTAACTTGTGATATGCCACATTGTGCTTGACAGATCTAAATCTAGACTATTAATTATACTTGTGATCTGTCAAATAAAGCTTGACATATACAATCTATTGCATTAATTCAACTTGTGATCTGCCAAATCATGCTTGACAGATCCAAATCTAGTCTAACTTTTGATCTGCCACATAGTGCTTGACAGATCCAAATCTACTCTACTAATTCTACTTGTGATCTGCCAAATAATGCTTGACAGATCCAAGTATAGTCTATTAATTATACATGTGATCTGCTAAATGTTGCTTGACAGATACTATCTAGTGTATTATTCAAACTTGTGATCTGCCACATAATGCATGACAGACCAAATATACTTGTGATATGCCAAATAATGCTTGGCAGATCCAAATCTAGTCTATTCAGCAAGTGATCTGCCACATAATTTCTCACAGATCCAAATCTATTCTACTTGTGATCTGCCAAATAATGCTTGACAGATCCAAAACTTTGTGTATTAATTCAACTTGTGATCTGTCAAATAATGCTAAGATCCAAATCTAGTCAATTCATGATACAAAATTGTAAATTTGACCTTTCACAACCTACAAGTGGTAGTTTTCAGGGAAAAGTCAAGAATAATGTATAACAAACAGCAAGATAACTATCAAGATTTGTGAATTTCATCCAGCGATTTAGGCAGTGTGGTAAGACAGACAGATATGCAGACAGATACACAGATGCAAAACGTAATAACCTAAACTCTAAAACACTGAAGTAACATTTCCCATATACTCACTTATACGTCAAGTCCTTTTGCCAATGTCCAGACTCATATCACATAATGCACCAAAAAACCAGAGTCGATATAGTTTGGTTGGAGAAATAAGTATTTTAAAAAAACAAGACATAAATCTTGTACACTTACTTTCTCAAAGGCTTGCAAGTTTCATACTGGTCCACTGAGTCAGACCACATGTCCTTTGCCAAGCAGTTCTCGCACACACCTGATATGTAAGAAAAAAAGTCTCAGATTCTTGAATACTGAAGCAAATTTTGGAAAGTCTCAAAATACTAGCATTATTATATCATCATTACGAACAAGGTAAAAAAATAAAGGGCCATTCTTAGTAGTGATGCTATAGTTAAAACATGACATCAATACATCAAAGGATAGGCAACACATGGACCATACAGAAAGAATTCAATCAAGTGACCTTGACCTTCCCCTTGCCCAAAGGATAGACTGACATGGAGGTATATACATGTATATGCATTGCTATAGTATGAACATAATTTGTTGAAAGAGATGGAATATAAATATTGTATTCACTGAATGGCTGGGAATATATAGCAAATACAGTGAAAGGCATGGAATATAAATATTGTGTTCACTGAACAGCTGGGAATATATAGTAAATACAGTGAAAGGCTGGGAATATATAGTATATTCATTTAAAGGTGTGGAATATACATGGTTATATGCATGAGAAAAGTATAAATAAATAATAATTTTTTTTTAAAGGAATAGAGTAGATACTGAATATTAATTGTAAGGCATGGAACCCATAATTAATTAAATAGAAAGACATGCACTATATAGTAGTGTGACACCACTATAAGCAACCTGGTTAGCTCAAGAAATTGACACATGTACCCAAAAAATGTTGCAGGAGAGGGGTTAGATAATAAATGCAGCCGGTAAAATGCATGTTTCATTGGCCCAATTAACATCTTAATTCGATGCATATTAAATGGGAAATACACCAGTAGTCAAAACTGAAAAGGCGTGTGTGTGTGTGTGTGTGTATATATATATATATATATATATATATATATATATATTACTTTTGTTTAGAAAAACACGGATTGGTACATTTACGTGTATATTGTTTATAGATATATGTCTTATGGATAGCATGAATAGAGAGAATATCAGCACCGTGTACTAAACCCGCGAATCTCATCACATACACTGCATCCAAATTCAAATAATTCCGTTGAAAAGATACACACACATATTTAAAATATTCAATAATTTTGTCACAGGTCATATAGATTTATATTCAGTAGATAAACAGAGTAGAATTACGTACCGAATGATGAAGCACACTTACTTTCGGTAAAAGTTAGTTTTGGTTGTTGTTTATGGAGGGTGCTCTCCCTTTTTATCTTCGCATACCAGTTAGGGAGGTTATCCTGCCCTTTATATGTTGTGCTATATTGTATGAATGTTTATATTTTTCTGATAATCTCTTAATTTTTATAGTATTATTCTATGTATTCATCATATTCGTGAAAATATTCTTCTTTCATGATGATTCTTTTTTCTCTTCCCCTGATTATGTCTCTGCCTCTGTCCACGTTATTTTATGTTCCCTTCGGCTATAGGTCAAGCTATTTTATTCCTACTGCTGTTGTTGGTGTCTTGGGTATTTGTTTTCCTTATTCTGTACGCCCTGTGGAATTCTCCCTTGTACTTTCACTTGTTTAAATTTATTTGCTGCTCCCCTGTTTTCTATTACTGCTAAATCTGTTCTTGATTTCGTTTTAAATGTTGTTCGTGGGTTCTCTGTTGTTATTTGTTCCTGATTCTTTCCTGTTGGGGTTAATGTTGTTACTGGTGGTGTTTGTGCTTGTACCTCCTGGTTCTTGTTAATTTTCCCCTGTTAAGAGGTTACCTTTGTTGCTTTGTTGGTTTCTTTTGTTGTTGCTTTTTTTCTTTTTGTTGTTGCTGTTTGTTGCTGTTTGTTGGATTTTCTTTGCTTGACATCTGGTAATTTACTCTACTTTATTTCCAGGATTATTGTCCCTTTATAGATTGTCGCAAGGGGAATCGTTGCTAGTCTTAATGAATTCACGTTGATGTTCAATTGTTCTTCGAAATGTTTACTGTTGCTTCTAAGGGTATCTCCAGTGATATTTCAGAGGTGTATTTCTCCCGTTTTTCTTCTTTATCTTGCGTAGAATTGGTGTAGGTTGTCTAATTGTTACTGTTTCCCCTACAAATCCATTTCTCCGTATGGTAGTACCAGTTGGTTTCCTTTAGGACGTACAATGTAATGTACCGTTGGTATCCCTTTAGATTTACTGAATAAATTCGTTGCAGGTTTTGAACTTATATTACCACCATCACTGCTGTTATTCCGAGTACCTTGTTCCCTGGATATCCCTGACATATCAAACCCTTGTGTTCCTGTTATGTATTTGCATTTCAGAAAAGATCTCTAACTTGTTTATATTCGTCTTATCTGGAGGTACTTTTCTAATTCCCTAACTTCTTCTCTGTTTGCTCTTCCCGACATTTTTTTTTTCTCATGCATCCCGTGCAGTTTGTTAATGTTTTTCCATGTCGAGTTTTCTGTGATTTTAGTCTTAATATATTATTTATTTATTTTTTCAACCGATCCTTAACTAATCTTTTTGAAATATCTCTGAAAGTGACTTGCATGGTTTCTCTTTCTCTTTCAGAATCCGGTTGTACTTCGCGCTGTTTGCTTGGTACGTGCCAACGCGGTGATGCAGTCAACTCTTTCCTTACAAAAAGGAAACTTTTACGGCACAGTTTACGTGTTTCAGTCACGTTGGAAAATTAAATAATCCATCCGATTTTATTTAAGTTTAGTAGTGACTTTAAATGCAATTTCTTGCTTTTATTGACGATTGTAGTCGGCTTTCTTTGATGCAAGGTGGTGCATGCATTATTGAAGTCACCGCTAAGGGGCAGCTTTGTAGAATCAAACAAGAACCTATTTCTTATCTTGGCGGCGACATCAATTAACTGTATTGCCTGATTGAGACTGTGTTCCCCACTTCCATTTGCTAAGCACGTTTTCATAACAGTTAATGCTACAAAGGTAATGTTTGTTTTTGTTTTTTTTTTAAATTTCAGCAAACTTTTATCTGGATACATGTTTAGAAAAGGAATTGATCGTCGTTTGGTCGACTGTAGTCGCTTCATCCTGCGTATTGAACAGACCAACAAGATTGTTGTTTTTATTTTTACATTTGTGGAACTGTGTTGCCTTTCACTCGTGCGTCAGAATTTAACAAACGGGTCAACGGACGATAGAGACGCAGGTGTTCTGGTCTGATGAATTATTATTTTTTTCTTTTTCTTCTTTGGGGGTACCAGACAGATGCCCCCCCCCCCCCCGCCCCCATCAATAAAAGTAAGTTTTATGTGTGTTTCCCCCTGATATGTTGTTAGTTGTTTATTATTTTTCCATTTAATTACCCATTTAATTTTGTCCCATCGGGATTATATATCTGATACGGGGTATTTTTCTTTTCCTAGTGTTTCTTAAGCAGGAAGTACTATGTGGAATTTTATCTACCCAAACTAGTATCCACTTTGATTGTTTTTGACCATGGCTAGTGGTCTTTTATTTATTTAGGTAATTTATTCTGAAAAAGTTTCCGAAATATTTTAAGTTTTTATTTTACCCTTTAATGGATATCATGTCCAGTGTTGGATCCGAAAATGAGAGAAAAGAAATGGATATAGAATGCAGAGAAGAGTGTTAAGACATAGTATTAAAAGGTGCATAATTTGTATTATTTTTTCTAAGTTTGTTTGATGTATTAACATGAAGAAAAAAAACAACCTTAATGGGGTGTTTTTCAAAACTCTTCCATAGGCCTGCTCACTCCGCGTAGCGCCATGTGATATAGCCCTATGTACTTTTCCCATTAAGGCGTTATTTAGAGTTAACCCTAACCCTAACCCTATATATATATATATATAAGTTTAAACAGCCAACAATGTCAGAAGTAAAACAAAACTATTCATCAACATAAAGCAGTGGGACATCGTCATCAACATTAACAACAGGAAATACGACCAAAGCAGCAAGAAATGCAAGGATGGGATATGAGAAGGCAAGAACAACAACACCCGAAACCACAACCATGAGTACAAAAACAAACAAAAAATAGGTTCCAATCGAACACAACATCATCAAGAAAAAGAGAAGCTGTAGACAGGAAAGCAAGAAGAATAACAAGAGGCACAGATAACAAGATCGAATCGTACCACAACAGTACAACTAACCCTGACAGAAAACCAAAGGATACAATTAGACAGAGACAGAGATAGGAAAAAGGAAACTAGGATAACAACAACAACTAGAAAAACATATTTTTTTTAAACGATGGAAACCTTTCTTTTAGGAAGATGAATGCCTAGAGCAGATGATTGAATTCATGCAAAAAAATAGGATAACAAATCTGTATTACAAAACAAAAAAAAAACAATAAAAGGCTATAACTTTCAAAATTATACACAAATTATAAATTGTTGGCCGGGAGTGCCTCTCTAACTGGTAAGCTCAAACAGTTACCTCTCCCAAAAACAATCAATGTCGCCAATTACAAAATCGCCAGATGGTACATTTTGCCGTCAATAAGGAAAATAAAATCTCAGTTTAAGCGATCCTGATATAAACGTTTTACAATTTATGTTTCGTACATTTCAGAAGAAAAAATATTTTTTCGTGTACGATAAAAATACATATAAAATTTGAGGAACCACGCCACGATCGTCGCTTTGTTCATGCTCGATGTCTTTCCCAAAATGAAAATAAACGTTTTACGCTGTTCTTAAAAAAAAAAAAAAATTCTTCGTGTGTGCGTGAAAAATATATGCCATTAAAATTTCGGGAGACACACCGCGACCGCGTTATATCCTAATTCCTGTTATAACAGTGCGTGCTATAGCGGTATCACACTGTATATTTCTGAGAAAAGAGTGGGATACATAGTATATTCATTGCAAATGTGTTATATGGAATATTCATTAGCATGGAGTGGAGTTTATGGAATATTCATTAGCATGGAGTGGAGTTTATGGAATATTCATTAGCATGGAGTGGAGTTTATGGAATATTCATTAGCATGGAGTGGAGTTTATGGAATATTCATTAGCATGTAGTGGAGTTTATGGAATATTCATTAGCATGGAGTGGAGTTTATGGAATATTCATTAGCATGGAGTGGATTTTATGGAATATTCATTAGAAAGGAGTGGAGTTTATGGAATATTCATTTGAAAGGAGTGGAGTTTATGGAATATTCATTAGAAAGGAGTGGAGTTTACGGAATATTCATTAGAAAGGAGTGGAGTTTATGGAATATTCATTAGAAAGGAGTGGAGTTTATGGAATATTCATTAGCATGGAGTGGAGTTTATGGAATATTCATTAGAAAGGAGTGGAGTTTATGGAATATTCATTAGCATGGAGTGGAGTTTATGGAATATTCATTAGCATGGAGTGGAGTTTATGGAATATTCATTAGCAAGGAGTGGAGTTTATGGAATATTCATTAGCAAGGAGTGGAGTTTATGGAATATTCATTAGCTAGGAGTGGAGTTTATGGAATATTCATTAGCAAGGAGTGGAGTTTATGGAATATTCATTAGAAAGGAGTGGAGTTTATGGAATATTCATTAGAAAGGAGTGGAGTATATGAATTATTCATTAGAAAGAAGTGGAGTCTATGGTTTATTCATTAGAAAGGAGTGGAGTTTATGGTTTATTCATTAGAAAGGAGTGGAGTTTATGGAATATTCATTTGAAAGGAGTGGAGTTTATGGAATATTCATTAGAAAGGAGTGGAGTTTACGGAATATTCATTAGAAAGGAGTGGAGTTTATGGAATATTCATTAGAAAGGAGTGGAGTTTATGGAATATTCATTAGCATGGAGTGGAGTTTATGGAATATTCATTAGCATGGAGTGGAGTTTATGGAATATTCATTTGAAAGGAGTGGAGTTTATGGAATATTCATTAGAAAGGAGTGGAGTTTACGGAATATTCATTAGAAAGGAGTGGAGTTTATGGAATATTCATTAGAAAGGAGTGGAGTTTATGGTTTATTCATTAGCAAGGAGTGGAGTTTATGGTTTATTCATTAGCAAGGAGTTGAGTTTATGGTTTATTCATTAGCATGGAGTGGAGTTTATGGTTTATTCATTAGCAAGGAGTGGAGTATATTCATTGCAAATGTGTTATATGGAATATTCATTAGCATGGAGTGGAGTTTATGGAATATTCATTAGCATGGAGTGGAGTTTATGGAATATTCATTAGCATGGAGTGGAGTTTATGGAATATTCATTAGCATGGAGTGGAGTTTATGGAATATTCATTAGCAAGGAGTGGAGTTTATGGAATATTCATTAGCAAGGAGTGGAGTTTATGGAATATTCATTAGCTAGGAGTGGAGTTTATGGAATATTCATTAGAAAGGAGTGGAGTTTATGGAATATTCATTAGCATGGAGTGGAGTTTATGGAATATTCATTAGCATGGAGTGGAGTTTATGGAATATTCATTAGCAAGGAGTGGAGTTTATGGAATATTCATTAGCAAGGAGTGGAGTTTATGGAATATTCATTAGCTAGGAGTGGAGTTTATGGAATATTCATTAGCAAGGAGTGGAGTTTATGGAATATTCATTAGAAAGGAGTGGAGTATATGAATTATTCATTAGAAAGAAGTGGAGTCTATGGTTTATTCATTAGAAAGGAGTGGAGTTTATGGTTTATTCATTAGAAAGGAGTGGAGTTTATGGAATATTCATTTGAAAGGAGTGGAGTTTATGGAATATTCATTAGAAAGGAGTGGAGTTTACGGAATATTCATTAGAAAGGAGTGGAGTTTATGGAATATTCATTAGAAAGGAGTGGAGTTTATGGAATATTCATTAGCATGGAGTGGAGTTTATGGAATATTCATTAGAAAGGAGTGGAGTTTATGGAATATTCATTAGCATGGAGTGGAGTTTATGGAATATTCATTAGCATGGAGTGGAGTTTATGGAATATTCATTAGCAAGGAGTGGAGTTTATGGAATATTCATTAGCAAGGAGTGGAGTTTATGGAATATTCATTAGCTAGGAGTGGAGTTTATGGAATATTCATTAGCAAGGAGTGGAGTTTATGGAATATTCATTAGAAAGGAGTGGAGTTTATGGAATATTCATTAGAAAGGAGTGGAGTATATGAATTATTCATTAGAAAGAAGTGGAGTCTATGGTTTATTCATTAGAAAGGAGTGGAGTTTATGGTTTATTCATTAGAAAGGAGTGGAGTTTATGGTTTATTCATTAGCAAGGAGTGGAGTTTATGGTTTATTCATTAGCAAGGAGTGGAGTTTATGGTTTATTCATTAGCAAGGAGTGGAGTTTATGGTTTATTCATTAGAAAGGAGTGGAGTTTATGGTTTATTCATTAGAAAGGAGTGGAGTTTATGGTTTATTCATTAGCATGGAGTGGAGTTTATGGTTTATTCATTAGCAAGGAGTGGAGTATATGGAATATTCATTAGCAAGGAGTGGAGTTTATGGAATATTCATTAGAAAGGAGTGGAGTATATGAATTATTCATTAGAAAGAAGTGGAGTCTATGGTTTATTCATTAGAAAGGAGTGGAGTTTATGGTTTATTCATTAGAAAGGAGTGGAGTTTATGGTTTATTCATTAGAAAGGAGTGGAGTTTATGGTTTATTCATTAGCAAGGAGTGGAGTTTATGGAATATTCATTAGAAAGGAGTGGAGTTTATGGAATATTCATTAGAAAGGAGTGGAGTTTATGGACTATTCATTAGCAAGGAGTGGAGTTTATGGTTTATTCATTAGAAAGGAGTGGAGTTTATGGAATATTCATTAGAAAGGAGTGGAGTTTATGGTTTATTCATTAGAAAGAAGTGGAGTCTATGGTTTATTCATTAGAAAGGAGTGGAGTTTATGGTTTATTCATTAGCAAGGAGTGGAGTTTATGGTATATTCATTAGAAAGGAGTGGAGTTTACGGAATATTCATTAGAAAGGAGTGGAGTTTATGGATTATTCATTAGAAAGGAGTGGAGTTTATGGAATATTCATAAGAAAGGAGTGGAGTTTATGAAATATTCATTAGAAAGGAGTGGAGTATATGAAATATTCATTAGAAAGGAGTGGCGTTTACGGAATATTCATTAGAAAGGAGTGGAGTTTATGGTATATTCATTAGAAAGGAGTGGAGTTTACGGAATATTCATTAGAAAGGAGTGGAGTTTATGGTATATTCATTAGAAAGGAGTGGAGTTTACGGAAAATTCATTAGAAAGGAGTGGAGTTTATGGATTATTCATTAGAAAGGAGTGGAGTATATGGAATATTCATTAGCAAGGAGTGGAGTTTATGGTTTATTCATTAGAAAGGAGTGGCGTTTATGGAATATTCATTAGCAAGGAATGGAGTATATGGAATATTTATTAGAAAGGAGTGGAGTTTATGGTTTAGTCATTAGAAAGGAGTTGAGTTTATGGAATATTCATTAGAAAGGAGTGGAGTTTATGGAATATTCATAAGAAAGGAGTGGAGTTTATGAAATATTCATTAGAAAGGAGTGGAGTATATGAAATATTCATTAGAAAGGAGTGGCGTTTACGGAATATTCATTAGAAAGGAGTGGAGTTTATGGTATATTCATTAGAAAGGAGTGGAGTTTACGGAATATTCATTAGAAAGGAGTGGAGTTTATGGATTATTCATTAGAAAGGAGTGGAGTATATGGAATATTCATTAGCAAGGAGTGGAGTTTATGGTTTATTCATTAGAAAGGAGTGGAGTTTACGGAATATTCATTAGAAAGGAGTGGAGTTTATGGATTATTCATTAGAAAGGAGTGGAGTATATGGAATATTCATTAGCAAGGAGTGGAGTTTATGGTTTATTCATTAGAAAGGAGTGGAGTTTATGGAATATTCATTAGCAAGGAATGGAGTATATGGAATATTCATTAGCAAGGAGTGGAGTATATGGAATATTTATTAGAAAAGAGTGGAGTTTATGGTTTATTCATTAGAAAGGAGTGGAGTTTATGGTTTAGTCATTAGAAAGGAGTTGAGTTTATAGAATATTCATTAGAAAGGAGTGGAATATATGGAATATTCATTAGAAAGGAGTGGAGTATATGGAATATTCATTAGAAAGGAGTGGAGTTTACGGAATATTCATTAGAAAGGAGTGGAGTATAGGGAATATTCATTAGAAAGGAGTGGAGTTTGCGGAATATTCATTTGAAAGGAGTGGAGTTTATGGAATATTCATTAGAAAGGAGTGGAGTTTATGGAATATTCGTTTGAAAGGAGTGGAGTTTATGGAATATTCATTAGAAAGGAGTGGAGTTATGAAATATTCATTAGCAAGGAATGGAGTTTATGGAGTATTCATTAGCAAGAAGTGGAGTTTATGGTTTATTCATTAGCAAGGAGTGGAGTATATGGAATATTCATTAGAAAGGAGTGGAGTTTGTGGAATATTCATTAGAAAGAAGTGGAGTCTATGGTTTATTCATTAGAAAGGAGTGGAGTTTATGGTTTATTCATTAGAAAGGAGTGGAGTTTATGGTTTATTCATTAGAAAGGAGTGGAGTTTATGGTTTATTCATTAGAAAGGAGTGGAGTTTATGGTTTATTCATTAGAAAGGAGTGGAGTTTATGGTTTATTCATTAGAAAGGAGTGGAGTTTATGGTTTATTCATTAGAAAGGAGTGGAGTTTATGGTTTATTCATTAGAAAGAAGTGGAGTCGATGGTTTATTCATTAGAAAGGAGTGGAGTTTATGGTTTATTCATTAGCAAGGAGTGGAGTTTATGGTTTATTCATTAGAAAGGAGTGGAGTTTATGGAATATTCATTAGAAAGGAGTGGAGTTTATGGTTTATTCATTAGAAAGGAGTGGAGTTTATGGTTTAGTCATTAGAAAGGAGTTGAGTTTATAGAATATTCATTAGAAAGGAGTGGAGTTAATGGAATATTCATTAGAAAGGAGTGGAATATATGGAATATTCATTAGAAAGGAGTGGAGTATATGGAATATTCATTAGAAAGGAGTGGAGTTTACGGAATATTCATTAGAAAGGAGTGGAGTATATGGAATATTCATTAGAAAGGAGTGGAGTTTACGGAATATTCATTAGAAAGGAGTGGAGTTTATGGAATATTCATTAGAAAGGAGTGGAGTTTATGGAATATTCATTTGAAAGGAGTGGAGTTTATGGAATATTCATTAGAAAGGAGTGGAGTTATGAAATATTCATTAGAATGGAGTGGAGTTTATGGAATATTCATTAGAAAGGAGTGGAGTATATGGAATATTCATTAGAAAGGAGTGGAGTTTACGAAATATTCATTTGAAAGGAGTGGAGTTTATGGAATATTCATTAGAAAGGAGTGGAGTTTATGGAATATTCATTAGAAAGGAGTGGAGTTTACAGAATATTCATTAGAAAGGAGTAGTTTATATGCTTTATTAATTAGAAAAGAGTGGAATATATCATTTATTCATTAAAAAGTAGTGGAATATATCATTTATTCATTAAAAAGGAGTGGAATATATCATTTATTCATTAAAAAGGAGTGGAATATATCATTTATTCATTACAAAGTAGTGGAATATATCATTTATTCATTAAAAAGGAGTGGAATACATCATTTATTCAATAGAAAGAAGTGGAATATATCATTTATTCATTAAAAAGTAGTGGAATATATCATTTATTCATTAAAAAGGAGTGGAATACATCATTTATTCAATAGAAAGGAGTGGAATATATCATTTATTCATTAAAAAGGAGTGGAATATATCATTTATTCATTAAAAATGAGTGGAATATATCATTTATTCAATAGAAAGGAGTGGAATATATCATTTATTCATTAAAAAGGAGTGGAATACATCATTTATTCAATAGAAAGGTGTGGAATATATCATTTATTCATTAAAAAAGAGTGGAATATATCATTTATTCAATAGAAAGGAGTGGAATATATCATTTATTCATTAAAAAGGAGTGGAATATATCATTTATTCAATAGAAAGGAGTGGAATATATCATTTATTCATTAGAAAGGAGTGGTGTATATGACTTATTCATTAGAAATGAGTGGAATATATAATGTATTCATTAAAAAGGAGTGGTGTATATGGCTTATTCATTAGAAGGAGTGAAATGTATGGCTTATTCGTTAGAAAGGAGTGGTGTATATGACTTATTCATTAGAAATGAGTGGAATATATAATGTATTCATTAAAAAGGAGTGGACTATATGGCTTATTCATTAACATGTGCAGGACCAGCAGATTTATATTTACAAAGCATATATTCCATCACACTCCAAATGCTGTCATAAGAGTCTTTGGTCAACATAAGTTCACAAATTTGTTTATTTATTTTTCGAAACATAATGACATGAAAATCTAACAATGGCAAGTGGTTTTTGCTTAATGGTATTAACAATGCATTTTGTCCCAAAACAAAAATTAAAATCCATTAAGTTCAGATGTAGAAATCGACTGATGTAAACGACCATATCAAGATGGGACATATAGACAAATAAATGACATTTCTGGCTCATAAAGATTCAGAAAACACACATCACACATCAAAGTGCAAAAGAGCTTGGCTAACAAAACAAAAAATAAAATAACTTTTATCATCCCAACAACGTCACTACCCATACAGATTGATCCCAACAACGTCACTACCCATACAGATTCTTGTCTACATCATAACATAATGTCTTCATTTGCATTCTAACAGATATGACATGTATTCATTTGCAATATAACAAACATGGCATAATGTCTTCATTTGCACTATAACAAACATGACATAATGTCTTCATTTGCACTATAACAAACATGACATAATGTCTTCATTTGCACTATAACAAACATGACATAATGTCTTCATTTGCAATATAACAAACATGGCATAATGTCTTCATTTGCACTATAACAAACATGGCATAATGTCTTCATTTGCACTATAACAAACATGACATAATGTCTTCATTTGCACTATAACAAACATGACATAATGTCTTCATTTGCACTATAACAAACATGACATAATGTCTTCATTTGCACTATAACAAACATGACATAATGTCTTCATTTGCACTATAACAAACATGACATAATGTCTTCATTTGCACTATAACAAACATGGCATACTGTCTTCATTAGCAATATAACAAACATGTCATTATGCCTTTGTTCTGCAATATACCAGAAATAACATAATGTCTACATTTATAATATAAGCAACATTTTTGTGGCATTAGTTATATATTGTCCTCTATCCTTCACAAAATCAGGTTTTCATCTTTTCATTTTAATCAAAAGCAAAACACAAATTTATTAATAAGTGATAATTTTAATTATTAATTCCTAGTATATATGAGAAACTTAATTAAACCTAATTAAAGGACTCGGAGAGATAAATTCCTTACCATATGGCCCCTGGCCAAACCCTTTTGGACATATTTTGTTGGGTACGCATGCTCTCTGATCTATATTCTCAAAGTGGTATCCTGTATCACATTCGCACACTGCGTCCTTAATGTTACTCCCGAGCTCCTTGTACTTCATGTACACTTTCGTGCAGACTCGCCTGAAATAAAATGAATTAATACACAAATGTATAAATACTTGTCGAATCCATAATAAGTCGATTTCCTTTGTCCTGTCATTACTACTAACGCCAAAAAATATTGAAACCATCTCTGATATTCTTGAAGAACTCCATCACACCAAATCTGGAAGCAAAATATTTTCTTATTGTCAGAGAAAATAGATTAACAGGATGGCACCAGGTGCAATAATGAATTATACTTATGACCTATGACACTGAACCTGATAGCACCATGCATGAATGGATGCCAAAAAGAAAATGAAATGAATGAATGGATAGCAAAGGGAAAACGAAATGAAATAATGCTTGCCGAAACGAAAATGAAATGAATGAATGGATGCCAAAATTAAAATTAAATGAATGAACGGACGCCAAAGAGAAAACGAAATGCATGAATAGAATGCCAAAGAGAAAACGAAATGAACGAATGGATGCCAAGGAGAAAACGAAATGAACGAATGGATGCCAAAGAGAAAACGAAATGAACGAATGGATGCCAAGGAGAAAGCGAAATGAATGAATGGATGCCAAAGAGAAAACGAAATGCATGAATGGATACCAAAGAGAAATCGAAATGAATGAATGGATGCCAAGGAGAAAACGAAATGAATGAATAGATGCCAAAGAGAAAACGAAATGCCTGAACGGATGCCAAAGAGAAAACGAAATGCATGAATGGATGGATGCCAAGGAGTCAAGAAGTAAGCGAAATGAATGATTGGATGCCAAAGATAAAATTAAATGAATGAAAGAATGCCAAAGAAAAAACTAAATGAATGAATGAATGCCAAAAAGAAAACGAAATGTATGACTGGATGCCAAAGTGAAAACGAAATGCTAGAATATGGATGCCAAAGAGAAAACGAAACGAATTAATGGATGCAACAGAACCAATGAAATGAATGAATGGATGCCAAATGTTACTTTTTATAACATATGAAGATGAGTACTCATTTGTAGGACTTCAACAGAATCGCCATTGCGCAGAAAGTTTGCGTCCCAACAGTCCACGGTTCAAGCAGCTATATATAATACAACTTGTTCTACGTCATCACGTCACTATTGTCTATTACTACTACTAATGCTAACACCCACACCATCATCATCAAAAACAAAGCACCCACAATTAGGAGTATCATAAGTGTCAAATTCATCTCCATCACCATTTTCATTATCATCAACATTTTCATTATCATCACCATTTTCATTATCATCAACATTTTCATTATCATCACCATTTTCATTATCATCAACATTTTAATTATCATCACCATTTTCATTATCATCAACACTGGTTTGCATGCCAGCCTCGTGACCGAAATGATACGGGATCGAATCCAAGCTGTGCATCAGCCAAGGGGTCTCACTAAACACCCCAAGACACCCCTGGACACCTTAAACTTTACATAATACCCACTTCAAATTTCAACAACAACACCAAAAAATTATTTTTAAAAAATGCGAATATTTAGCGACATTTGGCGGAACAGGAAAATCAGTAAGGGCAGGAGTTGCCAAGGGAAATAACTCCCGTTTTGACGAAGAGTGCTCCAGTACAGTATCGTGAATATTTATCAACATTTATAAATAATTAGCACATTTATTGTACATACAATTATTTGTTTATCACAATAACAATTTAACTATTCCTCCATTCTTTTATTTTGACAATTATTAACATAGAGCATAAACAATTTAAATAAATGAGAAGTATGGTGCATTGCCATTTCATTAATGAGGAAATTATATATATATATATATATATATATATATATATATATATATATATATATATATATATATATATATATATATATAAGAGATTTGATGGATGAAAGTTCCCTTCCGTAGATTATGGGAAATAGGGCCGTCAACAAATACTCTAATTCATTGATAGTAACAATGTCTGTACGTGTTTTTTTCTTTTTTTGCGCCTCTTGGTACATTTTTGCGAGATTTGGTGTTAATATATGCAATAATGGGGTGTTCTTAGGGAGTCTTGGAGTGTCCTGGGGTGTGGTAGGATGTCGGGGGAGGGGGGTAGTGATACCGTCAGCCAAGCCCAGATAAGTGTATTGTGTCATTGAACAAGACACTTTACTTCAATTGCCTTTGGACAAAATAATCTTTTGTTGTCGTGCTGTAAAACACCATACCATGCCACAACAAAACCAATATCCTCAATATTTACAACACCAGCATCACCTCTTCTAGCGCGGTAAATAATTTCTCACTTTAATACAGTAATAAAATAGTTCTTGCTAAAGTTGGTCTAAAGAATCTCTTAAGTATTGCACGGTATTTCTGGTATGATTTCGTTAGCGTCGACGCTTGCCAACCGATTCTTGGCAACAGCTACAGAGTTCTAAAGCAATCATTCTCCGAACTAAACCCAACCCGAAAAAAGGCTCCCAACAAACTTCCATTGATTTGTCAAAATCACGGCTCCTAAATAGCAACCGTTACCACCTCTTTGTACTTTAGACAGAGCTGTCTGCTTATTTGCACTCCTTCACGAAAATAATATTACGCATACAGACACAAGACCATTCATAAAGCATAAATATTGATCGTATGTGCGTTATGAAGTCTGCATCCTATTTTTTATGCATTGCTATTCATGGAGACAGTATAAACAACGGGGTCAAAGTACTTATTATTCGTTTGCTATGCATCATATGTTTAAACGAGAGAGAGAGAGAGAGAGAGAGAGAGAGAGAGAGAGAGAGGGGGGGGGGATGGTAATGCGGCTTACAAAAGCGTTTTGAATTAGTTCTGCCGTTACGTTAATGTGCTTAATGGGTCACGGTCCAAACATTATCCGATCTATGAGTGTTTTGAACTTGCGAGACAAAGAAACTATGATGGAGGTTCCGTGACATTCGGCGGGGAAACAAAGATATTTATACAACAAAATTGTAAGAGACTGTCCACTTTTTAGATCAACACCACATTTCTTAATGTGTTTAAATAGAAAGGATATTGTGAGAAAGAAGACTTTTAATCCTGAGTAGGCGGGATTTCCGATAAATTTATGAGCGTTGTTCCGGAAATGCTATGGAGGGTGTTCCCAATAATTTCTTTCGACAAATAGACATTCGATGGCTTATCGCAATCCACGAAATATCGTGCAGGAAAGAGCATTACCTGAGTCTGCATTGATCTCCCCATCGGTTTTCGTTTGGTTGGAAAGACAGTTGCCCGCACTGTTTACAGTAGTAGCCGGAACTTTGGTCCGCTAATGTACATTTTTCCATCTCGTGACCTGAAAGCAAAGAATTACCAAAACGTATCAAAACCACAGCTCTGAATACAGGTCGTAAAGTCCCAAGAATGAAGCCTTTCCAGGCCTCACGCCTTCAGGCATCGTTTATTTACTTTACAAACCGGATGGAAATTGTGTGCGCCACAGAGTACGGTGCCTTATGATGGAAGCAAAAAGACGGTATATTTTTCATGCCAAGAAAAACTAATCTCAAGACAAAAACATAAAATACTTCTCAGTAAAGATTTTGATGTGTATATCAGTAAGAATTCTTATAACTTTCTCCAAGAATGTCTTGCTGAGGAATAAAATCATTCTTGTACTGGCTACATTTGAATTAGCTTCACAATTCACCTAGTACACACTAGTCATTTATCGTTAATAAGATGTATGCATAATATTAGTTATATTATGTACATGTCCTTCGGTTAAAATATACGATATAATATTAATTATAATACCAGGGTTCATGTAATCTATATTAAAAAAAGAATTCCGTGACTTTTGCGAAACGTTTCCAAAACCTTATAACAATTTTGAGAAAACATATTGCGACCTATATAGTACAATACGTAGCACGTATATTGAACTCTATAATTTTTCATCTGGTTTTGGGCATACAATATCCTGTAGTATAATTCCTAACAAGTATATTGAACTCAGCTGGTACCCTACTGGATATGTCATTCTCTTTTGAGTGCAGTAGTTATGTTATGATTGAAGTGCGGTAAGATCCCCGGATGCAGTAAGATTCCCGGATGCATAAGATCCCCGGATGCCGTCTGATTGAACCTACTCTAACAAATTCATTATCTAAGTTAGGGAGGATGGTAAAACGTTTGCATTGGTGATCAAAAATGTGACCAGATAATGAGAAATAACCAAATTCGACGACTTTTCCAAACATTTGAAAAACTTACGAAAGTTTCATAACTTGTCAAGGCCCTTGAAAAGTTTTTCTGTAGTTTACAAACTTTTCCAGGATTTCGATGACTTACTAAAACCCTGCATTACTCACATTTCCCTTGGTGAAAAGAAAGCCAGCCACAAGCTGTAAACCATAACCCGTCACTTTCACCAGGTAAACATTTTAAACTACCACCTCATTAACCAGTCGAGACGCCCTTTCTGACACAAGTTCTGAAATCTTTGTTACATTGACAGTTTCACTGCCATTATAATACATTTGTATTTTATATCTTGTACGGTGTCAGAAATATTTCGAAAACTTAAGCATTTACGCAAGCGCAAGCATATATTTGTAATCTGCTTTACAACGCAGAGTTCTTATATTTCCTGTTTTTACCAAACAATAGCACAGTTTGTAAGTGACCTAAAACGCCATCATTAAAGAAAGACGTTTCTAACGAGCCATCTGTTAACGATACTAAAATGTTCGCATTATCTGAAACTATTTGTAAACAATGGAAGTGTAATGTAGTGTTTGTTCCAACTTGCAAGTACTAATTTAAACGTCGATGAACTTTGACCCCATAATCCAATGGTGTCCTTATGACTCTAAATGTATTCCAAACACAAGTCTGGTTACGGAATTTACTCTGAAACTAAAGTTCATCTGCAAAGGGTATTTCGCTTGTAACTGTAACCATGACCTTTTTGACCTTTGATCCACATACCAATAAAATTATGTACTGCCTAATGTGCAAGCAATCCTCATACTGCTGACGAAGGTTTTATTTTGTTGTTGTTGTTGTTGTTTTTGTTGCGGTTTTACGCCATTTTTTCTGCACATGATGCTTGGCAGTTAGTGTATGTGGTAGAAAGACCCCGGGAAGAATCAGAGACCCAAAGGAAACTACTGGCAAGCGTTCTTATGTTTCCAATTTTGAAACGCTGAAACTCGACCCCACGCCGACATAGATGAAATGTCAATTACTGCAAAGGTGATTTTGAAGATGGTGTAGATCAGATTGACAGTATTTGTCTTTAGAATCAGCCTTATAGAAATATCGTCCTTTAATAATGAGTGGCCATAACAGAAACAAAATTTTCGTGATGGCCGCCGCGACAAACAATAAAAATGAATGTCCTAAATGAACCTTTTTAAACAAATTTTAAAAAATAACCTAACCTCAAAATATAACTTTCAGTTTCAAGTCTTTTCTTCGTCGTATATTGCGAGGAAAAGCGATAACTGCTACTACGTACCGAGTGATTATGATGGATGCCAAACGGACGGACAAACGGACAATACATACACATGCAAATTCCTCCATGGGATCTGGCCAGATATCGATTTTTAAATAAAACTGATAAATCAGGGTCGTCGGGCTATAGGGATGCGCCTGCCTGCCATACGAAGTCATATTACCAAGAAAAAGAGTTAGCAGTAACGCGGTTTCTCGCATGAACTAAAAAAAAAAGTATTGTTCTAATAATTACATTTCACCATACCAAGAATAATTTGTATTCATTTTGAAACTTGAATATTTACACTAAATAATGTAATCCTAACTGGCTTTCATATAATCTCTCACACACACACACACACACACACAACCTATTGACTTCTATTATAAAGGTAAAACAAAAAAATAAGGAAAAGAACAAAGAAAAACATACTTGTAAGCATTATCCACAAACTATACAGTCGAATTTATTAGAATTGTGTATGAATAACTATAGCTGCCGTGCTGACGTCATTATATCTACACTTTCTAACCATTTTACAAATTAGACCCAGATGGACGTTATAAAACACGTGCACTTGGCTATCCATAGTGATCTGTCTGTCTACGTCAGACAGGTCGCTACTACCAGCATATTCTATCTAGATGAAGCCCAAAGGGCATGTATAATATACCGCTTGTGTCAGCTGCATAGCAAGACCTGTCATCATTATATAGATATTAGCGCAGAACTGGATTCAAAGCTCTCTATAACAATATCGATCCAACAACCAATTAACGCATTGATCAAATCCGCCTTCCGGCACCTCACATGGAATCGATATAAAAATACATCGAATTACGTTTGAAGCATCCGCTTACAAATCCGTTCGATGCAGCGGCGGAGAAAAAAACAAGAACAAGTAGCAAGGTGCTCAGTTCATCGGCTTCTATCGATCAGGAAAATTGCTATTTTCAAGTGTCACTGATACGAAACTTACATTTCCTTTTCACGATTACATATCTGTTATCCAGCATCCTGTTAATAAGTGTATTTTAATTAGTAATTTCAAATCACAAGACTCTTATTATTATTATTATTATTATTATTATTATTATTTTGTATGCGGGTGGATACAGATTAAATGAACATGATCCACCAATACTCTCTCTCTCTCTCTCTCTCTCTCTCTGTGACAGATATACATACATATAGAGACAGACAGACACAGACACAGACAATGCATAACAATGCTAGACAAAAATATTCTTCAGACAATGCATAACAATGCTTGACAAACCTATTCTTCGGACAATGCATAACAATGCTTGACAAACCTATTCTTCGGACAATGCATAACAATGCTTGACAAACCTATTCTTCAGACAATGCATAACAATGCTTGACAAACCTATTCTTCGGACAATGCATAACAATGCTAGACAAACCTATTCTTCAGACAATTCGTAACAATGCAAGACAAACCTATTCTTCAGACAATGCGTAACAATGCTAGACAAACCTATTCTTCAGACAATTCGTAACATTGCTAGACAAACCTATTCTTCAGACAATTCATAACATTGCTAGACAAACCTATTCTTCAGACAATGCATAACAATGCTAGACAAACCTATTCTTCAGACAATGCGTAACAATGCTAGACAAAAATATTCTTCAGACAATGCGTAACAATGTTAGACAAACCTATTCTTCAGACAATGCGTAACAATGCTAGACAAAAATATTCTTCAGACAATGCGTAACAATGCTAGACAAAAATATTCTTCAGACAATTCGTAACAATGCTAGACAAACCTATTCTTCAGACAATGCGTAACAATGCTAGACAAAAATATTCTTCAGACAATTCGTAACAATGTTAGACAAACCTATTCTTCAGACAATTCGTAACAATGCTAGACAAACCTATTCTTCAGACAATGCATACATCGGGCAATACTGATATCTGGCAAAGATCACTGATTAAAGAAAGACTCGTAAACCTGCTTGGGTTTATAAAACAAAATGAGACTTTTTAAACATTAGCTGAAGGCAGTGCAATAAATTCTATTTTTAAAAAATCAAAATTCTTTTTTAAATTTAAAATAGTAGTAGTAAAATATCAAAATGGTATGCTCTAGAATCTTTTGTAATACATAATTCGCTTCTTGACATAATTATCGCGCGTATGAAATGTAAACAAAGACGTCAGAAGTGAAAGTTACGCATAATGAAGAGAAAATTGGCAGGGACGTGGCTGTAATGGTCATATTATATTATAATTTTTGTAATACCTTATCATTTTACACATACATGTCCATGCACAAACCTAATAGAGGATCAAAGCAAGTACAAAAATAGTGTACGAAAGCATCCGCATCAGATTATATTTGGATTACAAATCCAAAACGCAACCAACACATCTCTGCTACCAAAATAAATTTCTTGTGAAAACTGTATAGACTGGTCCTCGTACTGTCCGAGTGACAATCACCAATGCCCACGCGTCATGGTAAATTAAAATACATTCTTAATATTAACTTCTTGTGAAAATTGTATAGACTGGTCCTCGTACTGTCCGAGTGACAATCACCAATGCCCACGCGTCATGGTAAATTAAAATACATTCTTAATATTAACTTCTTGGAAATTATGAAATTTGAATTAATAATTAAAATTTTGAATTCCAAAACAGTGATGCGCTTCCTGTTTGTGGACTCCCGACAGTTTGTATCTTACATACCAAGCGAACATCCGCTTAAAATATGGGTAGCGGTAGACAAGTTTAACAGTGTGTTCGTTAAATAATCAAACGGTTTAATGTTGTAATTGGGATTGGGTCGAGTGGTGTCGAGGCGAATTCTGGAAGCGGATTTTAAGTCGCAGCTTCAACGTGCATATATTGATAATGCCCTTGGCGTATAATTACTTATGAAAAGCCAATGTCATATAATTAAAAGAGGTATTGCATTCTACCGCATTACGAAGCTAAAGGATGCAATGACAGATAAGAAATAAAGAGCCTTTATGAAAAGATCCAAATATTTCCATCGCATTGTCTTGGCTAGCACATAAATGACACACAAGCAATATTTTCACTCTATTCTACCTCCATCCGCCTCTCTCTCTCTCTCTCTCTCTGACACACAAGCAATATTTTCACTCTATTCTACCTCCATCCGCCTCTCTCTCTCTCTCTCAAAAAAAAATCAGGGTTCATACTGAACTATGGATGATAAATTCAAAGACTTTTCCCAAACTTTCAAAGACCACAAACAGAGATTTCCAAGACCTATTTTTGCTAATATTTTGTATACAGGTTATATGAGAAAAATGAATGCCAAATACTACAATATTGATTCCTGATTAAAGTCAAACTATAATTAATTTCCTAAAATTGTATTATAATTATCTGGAAGATAGGTTAACATTCGTTGTTCTTTTAGAAATATGTAACATACGTGTCAGATTTAATACAAAATAAATTGTTCTCTTAACAGACATCACCATTGCTTTAAATGCATTATTATCTTTGATTTTTTTTCTCTTCAATCATTTTGGAAAGAGACGCTACCACTGTCATCTCTTCCTCTGCTTTTCTCCTAAGAGCATTTGACTATAACATGCACAATGGGTCCTTTTAACTCTGCCTCTTCTGCTTTCTGTACAGAGGAAGCATGTAGGCTGGCAATGTTAGCTTCAAGAGGCAGTTTTCTGGCTTTAAGTTTTTCCACTTCATCCATGGCTAACTCCCGTTTCTTTCCTTTTTGGTTTTTCTCAGCCTTCTCTGCTTTCTTCTTATCCAGATAAGCATGGTACTTATGTCTTGCAAAGGAACCATGTGTCATCATTTCATTGCTAATGATGATTTCCAAAGGTCCACCTGCTTTTCTCATTGTCTCAATGATTAGCCCTTGAGCTCTGAGGCTTTCTCTGCTGAGGTTCTCAACAGATGCCTGTTTGTTGACAGAAAATCCTCTCTCCACTGTTGCCTGCCCATGTGACAACAACAACATTTTCTGGAGACCACACGACATATTCCTTTCTTTTGGAAAGGACAGAATAAAACACTTCATCAAGGTTGGGCGTGGGTTTTTTTTCTCCATTTTTATTAAAAAGAAACATTATCTATAAATCCAGTAATATTTCAAGCACTTCAAAGTACTGGGCAAAACGGGCTCAATTATAGTCTAACTATACCAACCCGTTTGTTTCTTTGGAAAGTCCGTTAATCATGAAATGTGCAGGAGATGGCAGTATTAGTGCCATTCTGGTCACATTCAGGTTAGAAATTATAAATCAATGATTCTGTTGCCTCAGTTCTGTGCACTTTTTATCATTTAATTATTTTCGTTATTGAAATCGATAGGGGTACAAACAAACGGGGATGTATAGTCAGACTATAGATACACAAATCAATTTCGGCAATGTGATTTTAATTTTTTTTATAATACCATTGGGGAAAAAGTCGAGGGTCGGCAATGAGAAACGGGGATATTCAGTCAACTGGAAATGCGTTTTTTTAAAAAAAAAATTCTTTTATTTATTTACCTAATCAAATGACTTCTTACAGTTAAAGCTTCACAGCATACGTTTTTTTTTTATACACTCACAATTCAAGAACAACAACTCTTGCTTAACTCTACTATAGTGTACGCATGCGCACTTTGAAACTGTATATCCGTGAATTGAATTTATTACAATGTATGTTTTTATATTAAACCAAGGAACATTATTATGTAGAACAAAATTTTCGAAAATGATTTTTTCCCCCTCAAACGTGTTAAATAAACCGACGGTATAAGTAAATTTAAACGGGCCCTCTTTTGCCATATTTCCAAATCGTCACATTAAACAATATCTTATTTTATACCCGAAGAGTAACAAGTTAACATTATTTTGCCCAAAATTACCAATAGCTTATACTTCTGCATCTTCGTTCCACTAAATGAACAGTATGTAGTTACTAATTTGCATGGACTCCTCCACTTGAAGACAAGCTGCTCGTCTTTTTACACAATGTACAAAACGTCTTTCGTTTACATAATTTATCCTTTTGCAGCCATTCCTTGTATTTCTCTTGTTCAAGCCAGATATCGTTGAAAGACCAAAGACCTGGCATTTTTAAACACTGAACTTGAAGAAGATGTAAATCGAATGAACAAATTTTGAATTCTCGAGCGTGTAACTTTCGCGAACTTTCTACGTAGAATTAGTGTAATTAACATTTTGATTGGCTAAAACTGATGGACTCGTCCAATCAAATTGAACTATTCGTCAAACGAAAGAAGCCATGAAAACCAGCTATATCCGAAGCTAACGACCTTGGGCAATTTTATTGGTGACATCCTTTGATAAAGTGTAGCGGCACCGTCTTGCTTTGATGAAGAGTGCATGTGTGATTGAAGTTGCCGCCGAGGCATACTTTGGATGGCCAAACAAAACAAAGCCTCTTTTGTTAATGCGGCGGCAATAAACTGAACGGGTCATCAAAAGAAAGAAACCAGGATAACTAGATTACATCTGAATCTAACAACCTCGGATAATTTTATTTGTGATTCTGGAAAGAAATTAATTTTTGGAGGGTTTATTTCAATTTTCAAAGACTTTTAAAGACCTCAGGGTAATACGCTCGATTTTCCCAAACTTTCAAGGCCTTGAAAATGCTACCTCATTTTTCCCAAACTCTCAAAGACCTTCAAGACCGTACGAACCTCTCTCTCTCTCTCTCTCTCTCTCTCTCTCTCTCTCTCTCTCTCTCTCACACACACACACACACACAACCACGAACACCTTACTACACTTCACTCAACCCACCCACCCACGCACGCAAATATAAAGGAGGCTCAAAACGAGAGACGATCGCGTTGTATTAAGCCAAAAACTCTAAATTACGGTCCATCTGGTATCTGGCTTTAGAAATACGCTAGCATTACAAGCCAGCTGCCAAGATTATGATTTCTGGATGAAAGGTTGCTCTCCTTAAGTGGTTGATTGAGCTGCACTTGTCAGTGTTTACATACTAATACACAATCCAAATAATTACACGCGTATTCTACAGCAGGTTCCCTCTCAGGGCCCGGTAATAACATGGACAGATCAAATAATAAGTCAGCAGGTGAGAACTATGCCACGATGAAGCATCTTGAATCTTTGTGCTGTAATAATATTTATTGTACAGTGCAATACATGGAACAAAACAGTTTATACATATTTCAACTAATGGTTTATACATAATATTAATAATATTGCAAACAATCTAACTGGGGTCGGCTAAAAGCTCATATAACTTTAACCGCCTTTCCCATACAACAACAACAACAACAACAAATTAAAAAAATAATAAAATCTTTAAATAAGAGACCCAAGTGGAGTTAAGCACACTCACCTACTAATTAAAATACACTTATTAACAGAAGAACCCAGGGGAAAACCCCAGATGGACCACCGATCCACGAGAAGCTACTGGCATGCTTTATCATACCCACATTGGCCACTCGGGGCCACATGATGCTTCTGTCCAATGCTGTTGATTGCATATGCTTTGGGGAAAAAAATGGTAATGAATTCATTGATGTATGTACATCCATTTGTAATACCACATCAACATCGTTTGTCCATATTATGAAAAACTTGTTGGTAGCAAAATCCTCCTAGTACAATCGCGTGCAAAGTGATCAAGCAATTTGTGAAACATTTCAAGCAAGAAACATAAGTACGACGTATGACAGACAACGCAAGATGCACTAAAAACTGGAACATAAGCCGACTTGGCGCTCATGTTATGACGAGTGCATGTTCAAAACTACGTTGATTTTGCACTTTTGGTAATGAGAGCAATCTTGAATTCAGGATCGGCATTATTTTAAAAAAAACTGGAATGGACGTATTGTCGTAATGCTCGCTGCAAAATCGTGTGTAAATAGGTCAGGCAGCTTGCGAGAAGTTGAACATAACAGAAAACATACTGTTCATGTAACAATATATAATTTTAATGTTAATTTGAAAATTTAAACAAAATATAAACACACAGAAAACTCTCACACACACACACACGCACACACACGACAGTAAAATAAAATTGTAAAATTATAAGACTTGCACATGCAAATAAGCAATTGTGTAAACTATCATCAGATCTCACGTAAAGTATGAAATTCCATGGCCACTGATCAATCAAATCACACAGCTAGATGTTATTGTTTATTTAGCCACAACGTGAAAATAAACTACAAAATATAAACCGTTTTCTCAAGCATACCGGCAGAAACATAATAATATATTCGGTTTAATTTTTACCCAATAGTATCCAGAACAGTATCAGAAAGAGAGAAGAAAAAAAAAACCTTGTACGTTGTGCACTTCAATTTCAAATTTGATGTTTTGATAATCTTTTTCTGTCATTGTTCAATGGCTATACTTAATTTCCGTGTTTGACACCGTTCCGTTCCCATTTAACACATTTCAATGTGAACAAATACAGAATTTACCTGCATGATGTCATCCACAATTGTAACATACAGGTAGACCTGATTCTACCCCAGCTTCCTGTTGGATAAACATATTTGGTGTACTCGCGTTTTACCGTGTACCTTGCTATGAACTTCTCAAACTGTGCAATCACAGAAATTCTCAAAACAGTCTTCCAAAAACTAGGGGCAACATGTTTCAGGCAATGTTGTTACGCTTGTTATAGGGTTTAACGCCTTTATCAGCACAATATATATATATATATATATATATATATATATATATATATATATATATATATATATATATATATATATATATATATATATATATATATACACACACACACACATGGCGGTCATTATTAATGGTAGAGGAAGAACCTGTAAAACCCCGGAAAGAACCATCTGCAAACAAGAAGCTACCGACAAACTTTCTCACCCACCCACAGTGGCTGAGCCCGAGACTCGAACCCACGCAGACATGGTGAGATGACAGCGATAGGTAACGGCGAGTGCCTTGGGCCACTCGATCATTCGGGGCCCCTCGTTTTAGGCAACAAGTATTTAGTTCTAAAACGAAAATTGCCGACTAAATGGAAATTGACGGCTATGACAGTCTAAGGCCCCAAAAGGTCAATCGCCTACTTAAATGAGTACAAGAGCAGATTGTTCCTGGTTGATTGCCATTGGTGAGGTTATAGTACAGTTAAGGATAAGAAATTTATATCAATCGAGTTTCACACTGAGACACCATAAAATAAATTGATGAAAACTCCACGTCATTATGACCTTTCATCCATTCAGGAGAGTAACACAACTGTCATTATATCATTGATTGTAACCATACAAGATATTTGCGATCACCATGGTAACCATATTGGATGTTTGCGGGCACCATGGTAACCATATTGGATGTTTGCTAACACCATTTTCGTTTGGACTAACTATATGTAATAAGTTGTTTGGTTAAATGTTGCTGTGACAATCAATTCTGGTGAAGTAGCAATAATGAGATAGTCAGCATGTCTGACATGTTTGGCATAAGGGATGACAAGTCTCCACCATCTTCATTTAGTAACAGCTAGACATCATACGAAATTGTATGGTCATAACCGAATATCGATACAACTGTCCACGTAGGAGGAGTGACTGTTGGATTTTAAAGCTGGTCACTATGGTGACCATATTGGAAATTAGTCGAAACAACTTTAATTAAGGCCAATTATATACGATAATTAAGTCTTCTCGTGAAAACACCATACCGATATAACCTTCTGTTCGGGTGGTGTATAATTTCCTACTTTAAACTACGGTGTTAATTTAAACGATAAGAGAAAATTAGTGCAAGACGTGAGTAGCCTTTGGCAAGAATTACTTAAGCAAGTACCAGAGTAAGAAGTAAAATTACAAAAAGTTTGCAAATATAATACCTTATAGTCAAAACCTTTAACTTAAAACATGTATTTTCATCTATCTTACAGTTATCGAAGAACTTGAAGTTACATTTAGTCTTAATACATATATTTAATGTGTATTGTACGTTACATTTAGTCTTAATACATATATTTAATGTGTATTTTCCGTTACATTTAGTCTTAATACATATATTTAATGTGTATTGTACGTTACATTTAGTCTTATTACATATATTTAATGTGTATTTTCCGTTACATTTAGTCTTAATACATATATTTAATGTGTATTGTACGTTACATTTAGTCTTAATACATATATTTAATGTGTATTGTACGTTACATTTAGTCTTAATACATATATTTAATGTGTATTGTCCGTTGGATTTTGTCCCTGACTATATGGTATAAATTTAATGTGTATTGTCCGCTGACTTTTGTCCATCATTATATGTTATTTATATTTCATGTGAATTGTCCTTTGACTTTCGTCAATCATTGTATGCAATGTATAAGTAAAATGTATTGTCAGTTGACTTTTGTCCATGATTATATGCCGGGTATATTTCACGTGTATTGTCCGTTGACTTTTATTCATTTCTTGATAGTATGAATTGGGCCTACATGACTAACGTCTTTCGTGTGTTATAAACAATATACTGTATTGTTCATTTTTATTTATGATTCTGGATTCTATATCAAGATTATTCTTATTTGTAGAAAATGTTTTCCTTGATTTTAAATCAGTATATGGATTTTCCCTTTAATACTTTCTGGTGTACCTTCAGGATATGGGTTTTCCCTTTAATATTTTCTGGTGTACCTTCAGGATATGGGTTTTCCCTTTAATACTTTCTGGTGTACTTTCAGGATATGGGTTTTCCCTTTAATACTTTCTGGTGTACCTTCAGGATATGGGTTTTCCATTTAATACTTTCTGGTGTACCTTCAGGATATGGGTTTTCCCTTTAATACTTTCTGGTGTACCTTTCAGGATATGGGTTTTCCCTTTAATACTTTCTGGTGTACCTGCAGTTTGCATGCTCTTTAATAATGTTTTATTAATAGACCTGATATCGTTGACAACTTAGAATTTTCTAGAAATGCACTGTCAACTCTTATATTGTGACTTAGCTTTTACAGAAGAGATAAGTAAAGATAAATTACGTATTCTGTTCTTAACATAACTATTTTAAAAAATCCATTTTAGCTGTATTTCACTTAATAATCGAGTGGATTGTTTATTCACATTATTCACTGAAAGTAAAAGTGTTCTATGGTACTTTAGGGCAAAATCACTTGCATTATTTTTCTGAAATCATTTAGTAGCATTTATGAATTACAATAGGACTATTCGCAAATTAACACACTTTTAAACTATATCAACACTTTGAAGTGTAGAATTCATTCAAAACATTATACGTTTGGTCTTGTGATAGAGATTTATATGACTAATAAGGGATTTAATTCATAACACAATTTTAAAAAACAAATTCAATTTGTATTCTAAATAAGTAAATTATGTGTTGGAAATTTACAAAACTTGTTAGTTTTCGCTCCTTTCTGTTACTTAGCTAATGGAGTTATAACAAGTCTGTTGATTATAAGATTCGAACCCACTTTCGCTCGGTCATTAATCTAGTATGTTAACCACCATTACACCGCGGCTTCTCTTTCCAAAAACCCACATCACGTGACAACCAAGAAAGCGCATTGGATCTATTTTACATCACCGGGTCAGCAACATTTTAAGAATACAAGTTTAGAAAAGTGCACGTTATGTGACGGTATGATACTAAAAGAAGGGGGAATATTCAAAAAGCTAATACCATTTTTAAATAGATTTCTTTAATCTCTTTCTGCAGTGTATGCTACATTGCGTACATGTAATTGGAAGCAGAAAAACAAACGTTAATCTGACGCCCATGTAATATACATACAATATAACCTGCCAACAGTGCATCACGATTTGTAAAGCGTTAATCAAAAACAAACTGAAATAATATTACCTGAATTTGATTTCATCTAAATATGCAGCATTCTGTGTATGCTGTTAAGAGCTGCACTTGGCACAGGCATGCACAGATTCAGCATGTAGATTAGTTGATTGCTTCTTCGTAAAATCATTATGTCTTTGGTATAATGAACTTCGTGATAAAAATGGTTATAATAGACTTCATTTTCATTTCCCTTTACTACAATCTGCCAAATCAAAATGCGCAACTGCTTGATAACAATGACAAAATACTCAAAAGTTAAAAATGAGCTCATCTTAAGTTCACACAACGACAATTTTCCAAATCAAATGCAACAGGAAAACCTTTTTTTGTGACATATCCAATTAATTCCCGAACAGTGATACATCAATTTGAGTTCCTGCAGATCCTGTGTATGTTTTTCACTCCGTATGGATGAAATCGTGAAAGAACCTTGTAGCACTGTTCGAAAAATAGCGTGTTTACCTTGAGCGATTTGTTTATGTTGTTTCTGAATGCTAATCATTACCCATGCCAAAGAACAAAGACACTTTTCTTTTAATATATAAAATTATTATATTTATAAATCCTGTAAAATTTGAGGCAAGTAAGAGGTATGTGTAATGATGTTATTCCACAGATAACGTTCAGTCTATTACGCAGTGGAAACATTTTTCAGTGCAATGTTTCATAATTTGCACACCAGGTTTTGGCGACTTTCTTGAGTTGTTGAGTTGTTGGCGTTTGGCAAGGACCACAGCTGTTGGCACTTCGGTTTATGATCAACGAGTAGAAGATAAGCGATGCTGAATATTTTGGGTCTACAAAACTTAGAAGGCCTTGGCAAAGAAATAGGCTGCTGTCAAGGAAACCAAATCATAGCAACATATGTTCTTATAGATTAGCACGCAAATTCTTGTTTCAGATTGTATATATGTTCTCCAATTAGAACAATGTTTGACACCATACTAAATGGCAATGTTTTGGTTGGTTGCTTTGGGTTTAATGCTATTTTTCGGCACACGAGAGGTTATATATGGCAGCCGGTATATTTGGTGGAGGAAGAACCCAGGTAAACCCCAGGAACAAGGACCGACCTACATGAAGATAATGACAATCTTTCTCACATACCCACGTTAACCGAACTCAATGATCGAACCCAAAATGAAAGAGAATGTCAGTAATCTGTGAAGGACAGCGGTTTAGTCCACTCGATCAGCCTTATGTGGCAAATACAAATCTTGAACTAATGAAAGAAAACAAATTGGAAGTAGCTTTAGTTTCCAAACAATTATAATGATGTTAATTATCCCTCACAATGATGAACTTAGAGCTCCAATCGAGTCTGATATGTATGCTTCCAGAAAACAGCTCCTCTCATAGCATTTTACCGACAGTTGTAGACGTGTGGCTCTACTGAGAGCAGACTTAATTTTCCATTACCTTATGCATATTTCGTTTAATTGTGGGTGCCGTGACTAGAAGACGTTGAATATTAGTTATGTATACTCGGTCAGCAATGTAAATCTGATCAAGACAAACGTGTTGGGGGCACTGTCCGGTCTTACGCAAAAGACTGATGTCCCAAGTTTGATTTTTATAGACTACTTTATTTTTGGCGTATATAAAACGTTTTGTTTTACAATTAAAGTACACTCGTCATAGAAAAGTATTTCAGTGCAAACCTGAAAGTCTATATGATTATTCGTTTAGGAAGAGTAATGGTAACCAGATTTTCAAGATGAGCCCATGTGGATCCATATTGGATACACGATTTTCATGTAGATCCAACCTTACAGCATTTGAAGCCATCTGATACAACTCCATGTCCATTAGAATTACCGTTACGGAGCAGAGGCTAAAACGTGGTAAGGATCGATGATACTTCAGCCATATTCGACGTAATATTTGCATCATTTTAAATCAATAATAACTAAACATATTGAGACATGTTTTAATGAAAATCCCATATTGATAAAGCCATAAATTCAAGAGATGTATCGGTAATGCGATTTTCAAGATGGATTCTGGAGGCCATAAAAGACGTCAAAACGGCACCATTTCAATTTGGAATGGCAAGATGTCGTGTCTTTAAGTAAAACCCTATTACCAGACACTCCATGTATAAATTGTAGCGATAAGTCATATAAATATGGGCCATATGGCGCCTATGTATATGTATGCGTATCTTTGTTATTTAATTGTTATATGGATTAAGATTAACGTAAATAGTTTATTGAAGTATTCTATGAGATTTTTTTCTTAATTTTCCCATAATGAATGAGTTGTTCGTTATTTACTTTTATAAAAATAATCACTGATTTAACTTTTAAATAATATTAAAATTTTAGATAAATTTGTTCTCGTTGAGGTTGTTTCTTATTCTATGATTTTCATCAAATCTTTAACATATAAAGTGATACGACAATTTAAATTTGATCAGTACTAATCTCCTTAAAATGCCGCATCATGCGGTGCATCTTTCGGTGAGGAAAAACAACAACAACAACAACAGATATACCAATTCAATTACTGCACAACTGATAACCTGGGAAACACACATCAATAACTTCAATTTAAAAGATTACTTTGCATTCGATATTTAAATTTGAATGAGAGTGGGTGCGGGGACAATCAGAAAATTGCCTATAGCGTATTTTTGAGACGTTTTAATTAGCTCTAAACATGCCGTGTAAAAAAGTGCAAAATATCTACTTAAGTAAACCTTAAAAGCAGTTAAACAGCCATGATGCAACTGGTGCCAGGCATTATTGGTTGATGGAAAGGTCGCTGAAAAGCGTACAGCCAATTCTAGTTATTATTATCATATATCACCATAAACAAAATATATACACAGTTTAATATAGTACTTTATATATTCATTCCAGTAACATGAATGCATTTCACTGCAACCATGCAAACAATAGTTTCCCTCTCAACGGCACAGATATATTTTACATCCCGCTCTGTGGTTTTGAGGAATCTCTGAGAGGCGGATGTACAGGGTAATGTTTTCACTTATAAAACACAAAATGCAGACGACGCTAATGTACATACATGTCTACACCTAGCAAAGTTAGTTCTTATCGCTATCACTGCAGAACAATGTTCTGTACGAAACTGACAGGTGAGAACGACTGCTTGTATATTTTCCATAAATGAAGTTGAAATGAAACCACAAATGGCACGGACTAATACTATTCTTTACGTGCTGAAGTTCATTTTCAGAATGTACTGTTTTTCAAAGTGCACCAGCAATAAAATGTATGATATAAAAAAAAGTTGTAATTTGTTTTACAAATCAAAAGCACTCGCTTTACTGTTCCGATGTTTTACACGTGCATCTTAAGTTCGAAAAGTAAAGACAGATGCACATTGGTGACAATCTTCTGTGACAGATGCACATCAGAAACGAGAACTACTTGTGTATTCTGGAACCTATATCAATTATGTATCATTCTGTGATTAAAAGAAATCAAGCTGATCATTCTTAAACGCCCCCTCCGGGTCAGACAATGTCAAAATAATTGAAGGCCAATACCCAGCCAGGTAGTTTATTTTTAAATGTTGAGGTATTATTCATCCCCTTTCAAAGGGAAATATTCCTAGCATGAACTGATTTTTATCACGGAATACTTTGGAAACGTAATGAGTCATATGCGCAAAACTATTTTGTTATACTAATAACATTCATAAGTGTCTACCAAACTGGTCGGCAGATGGATAATGAACGAAACTGGACAGTGAATCCCAAGGTTTATTACAAGGCCATGATGCAGAGAGATTCGTACCATTCGAATAATTCAACTGTTCCGACGTTCTCGTTACATTCACCTGAACGGAATAGATGTTGTGTTTAATATACTGTTAACATTGTGTTGTGGCCACACTACCCTCCTAAAAACACCACAGGAGTGGGGCCGCGACACCAGGCCAATATGAATTAAATGTATTCGTCTTTTTTTAAAGTACCATGCGTTAAGTGATATGGTAAATAAAATACAGATTATATATAAATGGAAATAAAGGCGACACATACCAGCTGGACATGATTCTAATGTCTTCCAACATCGTATAGGTGCGCTGGCGCTATTTGCCATCTGTAACGAAAAAATAGGCACAGTAAGATTCGTGAATAATTAGAACACTGTGATCTAAATCTTATTGCTAAAAGAGCTAGCCAGGTATGTTCGCGTTATTTTGCCTTCACATATACATGTATAATCAAATGTTAGCATGGAAAAAAGAGAGCCCGTTTTTTGTAACATGCACAAATGGCCCTGGATCAAAATTTATATTACTTGGGTGATGCATACGTATTATACATGAAGTGCATACAACAGAACTGTAATGAGCAAGTTTACTCTCATAAAATCGAAACTGAAACAACAAATAGGCTGACACGCTATATCCACATGACGATGGTACTTGGTTTGGTTTGGTGTGTTATGACAAACGTCTAAAGACGATAAATCCACACCAAGACGGTACTTGTTTTGGTTTGGTGTTTTACGATAAATGTGCCGAGAAGATAAATCCACATCAAGATCGTACTTGGCTTGGATTGGTATTTTACGATAAATGCACAGAGACAATACATTCACACCACGATGGTACTTGTCTTGGATTGGTGTTTTACGATAAATCCACGCCATTATGTTACTTGGATTAGACTGGTATTTTACGACACAGCAATACAAGCAAATTTGTTAGCGCTGATATTGGAATCAATTTACCTACTCAAGAACATACCAACGTAGCCGAAGTGGACCGATTTCACGGTATAATTCGAACCGGCACCCTTTCAGTCACCAGTCCTTTACGCTAAGCTCTAATGATTCATTGCGATTCCGTCATTTCTTGAATGAAAGGAATCTTTGAGTAAATAACAAAAAGAAAAATTTGGAACAAGTAAGGATCATGGTCAGTATTGTTTTTTTTTTCCTTTAACGTAAAAATCTCGCTTGAACTCGACACAGGTCATATTGATATATCAGGTCTCACAGCTCAATCAAAACTTAAAGAATGCTAATGAACACCAAATTAATGATTGCTTTATATACACTAGCACTAAAATAAGTGTAATCACAGGAACTTTGATTAACAAAAATCCAGTGGAGGACAGGGAATCTTGACATCAACACACTACAAAAGAAAACATAACTTGTATAAATTATTTCTTAGTAATCGGACGCCATAATGTCTTTACATATGGTTTCACACTGTGCATACGTGATCTACTCGACTCGGTTTCACACTGTGCATACGTGATCTACTCGACTCAGTTTCACACTGTGCATACGTGATATATTTTATTCAATTGTACACTCTGTATTTGCGTCCTTACTCTATTCGATTTTGCACTCTGCATTTGCGACCATACTCTATTCAGTTTCGCATTCTGCATTTGTGGCCTTACTCTATTCAGTTTCGCACTCTGCATTTGTGGCCTTACTCTATTCAGTTTCGCACTCTGCATTTGCGACCATACTCTATTCAGTTTCGCACTCTGCATTTGTGGCCTTACTCTATTCAGTTTCGCACTCTGCATTTGTGGCTTTACTCTATTCAGTTTCGCACTCTGCATTTGTGGCCTTACTCTATTCAGTTTCGCACTCTGCATTTGTGGCCTTACTCTATTCAGTTTCGTACTCTGCATTTGTGGCCTTACTCTATTCAGTTTCGCACTCTGCATACGCTGCCATAATCTATACCTATACAGTTTTGTACTGTGTGTACGCGACTGGACTTGCTACTCTTAAATAAGAATCAAAAGCTCTACCACCTTAACTACAGCGTCTCTAAAGCGAACATGCAACCTTCTAATCAGGATTCACACACTTAAACCACTGAGTCGCCGCTGCTGAAGAAAAAAAAAAGGATAGCTGGATGCAAAATTTCGAGTATGCGTATATTCGTCCCTGGCGAGCGGTGTGTGTGTGTGTGTGTGTGTGGTGTCTATTGGGGGTATATGCATTCTGACTCTAAACTGTAAAAGCACAGGATTTATTTGATCAGCTGTTTAAAGTCATCAACACTGTATACTATAGTGACATCTAATTACAACAGACACAAGCATATAACGGACAACAGTTATAAGATCTTTCCCAAATATGTATGGTCATTTTAACCTTAAGATACACCTGTCTGCAAAGAAAATTTTTGTGGGGTCTTGCTAAACAACAGTTCAGCAGTCTGACCCATAGCCTGTTCACGGTATGGTTGAAAAGGAATAATAAAATAACAAAACTAGAACAAGTCTGCATTTATATGATCTAAGTTATGTTTGTGATATAAATTCTATTTGTGTTCTAAGATCTATTTTAGACCTAAATTTTATTGAGATGGCTAACTAACATGCCCACCAATCCGCGACTTAAACAGGTTGTGATAAGCCTCGTTTTCAGCGTCACAAACGTTTGCATTTGTTTTGCGATGATTCTCACAAAGCCAAGCGAAAGGTCTGACTAAACGAGACAATATATAGTATGGGTTTAAAGTTCGCCTACTGTCAGCCACTGATTTGTTTTTTTGTTTTTTTATGGTTTAACGCCATTTTTCAGCACAATATAGGCTATACATGGCGGCCAGTATTAGTGGTGGAGGAAGAACCCGGAAAACCCCAGGAAAGAACCACCGACCCACGAGAAGCTACTGGCAAGCTTTCTCACGTAACTACATTAGCCGAATGTTAGACTCGAACCCACGCAGAGGTGAGATGGCAGTGATCCGTAACGGAGAGCGATTTAGACCACTCGGCCACTCGGGGCCCCGTCAGCCACTGAAACTAATGTCGTTAAAATGATCAAAATATTAGATTTACCATCTTGGCTGGAGCTTTGATAACTGTTTAGTTATTACGCTGGTTGCAAACTACAAATCAGACTTTGGGCAAAGATGATTAGTCAAGTATTGTGTATCTATAAATGGAATATACAATTGCAATAAATCAAAACTTCAAGGGTCTAACAGTGATTTAATTTTGTAATTTCAAAATAACGCGGTCATTGTCGTCAAATAATGCTGAATCTGAAAACGTCTTTAAAGAATAAAGAAAAATGTGGCATTTAATCATGAAATGGGCGTCGTAAAACGTTGGCATTATATAACTGTTCAATGCAGTCAAGCATGTATTTTTGCTGTTTTAAATACGAGTGGTACTGAAAAGTTCTGAATATCCTTTTGTGCTTTTTCGGAAATGTCAATAAAATATGTTCTGATCGATAGACAAAATAACATTCTTAGTTCTACAAAAAGTATCTGCCTTCTTGACAGACTTCCTGGAGGAATACAGCAGTCAAACTTGTCACATCCTCTTGTCACATCCTCAATTTAACACCGATTTTAAAGTCAATATATGTTTGGCTTAATCCCACTATCTGTGAGAGGCAGGCCATTTGACAGCCACCATGCGGTTGGAAAATGCAGTTTTACAGTTTAAGAATTACATGCCAAATACTTAATACAAAATGTAATTTAATAATTGGATGATTAAAGTGTGTAGATGTGCATACGGACTATCATTTGAGTCAGGCCTGAATATTTGTCGATCCAGGCATTGATAAAGTGATAAATAGTGTTCATACTTGATGATATCTTAAGCTCATAATATGTAATACCTTATGCCACTATCGTTAACCATGAGCATTTCTCTATAAGGCAAACATCGATCTACAGTTGAGGCATCCGTTTCTAATGCCGTTTGTATGACGAAGATAACAAACTATTTTAAATGGTTACAACACGAATCTTAGAAACACACATACAAAATCCCAAACTGTTTAAGCCCCGCTTACCGTATCAAGCTCCATAATTCAAACCCTTTACTTTATCAAATTAGCCAAATTCCGGAATACAAAAATTGTCCGGAGTAGAACATCTTTTAGTCTCTTACATACATGGTAGGATTCATACTTTTTTCAATTCGATCAGGGTTAGGATAAGATCGTGATCAAAGTTAGATACTGTTTAAGAAATAAATCTCCGATTGCGCACTGCTGTGTGCACCTTTGCGTGAAACAGGAAACTCAAAATGACAATCTAGACTGTACGAGCTCTCCCTTCCGCCCTGAAACAACACCTAGAAAACCGCTGACTAAATGACAAAGGGTGTACAAACGCACAAGTAAGATTTCAGCAACAGATTTAATGGAAATTTAAACAACGTTGGAGGGTACAAAGTACACCTTACGACGAAAGCTCCATTTGTTATGTAGGGAGTGTAAAATAGCTCTTTTAGTCCGAAGTCTAACAACTGCCCAATTAATCTTGAATGGAGGGGGGGGGGGGCAGAAGCTGAGATATTCTCTTCAATCAGGATACCTTTTTCTATTATCTCAAGATGTTTTTTTTCTTCAGTCAACGTCATAGACAGACAAGATATTTCCTACAAAATCTGAACAATGTAGTTTTTCGAACTATTTTGAACCGCAATTGTCTTGACATGAAATCACACACACACACACACACACACACACACACACACACACACACACATCGAAAAACACCCCTGCAATTAAATGTTCGTACCAATGGAATACCACTATTATCATAATTGCACCCTGCATACCCAATCCCAAAATAGATTCCGCTTCACTGGTACCAGTCTAATATAAAACTTAATTAACAAAGTAATAAACATCAAATAAACTAACTGGGTTGATTGTTTTCTCTGATAAATATTTCTTTTTGAGATTCGCCATAAGAAATTGCTTTTCTTTAAGAGGATTCCAAATTTTTTTCTCCACAAAAGTGGAACAGTAATGATCGATATCTCAGGAATAACGAGAACCTCATCCCCAACTATCCTTTTTTTTTCTAAGGATGGGCGAGTCTTTCCAATTACTTCATTACTTTCTAATTGCATTAGTGTAGTGTTACTGTATGTTTAGATTGTGTTTTTAATCCTTTTTGTCTACATTTCATTCCTGTTTTTAAGAACTTAAGAGGTATGGATTCGATTTAAATTATGACATTATTTAATTATATTCACATTACTTGTAAAGAGCGCAGTTATGACGACATGCCTTGCACACTGAGACCCGAATCCTACCCCTTACATGTCTAAATTGATAGCTTCATCATATGATCTTGGCCACCTACACAGATCACATGATCTTGGCCACTCCCTCAAATCACTTGATCTTGGCCACTCCCTCAGATCACATGATCTTGATCACTCCCTCACGCATCTGCACAAGAAATGTTTTCCTCCGTGATTTGTGATTTTCGAATACTAGCAGCTTATCGTCTTAATTAAAATAAAGACAACTTCACAATATTTAGCTAAATCCGAGTTATTTTAATTTTTCTAATCACACAGGTATATTCTTTGTATTTAAGAGCAGCTTGTGCGCCCTTGGAAGTCTATGATCGCAACAGTTGGCTTGTGTTCGGCTATTGGCATGTTGTACACCAATTATTATTAGGGCATAGCCGCTTTTGATTACCGCGCCAAAACACGCCTCTGAATCCGTTTGCAATGCTCTTCATTTGATCCTCACCACGATTCTATATTTGTCATATTGAAAGTACTCTCCAAATCATACTGCACCCTTTAGCTGTAAAGAAATCGGCATGGGCTTAAGCGAACGTCAGATTTGCAACTTAAGCTGCTGAGAGTCAATTATAGACGTCTCTAATAATTCATACAAGTTTAAATGAGACACTTTGCGTACTAGTAACTGGAACTGGCTTTTAACTACTTATTTTATACCTGGAAATACAATACACGAGTTCTTTAAAAGAAATGTGCCTAACAACCCATTAGTGGAGGCAAGCAAACGATAATTGTTCTCCATCGCTCAACTGCCAGACACATGCTACTGCAAGATTGTTCAAATGATGACTTAAGAGTAAATAACAAAATAACGGAGCGTGCACTTCTCAGGAGTCATGTGATGATGCAAAAAAAGTACATTTCAATTTAACGTAATATTTCGGTGTTAACAACAATTGAGGCAGTTCTAGCGGCGTCTTGAATTAAAGGTTCTTTTGTTTCTTGCTTTTTTGTTTTCACTCGGACAGGTAGAAAGCAGCATTCTAGAATATGACGCGCATTTTCCTTCCAATGCGGGTGTCCGTTTGGCGGGTTTTACGGCATAGAGGTCGTGGCGGAGTAAACAAATGCCCAGAAATATTGAAAGCAATTTATTTATGCGGACACACTGAAGACAGAACGATGACACATGGTTCAGTTTCATTTAGTCATAAACAGGTCCACTTAAACTACTGGACCATAATGTCGATTTTCAGCTCCGCAGGATATCACACCACGTACAAGGTGTGTCACTTGTCATTTTCCCCTTCAATGACTGGCTATTTAAAAAGTATAATGCGTGATCGATTTTCTGTTTATGGGCTGATAACTACGGATAAATAACACATTATTATTCATACGATACAAGCTGCATTTTCCTCTCGAAAAAAATGTTTTAGTAGAAGGCATTGGACATCTTGTACCAAGTTTTGTAGCCTGACTTCTTTTTTTTAATGAAAAACAGAGTGGCTACATCTTATATAACTCTTATTAGATCTCTTTGTAATCGATCTCCTACAACATCAGTCAATCCAGAATGCAAGAACGTAATTCAGAACGGAATTAGATCTACACTATCCTGGGCCTATTTTCATGCATTCTCATCCTGCGCTTACATACAGATGGTACTGAATCAGACTTGTTACAATCGTCCCTTAAATACGGGTATACACAGACGGTATACTTATATCGGGAGTGCTTGTAAAAGCATGTTGTTCGTCCGTGGATTTCACGAGGACCTCTCTAGCTATCCGAGGGCTCGAGGATCATGTTCTGTGCTGCACGTGCGCAGGTGGCTGATGAGGCAACCATTGCACGGAATGTTCGTTTGCATAAGGGATTGGGGATGAGTGGGACAGCTCCAGGATGTTTGATGGCACGTACCTATCTGGCTTGCCGCTTAAGCTCTGCGACTGCTGTCCTGCTATATGCGCACAACTTGGAGCCTTTATGCACGGAGGAACGCAAAGTGACTCGATCGCTTGCTCTTTGCTACCAGGAATCGGGGGTTTTGTTGAACACTTTCAATGTAGCTTTCAGACTGTCACTGAAGCATTTATTAGCTTGTCATAGAAGAGTATCTTAGGTAACCGGTGGTCTGGAATGCGTACAACATGTCCCGCTCAGCGTAGCTGACACTGCATCAGGATGGTGTGGATGCTGTGGAGACTTCCTTGGACGAGTACTCCAGAGTCTGGAACCTTGTATGTCACTTGATGTTTAGGTCTTTCCTGAGACTTATGGTGTTAACATGGTTCAGCTTCCTGGCGTGGCGTTGGTTCACCGTCCACATGTCGCATGCGTAAAGTATAGAAGGTAGCACAACTATCATGTAGATAATTAGTTTGGTTTGGATGCTGATGCCTCTTCGATTCCAGACGTTGGCATACAATCTGCCAAACTTTGGCTCTGGAAATGCCAGGGTTCACCTCGTCGTCAATGGTGACGCTCTGTGAAAGAGTGCTGCCAAAGTAGGTGAAGCGGTTCATTACGTTGAGTTTTTGGCCGTTGACCGTTATGTTGGGCTCAACATATGGCTTTCCAAGGGCTATCTGATGCAGCACTTTCAGTTTACCTGGTACTGATGGTGAGAACAAAGCTTGTGCAGGAGCTGGAAAACTTGTGAACGCAGCATTGCAGCTCAGCGTCTGAGCCTCCATTGAGGGGGCAGTCATCAGCAAAAAAGAAATCGTTGATGGTGCATGTAATAGCGTTGATTTTCGCTTGAAGCCTTGCAGGATTGAATAGTTTTCCATCTGTACGTTACCTGATGTCGATTCCAACCCCTTTGTCTATGAAAGCATTAGGCAGCATGGCGGAGAACAAAATCGGGGCCAGAACACAACCCTGCTTGACGACATTGGGTATTGATAATGGCTCAGATGCCTCTCCACTTTCCTACATACGCACCTGCATGCCATCCTGTAACTGCTGCACCATTGATACAAATTTGGATACTGCCTTCAACAAGCCTTCTCTGCTGACAGTATCCAAGGCTTTTGTCAAGTCGACGTAGATGAAGAAAAGGTCGATGCTTTGCTCTTGATATTCCCCTAGTTGCTGCCTCGCAGCAAACACACTGTCGATGGTTCCACGTTCTTTTCGGAATCCACACTGGCTTTCTGGCAGTAGTCCCTGGTGAAGGTGCGTAGTGAGGCTGGTGAGAAGGATTCTGGCGAATATCTTTCCTGCAATTTAGAGTAAGGATAAAACTGGTGGTTGTTACATGTGTGGCGGTTCCCTTTGCCCATCTAATTATTGGAGGATCGTCTCTTACTCCCACATCAGCAAAAACGGTGGAGAATTTTAACAGGGCTGTGACCCCTTCCTTGAAGACTTCATCTGGATGGATTCTAAACTAGGTGTTTTCCCCCAATGAAGAGCAGACGTATCGCTTTCTGTGTCTCTAGAAAAGTTGGGGGGGGGGGTATCCAGTGCTTCATTTATGTGTAGTTGGGGAGCCAACTGATGGCTTCATCATTAATGGACGACGGGCGATTCAGGATGCTTTCAAAGTGTTCAGTCCATCGTTGAAAAATCGTCTCTTTCTCAGTAATAAAAGTGGTTCCGTCTGCGCTAAGGGGGATGATCCAGAGGATGCATGTCCATACACTTCTTTCAGGGTATTGTATAAGTTTTTTGTGTCTAGCTTGTCTGCGTAACTTTGTTGCTCAACCACGTGTCTGGGATCTGACGCAGTTTCTGTTGTACAGTTCTGTGTATATTATTGCAGGGATCTTTCATAGAGGTGGACATGCGGTTGTTGAGGAAGGTTTGGAGGAATTGTCACTCATCCAGCAAAGGCTTGATCTTAACGCAATTTTCATCCAACTAGTCTCGATGCTTTCTGTGTGAGGGTCCTAGGATTTCCGAACCTGTACTGTAGACCAGCTTCCTGAATGCCGCCCAGTCGGTCTTCTTTCCCTGTGGGCGTATTTTGGCATGCATGCGAATGTTGAACTTGGTGATGATAAGGCGATTCTCTGTAGAGCAGTCTGCGCCGCATAAGGACTTGGTCACACGCATATTCTGCCTCACCATGCCTTACTGACAATGATGTAGTCGATGAGGCGCCAGTGCATAGAATGAGGGTACATCCATGACGTCCGGTTACGGATAGGGAGGTGAAAGACTATATTGGTGATCAGCAGTTCATATTTGGCGTAAGACTGGAGCGAAAGGAGACCGTTACTGTTACTGTGACCCACTCCGTGCGGAGTGCCAAGACGAGATCAAAGGTTAGTGAGATACCCCGAAGACGTACGACTGCTTAGCCAGACAGAGGTGTTACTCCTTCTAGGTCACCCCAAACACCCCAGTGGAACAACATTACCAGGCAGTCCTTGTAACTTTGGAGATTTCCTGTTACCAAAATGTAAAGGGAATATTCAATACCACATTCAATAAGAAATCTGAGAAATTGCTATGCTTCCCTTGACCGGTGGATCCCTTAAAGCGTTGTAAATAAGATTTTTTGTGTTTGTTTTAAGCGACATTTTTAACAGATTTGTATTATTAGCCACATCAATCGGAGGAAATGCAAGCTAAACGCCATCCCAAGGACACATCGAGGTAGTGATATCGACAATGTGACCCAAGGATTACTAACTAGTCCTACGCTCCAATTAGCTACCTCGGATCTAAACAGTACAAGATAACTAGTAACTAAATCACTGTAACTGTCTTCTTCCGATCAGCACAGTAGGCATGATTAAAATCAAATATCCACTATCTTGCGAGATGATCAGACAGCGACCGCTAAGGGGACCGAAGTTATTATAGTAATCGTCAATTCTGTCAGCCAATAAGATGAAGGCTTATATCTTCACGTTTGGGAGACTGGCTTAAAGAGTATCAGTGCAAGCTGAACTATGTGATTCACTTTCTCAGTTCTGAAAGCTTTATTTCCAATTGCTAATTGAAAAGTCACCAAAACATCATCCTTAGGCGGTCGATTTCAGATCTTCAGGTAGGACATTTATGATCTGATATTTGTCCTATTATCTGCAACATAGTACCCTAGTTTAGGCTATTTTGAAATGTGGCACCGCTTTGACAAACATAAAGCTGTCGTCTGCATTTTATTCAAAACTAAAGAGACCAATTAAGAATTATTACTTTATATTCACAATTCCATGTACTCTTATGTTTTTGTCGCATATCAGATCACGTCTTGCATTTCGTGTTCAGGGGAGTTATCGTTCGTGATGATATTCCAAATGTCGCTTTTCATTTCAGCAGCACGAAAGCTATAATTTAATTGGTGGAATGATACAGGTATACACAATTCATGCATTTATAGAGCGGAAGAGCAAATACAAAATGTTTTTTTACTTAAAATCTCAAACGGTTCGAAGGAAACTATATTTAAAAAAAAAACAATAATCCAACAAAGGGCTAGACCCAATACTGACCGAAAACGAAGTTGTTAGAATTTAAAATAAGACCACTGTTTCTTTTTTTTATTATGATTGTACAAATTATTGACCATCTTCTTCACCTACAACAGGATTTTCAAATTAGCTGATGTGTTGAGCATATTGTGTCAAATTGGCACACATCTCATTTAAAACTATCTAGATGGCAGTACAAGTAGCGACAAAAGTTTCAAGAATATCGTCATGGCAGCCATCACTTGATTGGCAACATTTCCATTTCAGATCCATGCGGGGGGGGGGGGGGGGGGAGGGGCGGCGGCGGAGGTAACATTATTTTCAAGATCGCGACCATAACCAAGAAAGTGATAATCGACACAGCTTTTAATGATGACATAGGTGTAACTAGTTTCATTTCATAATCTCAACGGCTCCCAAGTGATAGTGATGAAATAAACGTCTAATGTAAATCTTAAAGGATTGACCGCTCATCCAGCTGTTAACACCCAGTCTAACAGAAGATTCATTTTCCAATGCTAACCCATAAGTAAACCAAGTTTCACTCCGTAAGCTAGAAAGGGTTCTAAAATTACACGGCGATGAGGAAATTCTGAAGGAAATTTAAGTACGGACATATGATATTGACTTTGAAGGCAGGATGTGGTAAACGTATACCATTATACCCCATTATCTCTAACTGCTCTTATGTGATATACCGTATAATGGAAAACAAAATCACAAAAATAGTTCATTACGCCTTGATTTGGCCTTGACCCTAAAGATATGCTCGCCAATGAAATCTTCTAGTGACGATAATATATATAAAGCTCCAATTGTATGCTTAAATTTTAAACTGCTTAAAAGTTATTGAGCGGGATGTAAATTTGACACAAAACGTAAATCTTCACGATATCATCGTCAATGTAGCACTCGACAAACATTGTAATGACGATGTACAGGTATTCCATGTTTTACGATAAAATATCAGAACTACAAAAGTTGTGTGGAAAACGAGACAAACTTTAAATAACAAACCGTTACCCTGACCTTAAATAGAAAGATGATGGCATACTTGATATGTAACACACCATACAGTGATGACGAGTAAGTACAACACACCATACAGTGATGATGAGTAAGTACAACACACCATACAGTGATGAGTAAGTATAACACACCATACAGTGATGATGAGTAAGTACAACACACCATACAGTGATGATGAGTAAGTACAACACACCATACAGTGATGATGAATAAGTGTTATACACCATACAGTGATGATGAATAAGTGTTACACACCATACAGTGATGATAAGTGTTATACACCATACAGTGATGATGAATAAGTATTATACACCATACAGTGATGATGAATAAGTGTTATACACCATACAATGATGATGAATAAGTGTTATACACCATAGTGATGATTAATAAGTGTTATACACCATACAGTGATGATGAATAAGTGTTATACACCATAGTGATGATTAATAAGTGTTATACACCATACAGTGATGATGAATAAGTGTTACACACCATACAGTGATGATGAATAAGTGTTACACACCATACAGTGATGATGAATAAGTGTTACACACCATACAGTGATGATGAATAAGTGTTACACACCATACAGCGATGATGAATAAGTGTTACACACCATACAGTGATGATGAATAAGTGTTACACACCATACAGTGATGATGAATAAGTGTTACACACCATACAGTGATGATGAATAAGTGTTACACACCATACAGTGATGATGAATAAGTGTTATACACCATAGTGATGATTAATAAGTGTTATACACCATACAGTGATGATGAATAAGTGTTACACACCATACAGTGATGATGAATAAGTGTTACACACCATACAGTGATGATGAATAAGTGTTACACACCATACAGTGATGATGAATAAGTGTTACACACCATACAGTGATGATGAATAAGTGTTACACACCATACAGTGATGATGAATAAGTGTTACACACCATACAGTGATGATGAATAAGTGTTACACACCATACAGTGATGATGAATAAGTGTTACACACCATACAGTGATGATGAATAAGTGTTACACACCATACAGTGATGATGAATAAGTGTTACACACCATACAGCGATGATGAATAAGTGTTACACACCATACAGTGATGATGAATAAGTGTTACACACCATACAGTGATGATGAATAAGTGTTACACACCATACAGCGATGATGAATAAGTGTTACACACCATACAGTGATGATGAATAAGTGTTACACACCATACAGTGATGATGAATAAGTGTTACACACCATACAGTGATGATGAATAAGTGTTACACACCATACAGTGATGATGAATAAGTGTTATACACCATAGTGATGATTAATAAGTGTTATACACCATACAGTGATGATGAATAAGTGTTATACACCATAGTGATGATTAATAAGTGTTATACACCATACAGTGATGATGAATGAGTGTTATACACCATAGTGATGATTAATAAGTGTTACACACCATACAGTGATGATGAATAAGTGTTATACACCATACAGTGATGATGAATAAGTGTTATACACCATAGTGATGATTAATAAGTGTTATACACCATACAGTGATGATGAATAAGTGTTATACACCATAGTGATGATTAATAAGTGTTATACACCATACAGTGATGATGAATAAGTGTTATACACCATACAGTGATGATGAATAAGTGTTACACACCATACAGTGATGATGAATAAGTGTTACACACCATACAGTGATGATGAATAAGTGTTACACACCATACAGTGATGATGAATAAGTGTTACACACCATACAGTGATGATGAATAGGTGTTACACACCATACAGTGATGATGAATAAGTGTTACACACCATACAGTGATGATGAATAAGTGTTATACACCATAGTGATGATGAATAAGTGTTATACACCATACAGTGATGATGAATAAGTGTTACACACCATAGTGATGATTAATAAGTGTTATACACCATACAGTGATGATGAATAAGTGTTATACACCATAGTGATGATTAATAAGTGTTACACACCATACAGTGATGATGAATAAGTGTTATACACCATACAGTGATGATGAATAAGTGTTATACACCATAGTGATGATTAATAAGTGTTATACACCATACAGTGATGATGAATAAGTGTTATACACCATAGTGATGATTAATAAGTGTTATACACCATACAGTGATGATGAATAAGTGTTATACACCATACAGTGATGATGAATAAGTGTTATACACCATACAGTGATGATGAATAAGTGTTATACACCATAGTGATGATGAATAAGTATTATACACCATACAGTGATGATGAATAAGTGTTATACACCATAGTGATGATGAATAAGTGTTATACACCATACAGTGATGATGAATAAGTGTTATACACCATAGTGATGATTAATAAGTGTTACACACCATACAGTGATGATGAATAAGTGTTACACACCATACAGTGATGATGAATAAGTGTTATACACCATACAGTGATGATGAATAAGTGTTATACACCATAGTGATGATTAATAAGTGTTATACACCATAGTGATGATTAATAAGTGTTATACACCATAGTGATGATTAATAAGTGTTACACACCATACAGTGATGATGAATAAGTGTTACACACCATACAGTGATGATGAATAAGTGTTACACACCATACAGTGATGATGAATAAGTGTTATACACCATACAGTGATGATGAATAAGTGTTATACACCATAGTGATGATTAATAAGTGTTATACACCATAGTGATGATTAATAAGTGTTACACACCATACAGTGATGATGAATAAGTGTTACACACCATACAGTGATGATGAATAAGTGTTATACACCATAGTGATGATTAATAAGTGTTACACACCATACAGTGATGATGAATAAGTGTTATACACCATAGTGATGATGAATAAGTGTTACACACCATACAGTGATGATGAATAAGTATTATAAGATCAGCCCCTTACTCTCGAAGAGCTTTAAACTTTATATTATATTATATTATATTATATTATATTATATTATATTATATTATATTATATTATATTATATTATATTATATTATATTATATTATATTATATTGTTTTTTTCAGAAACATAATTTGTAATTTTTGTATTTCAGAAATGCATCTGATTAAAAACTTTTAACTAATTAAGTTGCGACCTTGACAAGGACATTAGAGCCTAAACGTCGTGCGTGATGCTCGTACTAATAATGATACACAGTTAAACCAAGTTTCATCCCTTACTATGAAATAGCTCTAAAGGTATGGATTGAAATAGAAAGTGTCACGGAAAACATAAAATACTGCCCAGTGTTCACAACCTAAAAAACCGAACATATACAATAAAGAAAGAAGCAAAAATCACACTATTATATATTTACGTTAAAGATTATTTAAAATCGAGTGTTCTAATCGCCGTCGCCATTATTTACATTTTTGTGCTAAATACAGTACTATATATTAAATGCAGTAAAATTAGCATAATGCTGGCCGCTTCTCAGCGTAAAAGAGCATAGTGCTTGTCCTGCTTGAATTACTCTGTTGTTGTTGTTGTTGTTTATTTAGTGTTTTACAACATAAATAATGTCTTTGGTTTCGAGGTAATAAGCAGTAAAGTGTCTTACCCAAGGACACACCAAGGTAGCTGTCTCAGACTAATGCGATCGTAGGAGTCGAACCCGTAACCTATCAGTAGCGAGTGCGCAAATGTAACCGTGCCTCCTCAAGTTAAAAGAGATGGGGGTGGGGGTGGGGGTCGCCAGACATGATTAGTACATATTACCGGTTGCATATAGCTCTTAAATTTGCATCATTTCAGATTACCAGCAACAAAATGATACAAGTGAGGCCATTCGTATCACAACACAAAGAGTTTCTCATTCACATCCTTTACCTCAGACAATAAATATCAGCAACACAAACAATAAATTCAGTCAGTGTGAAACCAAGGTGTTACTCTAGACAGTACTCTCACACTGCACCAACATGTCCTGAATATATGCAAGTCTGCATATCTTGAGCTGTGACGCATCGCTCCATTCGAAAATAAATTTCAGTTGATGCCACTAAAACACCTGTGTGTTCATTAGTACTTTCAAGACTCGACTATTGTAACTCAATTCTGTCTGGTTCGTCTCAATATCTATTCCAGATACTTCAAAAAGTTAAAAACACGGCTGCTCGGATCATCCTCAGAGTACCACGATCAGAGCACACCTCCCTGCTGCTATGTACCCTACACTGGCTATATATTCGACCCAGAATCAAACAACATTTGTTCTTTGTATTTACGTTTCACTGACAAACTTACTGTCCAACAGACCCATCTGGTCTCACCCATATGTAAATACCAGCACGATACTTACGCTCCTCTTCTGACAATTGTATACTCAGTATTCTCACTAAGAAAACGAAGGCATATGGACAACGTTCTTTTGTATACCAGGGCCCAGCATCGTGGACCGAATGGCCCATTTGGCACAAAGACACAGTGATCCCTTTCATGAGTGTTCTTAAAATTCACCTTTTGCGATTGCAAGAAACAAACTTAAAGCCCTAACAATGTTTCTTAACTTAAATATTTTCAGCATTTTTTAATGTTTTTTTAATTTCATGGTGTTTATTTTGTTTTTTGTGGTATATCATTATATATGTTGTAACGCGCTTAGAGATCATAAGGATTAGGCACTATACAAAGTCATTATTATTATTATCATCATCATCATCATTATTATTATTATTATTATTATTATTATTATTATTATTATTATTGCACATTCTGTCTTACGTCTGATGAATTGATGTTTAAGTGTAATGAGACAAATAAAAGATGAACCAATGAAAGAAAAGAACAATAAATAAAGAACTCACGGGTCTTAACCGCATTAAATGTATAAGGTAAGTGTGTATGTATGTATATGAATAGATAGTTAACTCTAATTTCCTTGGGACGAACATGCACAGGACTAACATCCACTTAATGAAGATTCAACAAACGTCGCTTGACCAGCAGTATGTTTGTTTTTCAATCATTGCGCTGTTCAGTTTTATCACACCCGGGTTTCAAAATTGAATTCGGTGAAATTGGCTGCCAAACCATACAAATGCAAACAAAAACCATGGATGACATAAATTTTTATGAAAACTCATACACCCAAGAAACAGTTGCTCTCTCAAGTAAAGTTTGATTGCATCCAGAAATAGTGGATTGCAGAGGCGTGAAATGTTGCCATAATTCTTGGAAAAGTAACAGTGTTGGTGTATGTATGTATGCATGCGTGTGTGTGTGTTGTTAGGTTTAACGCTATTTTTCAGCACACGATAGGCTATACATGGCGGCCGGTAGTAATGATGGAGGAAGAATTCGGGAAACCCCTAGAAAGAACAACCGACCCACGAGAAGCTACTGGCACACTTTCTCACATACCCACATTAGCCGAATCTGCGACTCGAACCCACACAGATTGAGGTGAGATGGCAGTGATCTGTAACGGAGAGCGATTCAGAACTCTCGGCCACTCGAGGCCCCGATGTATGTATGTATGTATGTATGTATGTATGTATGTATGTATGTATGTATGTATGTATGTATGTATGTATGTATGTATGTATAGTTATCACAAGTTCATATATACAATCATATTTACACGTAAGTATATTTTGTCAAAACAATCAATTCCGCTGTAAATCACAAAATGCTTCAAACAGCAACACAACATCACTGTCCATACTATATTATATACGCTTTTTATATCTAAACTAGAATTGCAATATTTCCTTACAATTTTAAGCAATAGCTCTAAATATCATTTACTTTCACACACACAAGACATGAATACTTCCCTTAATGTTTGATGTTATGACAAAGACGACGTGCCAAATTTCGTGAACTCAATAATATATAAACACGATACAAGAACTATGGCTTTGTGTAAATAAACTGTGCCAGAGGGAGATTTATTATCAAATATATTCCATGTTACCTGAACGGGCTCTACTACCAGGCGAATCTGTTTGTTCTTGGAACGATCGGTTAGACAAACAACCACAACCAAGCTGGATTTCACACACCTTCTATAAGCTGTAAGAACTGAAAAGCACCTCTTTCACACTGCTAGCATTCTACGTAAAAACAAATTCTTCATCCCTAATCATAAAATATGATTTCTTTCGACCTGGCTATTTCGACAATCTTCCTTTCCATATATCTGTATTCTCGTTCGTTGAAGTCTGAAAGCTAACCGCAACGAATCTGCCTGGAAGAAAAGCATGCTCCTGTTCTTAATAAAGAACCTTGATAATGAAATTATCGTATACTCTAATCGTAACTATATAAATTAGGTTTGACTTGCCATTGAAACTCGTGTCATAACTATAAAAATTAAGTCTGATTTGTTGTCAATAAAACTCGTGTCATAACTATAAAAATTAAGTCTGATTTGTTGTCAATGGAACTTGTGTAATAACTATAAAAAATTAGGTCCGATTTGTTGTCAATGAAACTAGTGTCATAGCTATAAAAATTATGTCTGATTTGTCAATGGAACTCGTGTCATAACTATAAAAATTAAGTCTGATTTGGTGTCAATGGAACTCGCGTCATAACTATAAAAATTAGGTCCGACTTGGTGTCAATGGAACTCGTGTCGTTACTATATAAATTAAGTCTCATTTGTTGTCAGTGGAACTCGTGTCATAACTATAAAAATTAGGTCTGATTTGTTGTCAATGAAACTTGTGTAATAACTTTAAAAATTATGCCTGACTTGTCAATGGAACTCGTGTTGTTACTATATAACTTAGGCCTGACTTGTTGTCAATGGAACTCGTGTCGTTACTATAAAAATTAGGCCTGACTTGTTGTCAATGGAACTCGTGTCGTTACTATATAAATCAGGCATGATTTGTTGTCAATGGAACTCGTTTCGTTACAATAAAAATTAGGCCCGACTTGTTGCCAATGGAACTCTTGTCGTTACTATACAAATTAGGCCCAACTTATTGTCAATGGAACTCGTGTCGTTACTATATAAATTAGGCCTGACTTGTTGTCAGTGGAACTCGTGTCGTTACTATAAAAATTAGGTCTGACTTGTCGTCAGGGGAATTCGTGTCGTTACTATAAAAATTAGGCCCGACTTGTTGTCAGTGACACTCATCCCGTTATGGTACGAGGATTGAATGTATATTCTAAACGAATTCTGAAAATTGATATTGAAGCAAAACTATTTCAGAATAATTTTAGGATGTTCAGGCAAGTAATTTCACAAGAAAAAATCAAAGTCATCAAAAGTTTATTCCGTTATTTTTAAATCTGTTTATCGTTTCTGTTTTATAAGCTGTTTTAAGTGACTGCAAGTTTATTTTACATTTCGGACAAGCTTCATGCAGCGGTCTTCTCCAGCGATTTTTAATTCACATTTTGGGGCTACAAGTAGCAGAGCGATGTAAATCGATCACCTTTACCAACCACCTCCGTCCTCGCCAGTACGTGCGAAAGCGTCATTACTTTCTCGTAGGCTGCTTGTTTCCTCCTCCACAAGAAACGCTCTCTTCTACATACAGCATATCATATGATGCTAAAGTTCGCTAAACTCATAAAAATAACAAGCACATAACACTCATGCCAAAGTGCACATTTGTTAGAAGAAAAGGTTCCATTTCCGACCACTAGTTAACCTACATACAGTCGTTGATATGTTTGCTTTGCCAATGTATTATTTTTCTTTTTATTCCAGGGCTGATATTCCGTCGAAGATATATAATCATCAATTAATGGCACCCTACTGATCTTGTGAAGGTATCGATGTCTGGGGACATGCGTGGTCTTTCCTGGTATGATTAATCATAGTAATGGACAATTAACATATTAAGTTTACCTTATTCAAAACGAGGCGAGGATGATGATGCACGCGCTATTAGATGAAATCCTAATACTCGGTTCAATTACACTGGCTTAATTTTGCACTTGGGTCATGTTTAAACTCTGTGATGTGTACACAGGTGCTCTGCTTGACGTGAGCTTAATGTTGAGAAGAAAGAAGAAAGAAGAAACAAACAATCTGAAGGAAACAAATCCGAGTGACAAAAATGCCCGAGATTACCCCCATGAAACGTTCTGACATAGGACCCTCGCCATCATACCAAGCCCGTAACTTCAGTTTGGCACAACGCACAGAAGTCAATGGTGGCTTGATGAATAAACAGAACAATATCTCAGGAGTAAAAAATAGCCATAGAGTATGATCGCGTGTCTTTAAATACTGAAATAGCAGAAGGAAAAAAAGGGTCATCGGTGGAACCGAGTATTTGGAAGTTACGTACCTTCTCTTCTATATAGTATGATAGAGAAGGTCCTATGTCAGAACGGTTCATGGGGTAATCTAAGGTATTTTTTTAAAATTCTCTATGACTTTTTTCCTTCAGATTATTGTTATTTTCTCAACATCAAGATCACGTCAAAGCACCCGTGGATGTGTACGCCAACCAAACAGTATACAGAATAATCTTTTGTGCAATCGTTTTAGTGAGCAAAGGACGTGCAAGTGATTTCAGCAAAAATGACACATTCCCAGATTCAGTGGCTGTTAGAAGACCGGTTGAAAATCAGTATTTCTGGTGGAATAACGTGTATTTTTCGATGTGTGGATAACCTGATCGAGTTATCAAATGTGAAATTCCTCCATTTAATCTCATGGGTAACGCAGAGGGCGCTGGACTTAGTTTATGCATGTACCAAAGCCGTCCATATAAAATTTAAAAAAAAACTGACCAGGCTCTAACACAGGTTAACTGACAGTAACACGGATGTCTGTATTTCTTCTACCAATAAATACCACACTATCATATATCGATTTTGACTATACTTCATCACATGTTGGGCCATTTTCATTCTATTTCGGTTTTGACTTGGAATTGCCTACTGTCGTCGTGCCCACTAAAATCTGATGTAAGTTATAAACAAGTCACACACACACACACTCAAACTAAAATTACAAATGCAATTGACAAAAATGTATCATACTTCCTACGTGCTCCAAAACTTCTGACTTGATAAAAAGATATATAAAAGTGGCAAACACACTACCACACATAACCTTTATTGAGAATGGACTGTTCCTTAAATGGAAAAGGATATGTAACCTTTATTGAGAATGGACTGTTCCTTAAATGGAAAAGGGTTGTTGATGTCTAGCACATGGGCATCATGCTGCAGATATGTAGCATCATGTCCTACCCAGTCATATTATTCTGACACCATGCCGAAAAGTCCAATTAGTAACCTCTTAGTGCTGAACGCCTAGCGAGGCAGACATTACCATTTTTATAAGTCTTTGATATGTCTCGAACGGGGTTCAAACCCGCGACCTACAGCATCCAAGGCGGACGTTCTAACCACTAAACCGGTCACTTTTGCTTGGTTTGAAGCGTGATTAACATGACAACTTGAGGGCACCTGGCGACAGTCAGATTAAAACTCAAATTGATGAATTTCTTTAATCATGTTTTGTGCAATTTTTATATCCTAATTTGCTTCGGGGTTGTTATTTACTTTTTGTCGGTGTTTTCCCGGGTTCTTTCTCCACCAAAATATATTGGCCGCCATATAAAGCCTATCATGTGCTGAAATATGGTGTTAAACCCATACAAACACAAAACACAACTCAAAGTACCTCGGCACTAAATAACTTGTCTAAAATGCTGTCCGATAAAAAGTTTCACCAAACCTGGCCTAAAACGGCTATGCCTTGCGACCCTCAAACACCCTTAACTGGATATGTCCAACGAAACATTCCGGCTTTGCAGCAATTGAAATTTTCGAAGCTCCATACCTGATAATTCCGCTCTTTGTTCATTCTACGCCTCAATGTTGACATCTAAAATGTGACCCGACTATTACTAAGAGTGACCTGATTTGGTGACACATTCAAAGGAACCCGAGTGTAATCAATGTCAACATGTACATTTGAACTTAATGTGCTGAAAAGAGGCTTTAGGGCGATTTTAAGATAACACACTCTTGAGACAAAACCTTTTTCATTGTTCAATAATAGAAGCGTTGGAAAAAAATCTTATCGTGAATAAGTAAGACATATCGGATTCTCTTGTCTTTTAATTAATTAACACGTTATATCGGTATCTACGCTGGAAGAAAGAACTTCAAATGTCACGAAGTTTGTGAATAAGCCTAGAATGAAGTAGAATGACGCCCAACCCAAGGTCAAAGGTCAACATGAACCCAGATGATTCAATGGAAACATTAACCTAACTCTGACAGGATGTTAAGCCTAAACTGATGCTAAAGGGATCAACTTTGGAAGTCAAAATGTTACGGGATTAATCTGAACATTAATTTTACATAATTACTACAAGCAATGAAAAAATAACTCATAAAAATAAATAACCTTATTATGTACTTGAGTGTGAAATAAATAAAATATTTTTAATAAAATGAATTCCATGTCTTTAAATCGTTATATTTTCACATGTGAAAATACATAATTTCTCATCATGTCATGCAACGCTCGGTTGTGTACGCGAATTAGTTATATTTCCAAAGAAATAATAACAAGAACCCTTTGCTGCTGTAAATAAATTGGCAAGAATTCAGGTTTAGACTATATCTTATGTTTAAATGTCAATGTTGATATTCTGCGGTAATGCGATTTTCAAATGGTGGATGTCAGTTTAGCAATATTTTCACTTTGGACCAACTACATATCAAAAGAAGACTATCTGCGAAAACCCCAATGTGATATTACCGTCCATTTGGGAGTCGAGTAGATAACAGTATTTTCATGATATGACCTTTGAACCAGGAGTAGTAGTAATGGCGCGATTTTACAAGATAGCTGATGTGGCGGCCATTTTGGACATGGAATAGGCAACATTTTCAGCTAAGACCATCCAGATGTGAGACTTCTTTCAGTGATAACCTCTTATTGATATGGCCACCCATTTATGTGGAGGAACTATGGTAAGATCTTCAAGACGGCCAGTGATTGGAAGCCATGGTGAATGACAAAAAGGACATTTTTCATTCAAGACGGATCTGAGATCTTAAAAAGTCTTCCAGTGCAATTTGGCAGTACATAAAAACTACAATATCTTTCAGGTGTGCATATACATTTGCAAACTAATTAAAATCAGATCTCCACAGTTATACATGAAAATCTGACAGCGACCAGAGGCCCCCAGCGGCAGAGTGGTCTAAAGTGCTCTCCGTTATGGGTCACTGCCATCTCACTTCTGTCTGCGTGGGTTCGAGGCTCAGATTCGGCCAATGTGGGTATGTGATAAAGCTTGCCAGTAGCTTCTCGAGCGTCGTGGTTCTTTCCGGGGGTTTTCCTGGGATCTTCCTCCACCATTAATACTGGCCGTTACGTATAGCCTATCGTGTGCTGAAAAATGGCGTTAAATCCTACATCAACAACTGATAACGACCGCTTTGAGATCATATTCTGGTAACAATAATTGCTAATTTTTGCAACCAATCAGATTTAGTCTTATATATACACATGTGGAGACTGAGCAGAGGATGAATAGTATGAATGTGTACCGAACGATTTGATTCACTTTCTGGTTTTTGAAAGTTTTTATTCCATTGGTTAATTCAAAGGTCACCAGTACATGACATTTCAGCGATCGTCGACAGATCTTCACGTAGGACACTTGAGATTTGATTTTAATCAGATTGATACATTTTGCTGAATATAGTTTGCTTATTTTTTACAAAGTTATGTCCCTTTATTGACCTTATGAACAGTGTATAAAATGACGCTGCCCAACAAAAAAAACAATGGCTCGACTGTAATTGCTTTGCGGTCTGATATGGTATATTCTTTAAACAAAATGTAAAAACATCTGTAATATATGGTTATCACGAGCCTGCCATTATCTCATGTCACCTATTTATTTATATGAGCAGCGGTTAAATGCGAATGAAATTGGGGTGTACAATCGAAACTAATAGTGGGATAGGGTGCTTAGTGGCACACATGATGTTATTTAAACGCGTGGCTTTGTCTTAGTTGAAATTAACGAAATAGTACCAGATTATTATTTTGTGTATTAACGTAGGAAAAGAACATACATTTGATAATTTCTACAAAAAAAGTTTTAAAAATTTTGATGAGGTTTTTGTTATTAAATTTCACAAGTTCCCTTAAACGAAAAAAATGCAATCCATTGCTACGTGCGGCTCAGACAACAGAAACCAGCAGATAAAAGAAACACAACGCAATACTCGTGATTTTGTTTTCTTATTTTCCTGATGGTAACAGAAATTCTCAGACATTAGACGCAAAACATTTTACTTTTTTCTTATATATTCCAAACAGTATCTTTGTTGTTACGTAATCCGCACAGTAATACGATGAGACGCAAACACTTTTACCTTGTTTTGTTACTGTTTTATTTGATCTTTTTTTACTCAGCTGTGTCAGACGATGTGAAATACTTGAATTTTAACAACTTAAAATGTTTCCGTTTCATTTCCCATAACAAACGCTTCAATGTAACGATACAAGAAAATAAACAGCTTTATTTTTTTTACATCCTTATTATCTTTGTGAATTGGGATATATCAATACTGGCATGTATGTCATACAATATAAATCTATGACAAGATTGTGCTATTTAGACTTATAACGTAGCTTTAAAAAAATTCCAGTCATAATGTCGATGTCTGCAATGTGGCAGTTCAAAGTGATATACAACACTGTATCATCATGTCCCACCCAGTCACATCATCCTACAGCAGGCCAACCGGTCCTAGCCCTAACCTTTTAATGCTATGCGCTAAGCGAGGCAGATGCAGTCCCCCACCCCACCCCCGCATCCAATGTGAAAGTTCTAAACACGTAGGCCATCGGAGTGGTACAAAATTGTAAATGGCGGACAAAACGTGAGGCTGTCATTACTGGCATAGAGTTACGCTTGTCATCAATTGGATTAAAATGCATAACTAAAGACTGTATGGTGAATTTGTTTAGAATGTTAATTCTAGCTGGCACTATTTTAGTAACTATGGATCTAGACTGCTTATCTAGTATGACTGTAAAATTATAATTTAGCAATTATAGATCAAGTCAACTGAATGAGAACATTTTTATGTGACTTAAATTTCCAAAAATTTCTAGTCCCTCTAAAGTATCGTTCGTTTGAAAATGGATACGGTATTTGTTTAGAGTCTCAGTTCTTGGATCATCTTGTTGAAGGATTATGTACGTTCCCTGATGGCATCTTAGCATGCGCCATGGTTTATTGACACGTTTAGGAATGGCGCAAGTTGTTGGTATTGCATCCCAAGCAACAATCAGAAACATCTTTATAAATACGAGTACTGGTCAGGGATAACTGTCAAATTTGATTCCAATGGGAGAGGAAATCTGATTTGAGACGGCTGGAATTGGGATGAAGAACAAAGGAGTTCTACCTGAGTATGAGCTCTCTGTCGCTTATTAAAAGAAATGGGTAGAGGATTCTTTTTTTCTTAAGAAAACGGTTTCCAATAGTACTTTAGCAGCATGAGGTCGGTAGAAAATGAACATTACTTAAGTTCGCAAGTAATTGGCTCTCATATTGCTGAGAACACGGCGCAAAATTGCATGTCATGTTCCATCAAAGAAAGTGGAAGTCTGTAGTTCCTCAACCTCATTGTTTGGAAAATGTTTCAAGCTATATGCGTACAGGTACTTTATTCTGATTTGTTACGCTTGTTTTCCCAAATGCCTAGCAGAAGAAATATTTAGAACACAATCATTCCAAACACGACGGTTAAGACAAGCTACAGAATTCAACAACTTTCAGCATTCGTGGGGTTAATGACCACAACATAGCAGCCAAGGTGTGTTCTAAAAGCTGTGTATTCTTTGTGAACTAAACCGATTTCAGGGATGGGAAGAATCTTTAGGAATGGAACTATATAATTCAATGTGCAACTACATTTTTGTTCTACACAAATACGCGCGCGCATGCACTCACGTACGCACAAATACACATATGCATGGTCCGTGCATTCGCGACCATTCGCATATATATATATATATATATATATATATATATATATATATATATATATATATATATATATATACATAAAGAGAGACAGACAGAAAGACAAACAGACTCTGGTACTGCTATTCCATTCTATTAATACCTCAGAAATGTTATTGACTATGGCAAAGCAGCATGTATGATTTATTTTTAATTTTAAAAAAAAATGACAATCATGCTTAGGTTGCTCATGGTACGTTACAACTAGAAATGTAACACGAATTCCCCACAGGAATTCCCAAAAATTTACGTCGTCGCAAACATTAACAGGAAGAACAGACGGACAATAAAAATAGCATATACTACAATCACATTTATTGTTGGGAAATAATACAAAAACATATCCGCCCCACCCCCCAAAAAAATCCTCACCCCAAATGTCTTTCTTATTTTGTTTCCTTCAATTGCAAAACAGAATAACAAAATGGGGAACTTAAATAAACTCTTCAAATATGGTCACTTAACGTATGGAGAAATTGTCCAAAAAAGGGGAGGGGGCTAAAGGTTGAGTGGTCTAAAGCGCTCGTCATTACGAATCATCTCACCTCTGTCTACGCGGGTTCTAGTTTCGGGTTCTGCCAACGTAGGAATGAGAAAGCTTGCCAGTAGCTTCTTGTGGTCGGTGGTTATTTCCGGGGTTTTCCTCCAACATTTAAACTGGCCGCCACAATTGTCCAAAGGGATCTGAATTTTCCATACATACTGCATCAATCATAAACACCAACTATTGGTATCATCAACCAGTGGTGCAACATGAAAACCATTGTGATGTCTTCACAACTGCGTATAGAACATTTCCAGAGAAAATGAAATTCAATCCGCACATGTTATAGATTGAAGAAAGACACTAATCAAAATTATGTTTTCAGGTACCTTGAAAACATATTATGCTTTAGCATGCTGCTCGAGTCCAGGAAAGATTAATCATCTCTCAAATACAGATAATACTAAGCGTGGACTCCATTCTAGCTCAGCTTGCTTGGCTGGTAATAACCGGCACATCGGGCAAGGACCGTGTAATTGAAAATGAACCGATTTAGCTCTACTTTCAAATTAAGCTATGACGTGTGTGTGTGTGTGTATATATATATATATATATATATATATATATATATATATATGTGTGTGTGTGTATATATATATATATATGTGTGTGTGTGTGTGTATCTATCTATCTATCTATCTGTGTGTGTGTGTGTGTGTGTGTGTGTGTGTGTGTGAACATGTTTCCGAGGTAAGCCGAAAAATCTCGCCATTATAGAAGTTGTTTGTATGAAGTGTTACACACAGGATCCAAACTGCAAAGGACACACTCCCCCCCCCCCCTTTTACAGGTTTGAAGGACACAATGACATAATTAAACATAATTAAGTGATAATGCAATAAAATAGAGACAATCTTATTTGCTTCAACAGTATTGCTACATTCGCTTTATGATCTGCGCTGTACTATCACTTTTATCTTGAACATTAAACATTTATTGCAAGAAAAGATATGAACGTGTTTTTACGCAACTCGTGACAATATTACAACGTTTTAATAGCTGGTTATCCCGCATTGCGTAACACCGGGAACTTTTCTAGTCTGGATCTCGTGGAACCTTAGATTGCACTCATTAACGGTCAGCATTTATTATAGTAAATACCAGTGTTTCCGAACTAACAAATGATCGATTAGATGACAACTTGTGTATTTCTATAAATTTAATCTCGTGTCATTTGTCATTATTCAAAATGTATTATATCTTGCGATATGAGTGACTTTAACTTCAAAAATACGTTACACTAATGACCAACAAACGCGCTTTATTGCAAATGAGGCACTTATATCATAAAGCTGAAAGCACTCCAGAGACATTGTTTTTTCAACATATGTTCGTTGCCATTTTATAATTTCACCACCTCTGGTGACTTGGACCACTGCTATCGCAAACAGACTCATGGACAGAAATCTACTAATAAAATTCTCAATGCATTTGTTCCGATCTTTTCTTCTCTCTGAATGAAGACGCGCGCTAATGAAGGGCGCACGGAGTCAAAATTTGGGGGACAAAATTATTGCGCGGGGTGTGTGGAAACCCGTGTTTAAGCTCGCAGTGGTCAGCGCTACCGATTTAGGCACAAACATTTCACCATTATGAAAATTATTCTGACATAAACCGATAAATTCCACCAGTATGGAAATTATCCTAATATAAGACTGTTAGGACCAAAACGTCAGTCACTTCATTTCTATAATGATATGAAATAAAACGTCTAATAAGTAGACATTATACCTTTAACAAGAAACGGTAAATAGAGCACGTTTACCAAAATTATGGTAAATATCACTTACGTGATTGAAGAAAAGTCAAAAATTGTATGTGCTTCATATTGAATTTCTTTAGAATCTCCGTTTGAAAGACAGTATATATATATACAAAGCCTCGTTTAATTTATTAACTTATTAGATGTAATATGTCAACAGAAAATGTCAATAAAGTAGCAACATAAATAAATGGATACCTACATAAATAAATGCATACCTAGATAAATAAATGGATACCTACATAAATAAATGGATACCTACATAAATAAGTGCATACCTATTAGCATACCTCTGTGTTATTTATTTCATTAAAGTTTTCTGAAGTCTCATTAGGCCATCCAAAATAGAAACGATATTTACTTTAAGCACCGTGCTCATGATACCAACTGTCGCCCATGTCACATGTCACAGTCATTTAAATTGTTGAATAATTTAGAGATAATAAATAAGTACATTACGATCACTGAACAGCCTGTATGTAGTATAAAATCGTGTTAATATACCGCTTCCCCTTGTCAACGCATGTTACTGGAGAAATATTTGTTTATCGACAATACATTTTTTATAATGACAAAACATTTTCACGTTTTTTTTTTTAAAACAAATCTCACACGTTGCACAAATCACCGAGAAATTAATGGCGTTAAACCCAAACAAAAACAAGCCATATTTTTTTTAAAAAAAACATAAAAAGTGGTTTCATCATGGCTGTCATGCTTTAACGTTAAAGGTTTCATTGGTATTTCCGTCTTAAAAAAAGCTACCAATGAAGCAAATAATTTTGTATCTGCCCACTTTTCTAATAAACTTATTTACTCAAAGTGAGTATAAATATACAATACACACATACGCAAAAACCATTAGTGGTATAAGATTATTCAAAATATTTAAAGATTGGCTGGAAAAGCAAAACGCCTTACGGTTCAATTTTGATCTTCCACAATCAAATATAAACGAATTAAGTTTTCTTAGTTTAAACGTACTACTACTATCCGATACTTTAGGACTCAAATCTTCCAGGAAAAGAAAAATATGTGAATAAACACTTCCTGTTAACTCGTTCTTACTTCGTACATCTCCACGCGAAAAACAGAGGACAAGTTTGCCTGTAAACCATTTTACTCTCTGAGAAGCAATGGGCTTATCAAGAAGACCATTTCCAATCAAAACCATCAAAATTAGCTAAAAGCAATTAAAATTTATAGCAGATCGTTCCATTTTAGTTAATTATTAATCGTTAGTGTTCCGCCAGTTACCAACATTAGCATGCGTGCAAACACATATCATCAACTTGTATAACTTGACGTCTGGATAATGGTTTTCGCCAAATCACCTTGTGGTTCCTTTCCGATTTATGTCCCGAAAAAAATGGTATTCAACTCCCTTACCTATAAACCGAAACCTTGTTAAACTGTTCTGCCTGAGGAACTAATTTAGTTAACAACTGACACTTTCCAGGCTTCGTCGATAAATCAATAAAATATGCACAACACGTGTTATTATCATCATGCAACGAAAAATAGTTGAAATGGATAGTTCTATGTGTTTAATTTATTCCCTCCCCCCCCCCCCCCCATGTAAGGATCCAGAAAATATATGTGGAAGTTTTATTTCCAGAGTTATTCTATGGCAAATACATGTGGCATGATATGTTAATACGAATACATGACGAGAAACCTTCTCTTTTTTATGGGTTTCTTCTTCGTCATCATCGTGGTAGCAAAGCAGTAGTGAATAGTGACGATTAGGTCATACGACATGGTGTGTGACAACGTGAAAATTACGTGCATCTAGTCCCCGTCATCACGATAATGTGTCCCCCACCCCTTCAAACAGCAGTTACAATTTCAAAGTATTATAATGAAGATGAAGAATGACAATGCGAGTGCACATGGCGTCATGCATCTTCACTTGCCAAGTTTCTGATAACTCTATCTACACCTTGGCGGATCGAACAGCTATATCGATACTTTATCCTAACTGCATGTATTTCAACTGTTGCCTTCCTTAGTAATTCCAACTAACCAATAGCAATAGCGGGTTGCATCGGTCAAAAACGGTGGTGACCTTTTTACGTTTAACATCGAAAGTATAATCATGTACCAGAGGGAAACCATTTCATGTTTATTTGGGTGAAAGATATTTGCACAAACACGGACCGGAAAAAATTCTCATTTATCAGTTCATTCAAGTTGTTTGCTCCCTTGTCTCGATCACGTAGAAACAGTGTTCAAATTTGAACAACTAACTTTGATTGGAAGCGGCGAATGCAATTCACAGATCCGAAGCACATAAATATCAACTGAAATACCGAAGTGTGTAGAGTTATCGGAACCTTGGCTAGCGAAGATGGGGGTCAGAGAGCTGCGAACCTTCTGTACCAGTCACGACAGGAACAAAAAACAAAATACGACTTTGATCCTGTGCGATGAAATTCAAACTCGGTTTAAGTTGCGCGTGCAGACATTCTGCCTTAGATACATTCGAGCCATTACGGTAGTGTCAGTATTGATCGGTTAAAAAGACCAGGAATTTCATTACTACACAGTGCCTGCTACAGGGGGATCGATAATAATAATATTCATCAACCTTCCGCGACATCAGGGAATTACAGAAAATAAACCTCTGGAAAACTTGATAGCACCATACCCATCCCTTTTTAGAGGCTGTGTACAAGTCAAATGCATCTCTCTCTCTCTCTCTCTCTCTCTCTCTCTCTCTCTCTCTCTCTCTCTCTCTCTCTATATATATATATATATATATATATATATATATATATATATATATATAGAAGGTGGATGCCTCAAGATGGCACCCTTAGCACCTCAACATTCCCAGGTTCAATTCTTTCCACTCGAGTTATACAACAGGTAGGTTTCGCTCCAGGTTCATTGTTAACCTGCAAATCAACGAATCAACAAAACCGTTGAGATACGGGGTTATCAAACTGTTAAATCTTCTAGCCATACGGTATCGCATCCACCCTCACTGATGTCGTAAAAGACGGGGGCTAGCATGCCGAACCCGATACGGCAAGAGCGCGCGTTGGAATCCTACCATCCCATCATCCCAGGTCAATTACCGTTGTGTACTCTTTTGAAATGCAGTTTATTCGAACTTGTATGGCACGAAATAACCTACAAGTTGTGCTCTGTCGTAAAAATGCTAAATGAACAGTTAAATGTTGTTTCAATATTTTATTCTGAAAAATTAAGTACTTTATTTATATTAAGATATTTTAGTTTTCCCCTGGTGATAAGAACTTTTAACTTGCGAATAATTATCACCAATTACGATCAGTTTTTTTTCTATAGTAACTGACAGTTTTGCGTAGTTACAACACAAGGAAATCTGTAATCTTTGTTGTAACTACGGCCACCAATGATGTTAATCTCGTCTATTTTTTCTCCGAAAAATGCGACACAGTGATTATGTCTTTCGAATGCGGCGGCGTCAAATCAATGTCAACGTTTCTGTGCGAGCAGTGTTGTAAAACATCTTTGTTCTTGCAAGCCCGTAACTTTGAACAAGATCAGATAACGAGGTCCATATAACTCTCGTTACTATACGAGTTCTCTCATGACGGATATGTTTTGATTTGTATCGCCAAGCATATTTGAATGAGTCTGTAGATCGAGACAAAAAAGTACCTTCTTTTTTTTTACATCTTCCAGCCTATTTTGAGACACGTGCGCTGATTGTAAGTGTTTAATGCTGTCTCCACTTTCATGTGTGTGTGTGTGTGTGTGTGTCTGTGTGTGTGTGTGTGCGCGCGCACTTTTATCAGTTAGCATCATGTCCCCACACAATCACATTCTGACACCAGGCCAATTTGTCCTAACACTAACCTCTTAATGCTGGGCGCCAAGCGAGAAAGCTGTTAGTACCATTTTTATAAGTCTTTGGTATGACACTGGGTACAAACGCTCGACCTCTCGCTTCCGATGCGAACGCTCTAACCACTAGGTCACCGGAGCAAAGTTAAGTATTATGATAAACAATTCGTTACGCCTAGATGATAACTGTCCGTTTTGTTGTTGGGCTTAACGCCATTTTTCAGTCCAAGATAGGTTATACGGGGCGAAGTATTAATGGTGGAGGAAGATCCCGACACTCGAACCCACGCAGAGATGAGATGGCAGTGATCCGTAACGGAGAGCGCTTTCGACCACTCTGGGACGCTATCCGTTTTGTACAGATAGAATTATTTGATCCCTGTAAAATCCCTCAATTTGCCCCTCTATGTTGTAAAACGTCTTGACCACTCGGTCACTCGGGGCCGCTATCCGTTTTGTACAGATAGAATTATTTAAGCCCTGTAAATTCCTTCAATTTGCCCCTCTAGGTTGTAAAACGTGCCCAATTACGTAACAATTCACACAAAGCTCTTAGCAGTTCATTGGAATCTTCAGTTTACAGCTGACTAGTCTTAACTCACAAAGGCCACATTTGGCTAATGGGTAAATTGTACAAGACCACCTCCCCACTTTATCCAATTACACTTCAACATTATCCTACAAAAACGAAAAGATTAAACTTACAACATGTGCAAGTAAATGCTGCAATTAGGAACTGCAGGACTTTGTGGTTCCTATACCCACCCCTATCAAAGAAATAATTTTAAACCTTATTCTAGCACTATCTGCAATGTTTTACTTACTTTATGATAACACTTTTCGATTTCAAAACTGAAACCGTTATATTTTATGAGACAATGTTACCTATTTTGATTTCAATTTGGCTGGGTTGAAAACAGAATTTCAAGCACCGACTTCGACGGGCCCCGAGTGACTGAGTGATCTAAAGCGCTCTCTGTTACGGATCACTGCCATCTCACCTCTGTTTGCGTGGGTTCGAGTCTCGGATTCGAACCAAAGTGGGCATGTGAGAAAGCTTGCCAGTAGCTTCTCGTGGGTCGGTGGTTTCTTTCCGGGGTTTTCTGGGTTCTTCCTCAACCATTATTACTGGCCGCCAAGTATAGCCAATATTGTGCTGATAAATGGCGTTAAACCCTACAACAACAACGGCTTCAACATAATAAGCGAGAATGCGTGGAATGTAGTGACTTAAAAACAGATGGAAACCAATTGTGACTAGTCACACAATCCAGTCACTCACAATACATTAATTTTCCACCGAAATCAACGGTTGATAGTATTTACGATGTTACTACGCTCATGATGATCAGGGTGCGGGGCTTCCCCCCCCCCCCCCATCAGACAGTTATATCATTTTTACACCATAGAGAACGTATTTCATCAGGTGTAAGATTGCAAGACGAGTTTGTGTAATGAACCTGTAGGAAACGATTGCAATTCCCTCGACATTTATTATTGTTAAAATCCATGGCATGAGAATATGTAATTAAGATGGGAGTCAAATATATAATTATGTGTGTGTGCCTTTGATTATGATGTGTGATGGAATATAAAAGAAAAATTCCAAATAGCATTCACCTGTTGTCGCTGTTGCAAATAATTTGTAAGACTGTTACATGTCAAAGAAAAAGATGTACAGTACCTCGGTGTTACCTGTCAAAGAAAAAGATGTACAGTACCTCGGAGCGCATTACCTTCACCAAAAGTAAACAATGTCACAAATAATGGCAACTTTATCCTTTTCTGTGACTTAGCCACGCAAAAAAATGACTTCAGAACGATTTCACATCAAACAAGTAATTTAACACAATTTAGCACTGAAACCCGGTACGGCAATATTATAACACTGTGAAAACAATGATATAGAAGTTTTTAAAAAAAAATAATTTCACCACAATTTTACTTAGTGCACTCCGATAATAGTTATATTTTTAGATATGTATTTATGTTGTTTTATTGACAAAGGAAGTATAATTTTGGTCTTGAAGATTCGATTTTACAACACGTTTTCGAGTATACCGTATTTCTCAGTGTAACATGTGACATATGTATACTATTTAGGGGCAGTGTATGGTAGACGTACATAATATAGTCACTAAAAAAAGATCGGAAATAAAATAAAAAAAAGTAAACGATTGGGCATGATCATATGCATATGTCTCACAATATAATCACCCTTTGCCTATCGACCACCAACCTCCAAAGTCATCTGGCAAAGTTTGACGGAGTGGTCATTAGTCACGGGCAACGATTTCTTCTCTCAAGCATCGCTCGAGGGTGTCTGTGCATTCGCAAGCGACATCATCTTGAGTGTGGTTACCGTAAATAATGTTATGCAAACATTGACCCTGATATGCGCCTGCATATAAGCGTCTATGTTGTTGAGTTTCCATATTCTAACACACTGCAAAGACCCTTATGAGAAGGGGTCTTTATCCGACGGTAGGCATGGAATTGGCAGTTTGCAAATGGTTCAAACTAGACTATATACGTTACACCTGATCCTTTCCAGTCATACCATACATAACGTGTCAGACACGGCTTACGTAATGTGACACAAAATGAACTCTACATAAACAGGAATAACACAAACAGAATTAATGGCCAATGAAACAAATCGCTTTCGTACATGTAAACATGGTGTGTTGAGAACTGTCCGTCAAAACTTGACAACTGTTTCACCTGTATTTTCAGCAATTTGTTCGCATGGCCAAAAGTGACGCTTACAAGATTGGTGGCCATGTTAGTACATGTCCCGTCTAATGCCAACATGGAACTTGATACGCTTAATACAAGTTTTCATAACGGTTGGAAATCAAGTTCAACATAATGGAAGTGAAGAGTTCTTTTGTCCTACACACATATCTTTATACATTTATATCTGCAAATGGGTTAAATGCAAATATGATGTGTATACAACAATCACACAAGACGAAAGTGTAGTACACAAGTCTTTTTTATACAATAAATGCCACTGTATAAAGCTACAACAAGTAGCTCTCTCTCTCTCTCTCTCTCTCTCTCTCTCTCTCTCTCTCTCTTTCTCTCTGGGACGTTAAGATGCACTGGACCGACAACATAATAGAATGAGGCCTGAATAATTAAGAATGTGGCAATTAAATCGCATACTATAAATATATATCATTTACCTATGATCATGATTAATCCGTTTTTGCAAATATGACATTACTTATCTCCAAGTCTGATATACAATGACACCCCGCAGCTATGTACATTAAACGTGCATTTTTTTTTATGAAAGTCTGATAACTTACCTTGACTCGCGTTAGCCGCCTCTAAATCCCTTCTATTGCATAAATCCCAGGTACACAGGATGTACAAGAGCTCTTGAAAACACCCAATGCACACTGTTCTCTACCTGTATACACTTGGCCTAAAATCCTCCAATTGAATGTTTTCATTTTTCCTCTACACTGATGAAAGGGTACATTGTACCTCGTACAAAACCTATCGTCTTGCTTGAGATCTAATGAACATCGTTTTGTAAAAAAAAAGATAATACGCTTGAGCCGATGCTGACCCAATTTCTGGACTTGTATGATCAACTATTGTACAGCATGGTGCCAGATTTCACACAGCTAAAATGTTAAAACGCTAGAAGTGCAGGAAGTCAGAACTAACTCGAAACATGTAAACACAGTCACCGCCCAGCAGTAACACTCTGTAAGCTTGCACTAACGTTCGCTCTAGTTATGCCGTACTACCAGCCTCATTCTGGAGATGAACGCATACACAATACCACAATACAGAGTTCATCTACACTCTTCTCCAAGAATAACGTGCTGAGTTAAATTCGGACGCTGGCGACAGCGTAACCTTACATGTGCATGGCCACATCAACATACATTAAATCACATTAAATCAGGCAACACACACACACATGCAAAGGGAGATTAGCTTCCTCAGTAGTTAGAATGTCGGATTCATGGCCAAATAGAGGTGGGATAGAATCCAACCTTCCAATTAGTCTGGGTCGGTTACAGTGGTGTTTCCGTCTTGTGCAAGATACGTTAATCCAATTGTCTCAGCGCTAATTGACCTATGCGTGTTATGAAGTTTCCAATACTATGTCTGGGTTAGAATGATGATTCATCCGGCGAATCTGTCACTTCACTAGGAAACGCCAACGTTGATAGGTTGGCTTGTCTTTCCCAAACTGTACGCAGATCCACCCCACATGTACATCTGCAGTCACTATTTGATCTAAATGAGCTTTCAAAGAATTCATACTTCGATTTTCATGAATTGGATAGCAAATGATAATGTTGCAATCCAAAAATGAGCATATATCCCAATGAAGGCTTATACTGAGTACTAAGTAAAGATATATGATTTTTTATTTTGTATACGATGCACAAATGTATTAACATAGTCGACTATTTTATTTTGCGGGCTGCCGTCTTATACAATCAAACGAATGTTTAATGGCTGATGTCCCATACAATTAAGCGACATCTTAAAGGCTGACGTCTCATACAGTTAAAGAAAATTTTGCAGGTTGACATCTTACGCAATTAAGCAATAGTTTACAGGCTGGGGTCTTAAACAATCAAACAAAAGTGTGCAGGTTGACATCTTATACAATTAAGAAACAATTTAAAGGCTGGCATCTTTATATAATTAAGCAATAGTTTACAGGCTGGCGTCTCATACAATAGAGCAGCAGTTTACAGACTGACGCCTCATATAATTACACATATCTTTACAGGCTGGCGTATTATACAATGTCTCATACAATTACGCACGCGTTTACAGGCTGACGTATAATACAACGTCTCATACAATTACGCACGCGTTTACAGGCTGACGTATAATACAACGTCTCATACAATTACGCACGCGTTTACAGGCTGACGTATAATACAACGTCTCATACAATTACGCACGCGTTTACAGGCTGACGTATAATACAACGTCTCATACAATTACGCATACCTTTACAGGCTGGCGTATTATACAACGTCTCATACAATTACGCACGCGTTTACAGGCTGACGTATAATACAACGTCTCATACAATTACGCATACCGTTACAGGCTGGTGTATTATACAACGTCTCATACAGTTAAGTATACATTTACAACGTCTCATACAATCAAGCATACGTTTGCAGGCTCACAAGTTCTACAACGCCTCATACAATCAAGCATACGCTTACAGGCTGGCTTCTCGTACAGTCAAACACAAGTTTACAGGCGAACGGCTAATACAACCAAGCGACAGTTGACCTACTGGCATCTCATACAATTAAACAAAAGTGTACACGCTGACCTCTTACACAATTATGCAACGTTTAGAGGCTGACGTCTGATTCCGATCAACAGCTATTAAGTATTTCTGAAAGTGGAACAGGAATAAGATGACGTTGTGTGCATTTGCAACAAGCACGGTATAGAATGGTATCATACCTCTATGCTAATTTATTATACTCTGAATGAAATTTCATTGCATTTGATATTAGGAAAATACAACGGAGACCTGTCTGAAATGGCTTTTTCTATGTGCTTGAGAAAGGAACTTGAACAAGTCCAAAGTATACTAAATTCAGCAGTTATTACAAAAAACGAAAATAAATTTTGTCAGAGTAAACAATACTAACTATCGAAAGTACATTTAATGAATTTTAAAATAGATACAGTTATCGGCTAGTTTTATTCTTTGTTTTATACTTGTAATATTGACCTCTAAGTCCATGGGTTAGAAATGACCAAGCGGCGCTAGCAGTCTTTTGAGAGATGTACATTTGAATAAAGCCAAACTGTATGCTCTATAATCCATATTACAAACTTCTTTTAAACAACATATATGATGTACCATAATCAGAATACACCGTAAAGGAAACGTGTGGAAGTCTTTTTCTTTACAAATCAAACGCTGTCCAAGGAATTAAATTGTAGAGAGAAATCCTCATACATTTCAACCAAACTTTTAAAGATTCGTTTTATATTATAATACAAACGTATAAAATGCAGAATAAAATACGATTTTATAACAATTTATGAAAATAGCTTATGATGCCCAACGAACTTATCTAAATTTTGACGTTTTACGGTTTGTCACAACACCCTCTTTCAATAATAAGGTACGACAAAGACCACTGCAAAGTCTACAAAAACAGCAGCAAGCAAGTAAATAAATAAATAAATAAAATAAATAATAAAAAACATACATACATGCATACATACATACATACATACATACATACATACATACATACATACATACATACATACATACATACATACATACATACAGGTATTGGTATAAGTATGTGTATTCTTTCCTTTCTATATATTTAATGTTTTACAACTGAAAATTATTTTCAAACAAATTCTGACCTGGAATTATAAATAAGAACAAAAATAAAACAAAGAAAAATGGTCCATCCTGCCGAAAAATAAAAACAGTGTACCGTCTCTGAGATAGGGCCATGGACTTCGAACAAGCAGACAATTTCTTATCTTTTCGTGTTTCAACTTTCTCGAATGGTTTAAAACTTCATTGCATGCGTCTTTGAACGGTTTCAAAACTCATTATGTGCACCCCAGAACAAGCTCATACAAATAATATTTTTAAAAAAATCTGACTGCATACAGAAATAAGAAATCATTCGAATCTGTACCAAGGAGTAAAAATGTCTTGTGTGATTGTTTATAGAGTTGAAATAACTGATAAGCTGTATATGTTTATCACCAGCTTCATCATTTAGCACATAAACGTTTAATCGCGGTTTGTTTTCTTAAATATGATCCAACTTTTAGAGACTGTGGAGCACTGATCTAGTCAGATTAGTCATACAGGTATTGGTATAAGTATGTGTATTCTTTCCTTTCTATATATTTAATGTTTTACAACTGAAAATTATTTTCAAACAAATTCTGACCTGGAATTATAAATAAGAACAAAAATAAAACGAAGAAAAATGACACAACTGTAATGGCTAATTCGCATCATTCGATGCAGCATCTGCTCGATACAATCTCTAATTATGCGAAAAGGTGGAGATTGAAATATAACGCAGATAAAAGTTGCAGCATCCTCTTTACAAACAAAAGAAGAAATGATATCCCTGCTTTTCTATTCGACAAATCGCCAATTCCAGTAGTCAAAAGTAAGAAATATGCCGGCATACCTCTAACGTACAACTTTAAACCTAACGATGCGATAAAAGAAGCATGCGATAAAGGTAAACACTTATTAAACTCTTTTTATTTTATTGGTATCAGAGACGGAGGAATGAACCCTCTAATAAGTATGAAAATCTGGAAAAGAATCATTCTACCTTCAGTCCTATATGGATGTGAATTATGGTCGAATATGACGAACACCAATATAGAAGAACTTGAGCTATGTCAGAGATATGCAGCGCGACGTATGCAAGCTTTCGATAAATATTCGCCCATAGAGGCAACGCGTAGTACCTTAGGACTCTGGTCAATGGAAGCATACATTGATAAGATGAAATTGTGCTTTTTCAACCGGCTGTGTAGGGGCGATTGGACTCTTATCTGGAAAAAGATTTTCATTTTGCGTTTATGTCAGTACTTGACCAACCCAATTAGACAGACGGGGTTTATAGCAGATATTGACAAAATATTCAAGAAATATGGTATGGGAAGTGTTCTCTTAGACTATGCAGTAAGAGTACAAACCGAAGGTAAACTTGTTTGGAATCGGAATATTATTGATAATATTCAAAACATCGAAGAATCTACCTGGAATACAGATATTGAACTAAGGAGCGATTTAATTCACTTCAGAAACATTCATTTGGACTTAAAACCAAGCAGTATATGGTTTCTTGGACGTAAATTTCCATCTATGTTATGGCCTCTCTCTGAAATAGTGAAACTATATATCATGCCTGTTGGAAAAGTTATGATATGTAAACTCTGTGGAAAAGAGACTGACGACAGAGCAAAACATCTTATCTTAGGTTGTGAAAAGCTCCTTGAAGAACGAAACGTCTTCTTTGAGAGGGTGATTGACACTTTAGAGGTGAGAGACGGGGTTAATTTATTTAATCAAGAAGACGATATACTATTGGAGACACTTCTTGGAAGCAGAGTAGATTGCTTGTCGTCTATCGACGATGATGTATGGGATAAACTCATGTTGGTAACGGCAAAAAGCATAACCTCATTTTACAATAAAATGCATTCCCTACTCTCAACCAACATGTCATAACATAACAGCAATAATAAGTAGTTAATTTAGATAAATAAATAAATTAATTTTTAAAAAAACAAACAAAAACAAATATTCTGCTGTTGTCAAATTCCGCAATTTTGATGTATTACAGATCACGGAGATATAATGCTCTCTGGCTCATATAATATACGAGTGTCACCTTTTGCTATCTTTATTCCTTTGAGAAGGATTTCATGCTGTTCCTCATATATATGTATAAATGTGTGTATATGTGTGTATATATGTATGTGTAAATATGTGTTTGGGTGTGTAAATATATATGTATATGTATGTGTGTACATTTATATATATATATATATATATATATATATATATATATATATATATATATATATATATATATATATATATATATATATATATATATATATATGTGTGTGTGTGTGTGTGTGTGTGTATGTATGTATGTATGCATAAACATAAATGTCATGTAGAAAGAACTACATTGATAATTACACTGGTATACGTTTCCAGTTTGTTTCAATTATATTCTTTTGTGTTGTATTTCATGATTTTGTATTATCCTGAATTTGATTAATCTGATGTAATCTCTATTGAAGAGGAAATAAATTCAGTCAGTCAGTCAGTCAGTCAGTCATACAGGTATTGGTATAAGTATGTGTATTCTTTCCTTTCTATATATTTAATGTTTTATAACTGAAAATTATTTTCAAACAAATTCTGACCTGGAATTATAAATAAGAACAAAAATAAAACAAAGAAAAATGGTCCATCCTGCCGAAAAATAAAAACAGTGTACCGTCTCTGAGATAGGGCCATGGACTTCGAACAAGCAGACAATTTCTTATCTTTTCGTGTTTCAACTTTCTCGAATGGTTTAAAACTTCATTGCATGCGTCTTTGAACGGTTTCAAAACTCATTATGTGCACCCCAGAACAAGCTCATACAAATAATATTTTTAAAAAAATCTGACTGCATACAGAAATAAGAAATCATTCGAATCTGTACCTAGGAGTAAAAATGTCTTGTGTGATTGTTTATAGAGTTGAAATAACTGATAAGCTGTATATGTTTATCACCAGCTTCATCATTTAGCACATAAACGTTTAATCGCGGTTTGTTTTCTTAAATATGATCCAACTTTTAGAGACTGTGGAGCACTGATCTAGTCAGATTGTTTCTTTCTAGAAGTACCTGCATTTGCACCGCATGGAACTGTTATCGGCCCAATCCAACTAAGTCACATTCACACGTATTCGTTTTGTCGGAAGGCAGTTTAATATATTTGCTCTGTTTACTATGGAAAACGCCTTGCTTCCCATCATGCTAGTTTTCATGACTACCATAGTGGAATAGACCTAAGATTTGTAGACGATCAATGAAATTAAATATGGCTTTCTTGTAAATTCCTGAAGTCAGTTATTTCTCTATATAGTTATGGTTATTGTAGGGTTTAACGCCATTTTTCAGCACACGATAGGCTATACATGGCGACCAGTATTATTGGTGGAGGAAGAAACCGGGAAACCCCCCGGATAGAACCACCGACTCACGAGAAGCTACTGGCAATCTCGTATATAGTTATGATGCCTTTCCTATATAAACCTTAACTTCAGGGACAAACAATACCCTGAAAACAATACACTGAAAACAATACGCTTAAAACAATACACTGAAAACAATACACTGAAAACACAGCAGAGATCTGAGTCAATTCTTGAGCTTTTTCCTTTGAATTCGGTGTAAAGTTACACACAGCCATTACTGAAAGATTTTGTTAAATTTCGATTTTTTTTAAAAAAGCAAAGTACTCTCATTAAGATGCTCAATATTTATCAAATAACACCTCTTGACACATTCTTGTTTCATCAATGCACAACAAATAGCACTTTTTGACACAAGCTTGTTTCATCAATACATAACAAATAACACTTCTTGACACAATCTTGTTTCATCAATACACAAAAAATAATACTTCTTGACACATTCTTGTTTCATCAATACATAACAAATAACACTTTTTGACACCATCTTATTTCATCAATACACAAAAATGAACACTTCTTGACACATTCTTGTTTCATCAATACATAACAAATAACACTTTTTGACATCATCTTGTTTCATCAATACTATGATTTCAGCCGAGACTGCAATTTGCTATATCTTACGTCTAAGTAGTTTTTTTTCTTCAAGTAATTGTATCAATATGCCGATGGAAGTAAAATCAAGAAACAAGAACAAACTTGACCAAAGGATCTTAAATTAACGGCAATCCTTTCAACACCCACCCACACCCTTAACACCCCCACCCAAATAATCCAAACTATGGATGCCAATGCTGGTTTGTTACATTAAAAAGCTCGATAAGTTTGGTATTGTTTTTTTTTTTGTTTTGTTACTGTTATCTCTTAGTGTCATAGCGAATTCCTCCCAAAAAGAAATTGACGGGAACAAATAATGGAAAATTGAAAGAAACGATCACTTTAAAAGGTCAGTTAAAAAGGTCCAAATATTACATTCATAATTATGCTATTGTTTCTTCAATAAAGGGAAATTTTAAAAAAAACAGCGAATTAATTATAATAATTTAGAAGCATTATCATGAAAAAGTTATTTTGCAGATAAATGGTTCAAAACCTTTACCAGTAACCAACACGCTTATATTTAGCTAATAAATTATAAGGAAAAGAAGTGTAATAATGTAATTTGAGCTGGATAATTTCACTTGCCCAACGCCTCAGAATAAGTTTTGGCAATCGAAGGGTGGCATTTGGAAACCCAACAATGAAAAGTGTGGCAGCAATCGTCGTTTTGATTAACGTCTGATGTGACACTCACGTCTGATGTGAAAAACAGACGTTTGCACTCATGGTCTAAACCACTTGGTGTCCTAATTTTGTTATGAAATGTGTCATACGTTATGCCATCATACGCGATTATATTTTATCGAAACCTAACTTAAACGGGACTTAAATCATGCGGGTTTTTCTTCTTCTGGTGACTATTGGTGATTTGTGCCTTAGTCCATTTTTGCGTATTAACATATAATAGAATGAAACATTGTGTCAGTTTATAGGTATGTAGGTACCATTTTTATAAGTATTTGGTGTGACTCGCTCGAACCTCCATCATCACGCCCCAGTGCTAGACATCACAGTAAACTGCCACACTGCAGACATCATAGCCATCTCACCTCTGTCTGCGTGGGTTCGAGTCTCGGATTCAGCCAAAGTGGGTATGTGAGAAAGCATGCCAGTAGCTTCGCGTAGGTCGGTGGTTCTTTTCGGGTTTTTCCCGGGCTCTTCCTTCAGCATTAATACTGGCCGTTATGCATAACCTATCTTGTGCTGAAAAATGACGTTAAACCCTACAACAACAACAACGTTTTTTTTAAACAAAATCATAAACACGTCAAACCAGTATCTTAAAATTATTGGCACAACTAAGAGAAACAAATATGATCTACCCGGAAGTCCTTTGTCTTTTGTGTGATTCATTACGGTTTGAGGAATGATGCGAACAAAGCAAACTATACAAATAGTCTTTACCGCTTATTTCACGGCCATTACAATGTATTGTAGGAAATGTGACAATTCGTGAAGTCTTCTAGTCTGGTGTAGTCTCATGACCCAAATAGATTAAAACGGCAAAATATCTTCTTTTGTTTAGAAGAAGAAAAAACTGCACTTTCACTATTCTGTTTCATAAATCTTTAGCATTTGACATATTCTCCTTGGTAAAATAGTACCGAAACATGCGATGTCCGAAATATAAACTCTGTGTATGCGTGCATGTGTGTGTGTGTGTGTGTGTGTGTGTGAGAGAGAGAGAGAGAGAGAGAGAGAGAGAGAGAGAGAGAGAGAGAGCCATAACCATGTTTCGTATCAATAGTGTAAATCAAAACAAACATTAGTGGAGGAAACGAATACGTTTAACAGATACCGTCTGAAGTGTAACTAATACTTGATATGTTTAGATAAAATTGGCGAATAATTAAAAACTCGAGTGAAAGGTTATTGTACAAGATTGACACTTGTAATATATTATAAGACCGATTATACTCACTGAGTAATATATTATGAGACCGATTATACTCACTGAGTAATATATTATAAGACCGATTATACTCACTGAGTAATATATTATAAGACCGATTATACTCACTGAGTAATCTTTACATCTGTACCATTGAAGAATTGCGTGTGCGTACATTAGTGGAGGGAAAGAACATAACTGTACCTTAAATCATGGAATATTCGTATTGACAGTCACTGCGTACTCTCCTTGTAGCAAATCTTGACGATGAGTGTAGGCTACGCTCGATCAAGCAGAGCTAACAGTGTTGCTGATGTACGATAGAAGTCTACAGTTAGAAGTTGGGTAAGCTCCCTAGGGCTCGTGCTGGACTGATGTACCGGTAGCACTCGTGTTTCACGAGGACTAGCCATATCACGTGATAATGTTGGGTACATAGTTCAGGCACGAACTGTACAAATGCTGGATATTCCATTGTAGTAGGAAAGAGTCTTTGAACAATTCAAATCACGTCGATCTTTTATTTCTCTGCAACTAAGTCGTCGCACACTTTACTGGGGTTACAAATCTTACCAATCTCTATGTTTTTAGTACATAAATATTCAATGATTGTTATTGTTTTTGTTATCGGATTAACGCGAGTTTTTAGCACATGGTGGGCTATACATGTTGATTAGCATATTTTGGTGGAGGAAGAACATGGGAGGACACCGGGGGAGAACCACGAACCCACGGATAGCTTCAGGAAGCTAGTCACATTCTCACGTTGTCTGAGCTTGAGACTCGATCCTAAACGGACAGTGGTGAGATGCCAGTGATCTGCAAAGGCGAACGCCGTAGACCATACAGCCACCCGGAGCCTAAACGTACATGAGAAAATTACCAGGTAATTCCAAGGTCTGTGTAGCCTGGATCATTCTATAAATATTAAAATAAATATATCTCTTTAATATATAAATTATGTACAGTACTTTGATTTGAGAGAGGTTCGGTCCCCGATAGCAAAATGACCAGTTCAAAGGGAAACCACTACGATTTTATTTCACTCGCGGAACTAATGGGTTCATTTTCACTCGCTGACTCCAAGTTATATACGCCGAACCAGTCTGGTCAATTTTTATAGAGTTGTTACCAATGGATGCCGCTGATTTCGTTTATTTATTATATTAATTCGCTGGGGGGGGGGGGGGGGGGCTTTTTGCAGACAAACAAATGCATCATTCATACCACAAAGTATACTGATACAATTTGTGGGGCCCCGAGTGGCCGAGTGGTCTAAAGCGCTGTCCGTTACGGACCACTGCCACCTCACCTCTGTCTGCGTGTGTTCGAGTCTCGGATTCGAACCAAAGTGGGCATGTGAGAAAGCTTGCCAGTAGCTTCTCGTGGGTCGGTGGTTCTTTCCGGGGTTTGTCCGGGTTCTTCCTCCACCATTAATAATGGCCGCCATGTATAGCCTATATTGTGCTGAAAAAATGGCGTTAAACTATAAAATAAAAATAATACAATTTGTGTGTTAGTCATGGATGTAAATAGTTATAGTGCGTGTTAATGGTGGTAGAATTAGTGCTGCATATGCAAACTATATGTACAACTGTCTCCAGTAAATTCATAGTCTGACGACGATTTGCTCAATTTTCGTGCAGAAACAGAAACTTGTAACGTCTATGAATATTTTATGAGAAGTTATTTCAGACAAACAAATGCATTATTCATACCACAATGTATACGGATATAATTTGTGTTAGTGATAGATGTAAATAGTTATAATGCGTGTTAGTGGTTGTAGAACTAGTTTGTTTTTGTTTTTTTATGGTTTAACGCCATTTTTCGGCACAATATAGGCTACACATGGCGGCCAGTATTAATGGTGGAGGAAGAACTCGGAAAACCCCCGGTAAGAACCACCTACCCACGAGAAGCTACTGGCAGGCTTTTTCACATACCCACATTGGTCGAATCTGAGACTCGAACCCATGCAAACAGAGGTGAGATGGCAGTGATCAGTAACAGACAGCGCTTTAGACCACTCGGCCACTCGGGGCACCGGTGGGGGTAGAATTAGTGCTGCTTTTGCAAACTATACGTACGACTGTTACGTCTCAAGTAAATTCATAGTCTGACGACGATTTCCACAATTTTCGTGTACAGACGGAAAAATGTAACGTCTATACATATTTTATAAGAAGTTATTTGAGGTGACTTTCAAAGTCCATCCCGGCATATAGAACTGATCAGAGCTTTAGAGACAACCACTCATTAGCGTTGAAAGGCTTGTTTTAATTTCTAAAAACAGAATGGACCAAGATAACTCTAGTTCTTTTGCTTTTCTTGATTCAAATTTAGGTAAATATTAGGTCTCACTGGATAGTTTCGCATTTTGACACGTCACTAATATTTAAGGTAGAAGGCATGGGCCTAATTATCACCATCCTAGCATTTTTCAGTTCACACATAAGCTAAATCTGTAATGTGGTTTAGATTTACTTTGAGTTAGGCTTGGAAATTGGTTGACTTGTTCGTTACTGCCTGTCACAGTTAGACTAGCACTGGAGATCAAATGCGTAACTTGGGCTTGAAATGAGCCGCGGACTTGGCTTGCATATTTACATGTGTTAGCTACAGAGGTAAATATCTAAAAATCTAGATGGTTGAGAGGTGATGAAAAGTATACTAATTTGTTATAGTACTAGTGAACTGTATTCATGCATAAGGCACATACTGATTCTTTTAGCTCGCTTGTCACAGGAAAATATACAAAATACCCCTTTTCTGTAAAAAAAAAAAAAATGAATGTAAAAAAAGGGGTTGGGGGCAGTGTTGATTCAGTATAAAAGCCACTAGTTGCATGAGGAATTAACTTTAAATCCTCAGTCAGTATCTTACAATCATCATTTTAACAAAAATCATTAGTTAATTTGTATTTGTGTCGTTAATGTAATAGTATTATCATTTTTCTGCTATAGGTCTTTATCGGACAAAAAGTTGCCAAAAAAACTGTCCAGTGAGACCTTAGGGTTTATTTAGATTATTCCCCCCCCCCCTTCCATAAGGTATATACTGTTACTATGGTTTCCGCATCTTAATTCCCTGTACAAGTTAGAAGTCTTTAGTGACCATGGGCATTCTGGTCATTCTTAATTCCTTTAAATTATCTTTCCTTTTAATATGTTCTTTTACTGCATATTGTGTTTTGCTTGATTGTTCTGTCATGAAGCGGGCTTTTGTTGATCACTTTTTCAGAGTTTTATTTATTTATGTTTTTAAAAATTCGCTTTAATGTATAATGCGTGCATGTATATTTGTGTAATCCCTCACTGCTTTTACACCTTTTGTTTCTCTGTTTGTTACCCCCCCCCCCCATTCGCGCGCGCACACACACACACACACACACACACACACACACGATATATAAAGATATATAAAGAGAGAAAAATATTTTAGTTTGTATTTCTAATAATAATGTTTGTGAGTGGAACTGTACAAAATATAATATTTTACATTTTTAATAATATTTGTGTTAGCAGTTATAGTATATGGATTTTAGTATATGGTTTATAGTAATTGGTTTATGGTTTATAGTTGTAGTACACGGTTTATATAAACTGGTTTATAGTATATAGTTTATAGTAATCTGTTTATATAGGAATTGGTTTATAGTAATTGATTTTTAGTATATGGTGTATAATTATTAATGGATGATTCGTACTCACGTTGCGTTGTCTTTCACCTAAACGGTCGGTTTGCGAGCTGTCTGCTTTGTACAAACCTTTGTCAGAATTTCTCAGTATGAGATCGACAAAAACCGAATAAAAAAAATGAAAAGTTTCGCATTATATGAACCCTCTATTTTTTATTATTAAGAACACTGATTAACCCATCAACCAATCAGCTACTTGACTATAATTATGTTAAGACTAGCTTTGAACATTATGCTCATTTCTGTAGATGTTAGCATACCCTTTGTATGGTAAAGATCTCACGGAATCACGCGAGAGGTCTGACTGAATGAGGGTAATGCCGACAAGGAATCGACTTATCAACAGGTCCACCCTAAACCAGTTTGACCAATTAAATTAATAAATGCGCACCCACATTTTCCAAACACCCAGCTGACTCCGACAAGGTAGCTATGGTTACACATTGCAGTAATGTTGAATTAATATAGTGGTTTCATTTTATTTGAACTAGTATGATTCCAGGATATTACAAAAACAATTGATCTTGTGGGTCAGTGGTTCTTTCCGGGGTTTTTCCGGTTTCTTCCTCCACCACTAATACTGGCCGCCATGTATAGCCTATATATTGTGCTGAAAAATGGCGTTAAACCATAAAAACAAAAACAAACAAAAACAATTGAATTCATTCTTTGCATGCACAAGTGTTGTCAAGGTTTTGGCAAAACACGTTGGAAGATTATGACGGTGCGAAGCTGATACAAACAGCATTAAAAAATGGCGTTTCATATTTTCAACTAAATATATGTCATATTGCCGGGGGAAAATATCATCATAATAGGTAAAGCCTTGTTATAAAAATATTTATATTTACCCAAAGAAGTAGGGACAAAACGAAATTGTACGAAATTCGTCCTTGTGTACAAATTTAAATTGCAAATCTCTACTTCTAGACAATAGTGAAAGGAAGTTAACAATATTTTAAGTTGTATAGTATTGTATCCTGCAATTTAATCCCTTTTAAATCGGCGCATCGTTTAAGAAGCAATATTGAAATGTAAAGTGTTTCCGTTGCTTTACAATATATTATGTAGGGCAGGATCTGGTTAAGTGTGGGTGGGTGTAGGGAGAGATGATATTTCAAAGAGGCACTGACTTTCTTTGCAAAGGGTAGCAAAGCAAACGTCTATGGATCTATTTACTCGGTATTTCAGTCGGGAGTTTTCAGAAATCCCTGACCTACATCCTCCAGATCCTGCCCTGCTATGGGTATCTAGTAACTCATGGATAACAGATTGCTTATTGTTACCTTTCGTTGCATTTGGTTAACGCAACATTGGTATAAAGGAAATTGAACAACCACGTACCTGAATAGTGTTTATAGAACAGGTAACATATGTGTATACAAGTTGACACGTTAATAAACTATGTACACTACAAATGCCATGTGTCAGATTTCTTACTCGTTCTGCATAATTTATTATTGTTTGTTTAAATTAGTAGTAAACATACAACGATTCCATTGCTTTCGTTACCTGAGTGACTTTTGTTATCGCAAGATTAAAATGTCCGCTCGTGAGGGATGAACATAGAAACGCAACATTTTGATGCTCTTCTTTGTTTACTAAAATGTAAACTCTAATTGATTGTTATGTGATCAATACAGTATTTAATTTCAGAAGTAATGGTGGAACGTACAAAAAAAATTGAACAATCATCGTGGAAAGTACCTAGGATAAAAAAAAATCACTGTGAAATGACCTAAAACCAGATTATCATCGTGGAAAGTACATAAAACCAGTGCCGGATTAAATCCCGTGGAATCCTCCCCCCCCCCCCTCCCATTTCGGATGACAGAAAATCAAACAAGAAAAATTGAGAATTTAGTATTAAGCATAATCATATTTCAAGCTATCTCCTCATTAACAATAATATTTTCTTTTACAATGGGGTTGATATGATAATGAAAGAATAATATTGCAAACACTGAGGCATGTTTCTGAGGTACTAAAACGAAATTATACATGCAATATCGCAATAATATCAAACACTAACTTAAATACGTTTATAGCAGAAACATGCTACTATATACGTGCAAAATAATAAATGAAAAAAAGATGAAGATGTTGGCATTAATGGATGGGGTATTATGTGAATGTTTTTTTAATTACGTTCAGGTGTTGTACATTTTAAAATAAAGTTCGTTGCTCTTTCTGGTTCACTGCATGTATATACATTGTTAAATGAAAAATGGCTATTTCTAAACTACTTTAAACATATTTAATATGTCTCCTCTCCTGAATTTATATATTCCATGTGTACGTTTATGAAGTATTTGGGAAGCTTACCAGCACAAAGTGACAAAACTATCCACCCACCCACCCAATCCATGTTCAAGTGACAACATACTGCACGTTACTAACATGCCTGTATGAAAGGCCACGATTTTCCCGTTTTCTATGCCCCAAAGTATGATTTTGGAATTGAGCACAGCTGTTTCGACGACTAGAGATTTGGTTTTCATTTCTTTTCTCTTCATGTCCGTAGCTCCAGAAAATATCACGGTTATGCCAGTAACACCTTACACAGCAATGAATCACAGTTATAAAAATGTCGTCCGGAGAAGCAAAACAACAACAAACTAAAAACAGAAAAATGCAAAAGAAATAAACAGAAACCTGTGAAATTACTGTCTGAAATTTAATTTTAAATTAAAATAGCTTATTGATGATCTACATGATTCGTTTTCAACACATTGGCCTACCAATGTTTTCTCAGTCTATCTTCTGTACATCGGTGAATCCGCGTGACTGTCTCTACTGTATTTGTATAGTTTGTCACAGCTATGGAAATGTTTTACGACAATCGTCGTTGGTCTTGTTCATAAATACGTATTTTTTTTCTGCAGGTGTTTGGAAATTATCAGAGTTGTGACATTCCCTTAATGATTCAAATGATTTATCATCCAACAATACCAGACTCACATTTCTAAAGACAAAATCCCAAAATCCATATTCATTAATTTTATCTTGGGATTTTTATATCAGATTGCATGTCTAAAGCGAATAATGAAGGCATTTAACGTATTATATTTCGATCAATCCATCCATTTATTTTAGTCAACCTGTCAAGTGATGCTGAAGAAAAAAGAGGGGGAGGGGTGCAAAGCATCACGGCAGAAAACGGCACACATATATGATAGAAGTGTCGTTAGTCATACAATCTTTCTGACAATGCCCTGTGCAAGGTCTAGAAGACTTGTTGATAAATAAGAAGTTTTCGTGATAGCCCCCCCCCCCCCCCCGCGAATTTGCATGTTCTGTAAAATTGCTGTAGCCTTTATAAGAAAATTAACAAACCGTCCTTGTGTTACCGTTAGACACTAAACCAAAGGAAATTACTTTGTTGCAGTGAAACATTAAATCTAATGAAATTACTTTGTTGCCGTAAAACAGTGACCAAAAGAAATCATTTTGTTACCGTAAAACACAAATATAACCGACAGTACTTTGTTGCCGTAAAAAATGCAAACCAAATTAAATTAATTACTTGTCGTAAAACACGCAACACACACAGACACGCGCGCGCATGAAATTAATATTTTGCCACAATACAACAAAAACAAAGGAAATTACTTTTTCGGCATCCCACCATTGATATCAACAAATTATGATCGATGAACCCATAACGCAGATTCATATTTCGTTTTGATCGAGCAATTAGGACAGGGGTTGGTTCGACATGACATGGTGTATGTGCTTTTCGATGTAAACCATTTCATTTTATCATACATCTTCATGCATATGTATATCTGCAGTTTTAATCTGTACGTATAAAACTATAATTCACATCAAATAACTGTATTGCGCATTTCTCGACTTCAAATGTAATACATAAAACCATATACAATTTTATTTCTTCTTGAAAAAAAAGTAATGTAAAACTCACTATCAGTTTCGTTCAGTCTTCTTAAAAAAAAATCAGAAGCCATAGATTGGTGTTTTAATGTAAACCTTAATAAAACGTCCCTCACGAGGATTAGAGCGTACAGATTTGAATGTTAATACTATTCTTCTGGACTCAAAAGCCTGGAAATATTGAAGATTATTGAGCGTACAGTTTCCATCGTGATGCCAGGAAGAAGATGAATGTACGGTTATCTTTCTGCTAGACATGTAAGGCAGTCGTACGAACTCCGTAGGGAAATCAATAAACAATTATAAAAACAGAGATAATATAATACAGTGTCTTGGGCTTCCAGATAGACAATTCAGGTTCATCTTGGGAAACGATAGAGTAAATTGAGAACATTTTTTACCGTATAAAGAGGAATATGAGTTACTATTTTTTTGTCTCATGTTTACTTGTATCTTTATTTTAAAAAGCCGTTTACGTTAATTTTCAGGTTTATGTATAAACCATGTTCATGATAAACAGAATCTTACATATAAATGTATTTTAATTTTTTTTTGCATTAAACAAGCTCAAGTATGTACTCTCTCTCTCTCTCTCTCTCTCTCTCTCTCTCTCTCTCTCTCTCTCTCTCTCTTCTTTATTTCCAATATTTTATTTTGGCGTTATTTCATTATCTCCACTTTTCACTATTTTAGATTCTTTAAATGTCAGGTCACATTGTTCTAGTTTATTCCATTACCGAACACAAACACGCTAGAAACACATGGCACTCACAATGTTTTTAGTTATGCCATTGTTGAATATGGGCAAGCTGAAAAAGCATGGCACTTATACATTTCGCTAGAATTAATTTTCCATACCCAAAAAAAAAATCAAGTAAGGACACATCCATATAATTATTCGTTCTTAAATGTAGATTGCGTATTTTTTAATGCTTGTCTGGGTCGCGTGGGGCGTGGCTTTCCAGAAAGAAGTCTGTGGGTGATTCATAGCATTTAACTCTGTTTTTATATCTGCATGGTATCGGACCTAACTCTCAGGCGAATCCTCTTATTATGGGGATCTAACTGTCCCGTGTATCCTCCATCTGTGGGGATCTAATTATCTTGTGTATCCTCCTAGTATGGGGATCTGTCTGGTATATACTCTGTATATGGATGTTTCACTGTATTATGATTATTTTGATGAAGACGTAAATAAAAGATATATATAAATCACACATAATGTGTGTGTGTGTGTGTAAGTCGGATGTATAACGTAGTGTGTGTGTGTGTGTGTGTAAGTTGGATACATAACGTAGCTTTAAGAATTTTTCAGTCATATCGCTACGGTGTCCACAGTGTGGCAGTGTATAGTGATGCCTAACACCGAGGCAGACATGTAACACCGAGGAATCAAGTCGCAGACATATATTATGATGTCCCACTAAGTCACATTATCCTGACGCCAGGCCTACCAGTCCAAACACTAATCTCTTAATGCTGAACACATAGTGAGGTTGCTGTTAATACCATTTTTGTAATTATTTGGTATGACTCTGCCGAGGATTGAACCCACAACCTCCCGCATTCGTGGTGGTCACTCTAACCAATAGGCCACCTAAATCACCTTTATGATATCTCATTGATATTATGTAATGTTTCCAAATTTCTAATCCAATATTCGTAATTTAAAAAAAAATTCTGATTCGTTAATATCAGAGTCTCGCGGGTCATGAGCGTTATTCGTATAATATTGTACAAGCCCACTTGTCAAAAGGTATTGCACAATATATAAAAACAACACTCTAACCCACTCCCCTCTGATACTCGCTATCTAGGAGATGACCGCCCACGGTATAATTGCCCGGTTCGAGTATAGAATGTATATAGTAAACTGAGCTAATATATTGAACAAAAAACTACGAGCCCCCATAAAGATAAATAAACAATTTAATCAAAGACATACACAGTGCAATTTCCTTTCATTCGGAATACACGTGGTTTTAGAATTAACTTTCACCGAATAAAAAAATAGATTGAAAATAGAATTAAACAAATTTAACTGTTCTATTACTGATAGTTAACTTCACCAGAGAATCGAGAGTTCAATCAAATTCATCCGCGTTGTTCGATTTTCATAACCTGTTATCGCCGAACTACGTTCTCTGCTCACTCAAATGTTGACCCAGAGGTTCCTGACTCTCGAGATACTTTTCCCTGTGGGTGATTCATAGCATGTGGGTGAAGTCTGTGTTCCGCTAGAACTCAGACTTGTCATCTGTATCGATGTATACACCTCGCAACTTTTACTTCACAATTCCCTTTTCCCGTCCTGTACGTCCTCTATTTCCGTACTGCACGTCTCTCCAAATAAAAACTATTTTCCTCCTTCCTGGTGTTTTTTGGTTTTTCTCACAATCGTTGGTTTTTGGCGGTTTTTCGATCACGCTTCCTTGACGAATGTATTTCACTCAAATCACATCCGGAGCCTTTCTTCCAAAATAATTCTACACTGGCTATTCTCACAATAGCGAATTTAGAAGACTGAAGTAAATTTCAGCTAGTAGGATATTATATTCTAAAGGTTTCTCGTGTAAAACACACCCCTTATTCAACCGTGACCAATCAGAACAAATATATTTTCTCGCGCTTTCCTTTAAAAGTCGCTTACATCAACGTGTCAAGATGACACGCTTTGGTTTTAAGTAACAATTCTGTGTTCCTTATCAAACATGACACTTTCGTGATAAAATGAAACTTTCCCCAGGTCACGGCGGTCAGTACTGACCCCTGTATAAACAACTTGTTAATTAGTACGGTAGTAGACTAGTGTTTCCAGGCGCCCCCCCCCCCCCTCCTGCACGATGTGTTGTAAATCTCACAAATGGCTGCCTGGCTAGAATTAATAGTTATTTAATAGATTCGACCGAAAATTAGGCACTCCACAATTAATCGTTTCGACTTTATTTCTTGTTTTCGTTCTTGCTATGAGTAAATTTCTCTTACCACACCCATTACAAGGCTGAACAATTTTCTGTTGTGAGGTGGATGGGTGGCCATTGAATCACCATTGATATAATTACCATCGTGACAACTGTGCCCCCCCCCCCCTCTCTCTCTCTCTCTCTCTCTCTCTCTCTCTCTCTCTCTCTCTCTCTCTCTCTCTCATTATGAAAACAACTCGGAAATAATAAGCCTAAACAAGAAAACTAAAAAGGAATTGAATATTCTTTTTTTTTATCAAACATTGCCCATTCGTTGTTGCAACAGCTTGTTGTAATCATTCTGCTGTCAACGTTATCCTCAGATTTTCGCGTCACCACGATTAATAAAACATTTTTTTTGTCGCATCTGTTACAGGTTAAAGTCAATGCCTTTAGCTACTGTACTGAATCTGAACACGGAACTTATCTTTGATTTTTACTACGCATGGTTCTTGCAAATTAAAACACTGAAAAAAGTATATAATGTGTCCGAAATACAAATGTATTGATCAAAAGGATGAAAATTGATTCATAACTCATCTTTATATCCATAAAACAATTTTGATGTTTTTCTGTAAGATTTTATTTGCAAATCCCAGGAAGAGTTTTTACAAACCATTGTTGATACTTGTATGGAGTTTTAATTTCATGTTTCATTCCTCCAGTGAAATATTCAAGTAGATTTGGAAAGATTTTATTGTTGTTTCTCACTATGTAGTGTCAAGTAAAACCCATGAGTTTGTACAATCGTTTAATTCGGGAATCTTTGCATCTTGTACTCGAATCAAGATTCGATTGCATTAAAAAAAAACATTTGCTAACATTTTAATTTAAAAAATACAATTCTTTCAACCTAAGTTTCTGTACATCACTGTCTATCCATCCATCCATCCATCCATTCACCCATCTGTATGTCGGTTTGTCCGTCTGTCCGTCCATCTACCCACCCACCTATCTATACATGTTCTGCAGAATTTTAAAATCTATTTCTTTTTCATTTTATCTTGTAGTACCTCATTATTTAATTTTTTTGGAAGGTTTGTCTTCCTAAAGATCTTTTTATGCAATGCGATGTTAAAGCTCTGCCTTTAATGGGCACAATGTAGTCATCACTGTGCTGGTTTGCCATTCGACACTATTTTAATATTCTCATTCTCAAGACGCTCGCATCCGTTTCCAATCGATGTGATACGCTTTGCTTAATATCTTAATCCTGGAGCATGCTCGATTGGGAACTATCACAGTTGAAATATGTAAAATCCCAACCCAGCTACACAAGATTCACTTCTGCCACAGTGAAGATTGTTTGGAGTGAGGAATTGGTGCTGATGGAGAAAACAAGGCGTTTGTAAAAATGTATAACTGAAGCATATGCAGTAACTTTTCAATAACACGGACACTTGAGAAAAACACATACTGCTCTATTCAACCTGATAGTCAATATTTAATAAGGAGTCTTCGATGAAATATTCGAATATTAACCATGATTATAAACTTAACATGGAGTCTTGGAAAAACATTGTTGTATTCACCCTGATAGTCAATATTTAATATGGAGTCTTCGATGAAATATTCGAATATTATCCATGATTATAACTTAACCTGGAGTGTTCGATGAAATATTCGAATATTAACCATGATTATAAACTTAACATGGAGTCTTGGAAAAACATTATTGTATTCACCCAGATAGTAAATCTTTCAATAATATAGAGATTTTGAATAAAAAGAATTTGTCTATGCAAACTGATAGTAAATTGTCTTGTAAATGTAGACTTTGAAGAAACGTTAGTTTATTCGCCATAATAGTAAAATGTTTTAAAGACAGATACAATATGCAAGATGTGTATTGCAAAGTATAGAAACATATCTGCCTTGAATGGCGTAATCCTTTGGGGATTATCACAGTCAGAATATGTAGAATTCTAATTGAATAACACAAAATGACACCTCCATTTGGTATGAAGGAAAAGTGGGAATACACAAGACAGTTAAATATTTAATCGGCACTAAACAATCGAATATGCTATTTTTAGACCAGTGTATCAAATGTACTTAAAGAGGTGACCTGTTGTACATGTACTCAGTTCGACATTCTTCGAAGACGCCCCCATTCGCCATAATTTCATCAAATCTGATTGGTCAAATAAACGCACAGTACACCACATAATGTATTTGAATGTAATTGGTGATGAGAATCAGATAGGTACGTCGGATTTGTCTGCAAGTCACACAGAGTTTGTTGTCTTAATTTTTTGTGTGGGTAGTCTGTGGCTATGTCCATGGGACAATAATAAAATGTAAATTTTACATCTGGGAAATATAGATCTAATCGTATATACAATGCGTTTTAATATTTTTACATGTTTAAGACGATTGGCATAGTTTACATTTTATACCTGGGGACAGATATGTGAAATGAATTTGTATCAATCGAATAAGAAGAGTATTTTATTCCCCCGTTCCCTTCTGCTGGTAGAAAGGGTTCGTTACTATACAAAGTCACGACGAGACATTTTACTCTATTTTACCTACAATATATTATATAAACTTAAGCGCATATCTCATCGTGACTGGTTTTGTCATATATGTACTTATTTATGTTGGTAAGTATATAAGTATAAGATACATCTGGTAACGCCCCCTTTTAGGTAGTCTCGATTCGCACCTGTCATATGACTAACTGTTATGCACGGCAACTGTCTCGAGTTGTATAGTATGCCAGGTGACTAATATTTTGAGACATATTTTGAGACGTGTAATCAGTGTGTTGTTGTTTGCATTTAATCATCAAGTGGCACCAACTCATAAACACATTAATCAGGGGTCGGGTAATTGAAATCTTTCAAACATAACAATCTAGGTCAGACATCAAGTTCGGAAACTTCTACGGTTCATAACACTAATTAAAATAATTCAATAGTTTTAGCGGTCCATTAGCACATAAAAGACTATTAGTATCGTGAGAATAAAGTGCCTTGCCCTGGGGCCATTCATGGTTCGCTGGTAACCAGCCTAAATTGGGAAGCAATTATCAACATTGGGGCAATTGTAAAAATCGATGTCTCACAATTATTTGGTCGTGCTGCGGAGTGCATAATAGGGAGTAAACTGGAACATACTTCTGCCAATTTCGGTAAGACTGAGGAATACATCCAGGTTTAGTTTTCATAGGTTTTGTGATATGCGTCTCGTTGTGAAGGATAAGGTCCACACTATTCCGTTTGTGGCTTGTTCCCTCCCGCCTCAGTATGCCATGTGAACACTCATGAACGGTGAATCATATTCGAGGTGTCTTTGTCGTCTTGAAATAAAGGATCAAAGATGTTCCAATTGAACAGGGAACATACTTAGTATTAAACATGACCGATATCTACAAAATATACGATAATACCGTACTTTACCGACAATACCGTACTTTACCGACAATACCGTACTTTCACGATGATGAAGGATGCTAGTTATGAGCAGTTTCACAAGCACCAGATGTAACGTAGTTTTCATACTTTCGAGATCAATACTACGTATCACAACGATAATACTCGCTTACAAGTCGAGTCAAATTTCAAAGAAACAACCATCCTCATCTGCTGTGTCCTCACGCCAATGCAGATTACAAGCTATGTTGTTTCTTGTAATGATTATTCATAATAAACCGCACCAGAATCAAATCTTTCGGCACATTCTGGTTTGGCAGATCTGGGTCTGTGCAGTTTGCAGTTGGACTCGTCTTATAAGCGAATATAGACAGTACATCGAAAGTAACTCCATAGCTGACATTTTGGATCACCACAGCTATTTAGGAAAGAAGGATTGTCCAATGATTTACGAATGCATTGGACTAGAGCTGTGTGCAACGATATATTTCTGAAAGTACGTAATATGTATCACAGTATACCGCATCACAGTAGGGACCAACAATTTAGTGTTCCGAAGAAGGGTCTTGACAATTTTTTGTTTAATTTCAGTTTCTAAATAATAGCTCAACATATAATCTTCCTTTGATTTATAAGAAAATAGCACAATTTATTTGTTTTTATTTTTTTGTTATCTTGAGAAAAAATAAAATAATATCTTTAAACTCAAAATAAATCACTAACGACCCCTCACCCCTCCCTAATATAAGTGGTCAGGATATATTAGTAGGTGAATGTCCTTTGTGCATGTTATTAGTTGTATGAGTTGGAATCTAACAGCTGTAACTAAAGCGGGTTAATACTGTGAAAGACGTCGCGTTGACGTTAGAGAATCTGTTGATTAATATAGGGCACGTTGATAATGAAAACTACATGTTTCTAGCTACTGTATTAATAAAATATGCCGACAAATTTTGAAGCGGACGCCAAAACACGGACCGGTTATGTATCAGAGAGAGAGCAAGTAAACATAAAACTCACTCACTTTTCAAACGAGAAGTATTTAGTGTTGTTGAGAAATTACATTAATTTCAGACCCCCACCTCACCCCACCCCAAAAAAGAAGCGAGCTATTTACCATATTCACATATGAAAGTAAATATATTAAACATTGCCTGCTTTGTTTGATTCTGGTTTGTTTGTTTTTTATTCGAAATGTTTGCGAAAGTTGTAGTATGCCTGAATAAATTTCACAACATTCCATTTGGCCGCCTCGCTTGCATGCGTGATACCTGTACACCTGTTAAATATGTCATTAAAGGAATATAAATATAATTACATCTGTAATATTCATTATTGATTTGTGACAGCTGAAACCGTTTTTAGAAAACATAAACTATTGAATTATTTTGTCATGACAAATGACAACACAGCTGATATAAAATAGTAGAAACGATTCCTCTAGACATATAACCGAGAGAGAGAGAAAAAAAAAAAAAAACAACAAAAAGCGTAAATCAGTAAACTGGTACACCACACCGGTGATATCGTGCACCTTTACACTGAACGATCTTTTCATCTGCAACGTTTCAGTAAATTCTATGGTCAATCCAATTGTAGAATGGTCTATGTGGTCCAAATAGACTGCGGTTTAATTTTTGCGAAAACATTTTCGGCGAACAACACTTAATATTTCTGTAAATTAACGCGCCGACAGAGATCAGAGACATTTATGACAAAAGTTGCCGATGACATTCCGATTGGAATGGCAATCCAACAGGTGAAATATGCAATATTTGTCAGCAAGCAGTTCTCTCAACTGTCATCATGTATGTCATGAGAAGAGATGTCATCCTTTTTATCATTAATAATATACCCGAAATGTAATACTATCAGACAAGTTAAAATCGATAAATTATACTAAATGTCATTAATAATAAACCCGAAAGATGTGAAAATTAGGTTAAAATCAATAAAAATGAAGCCAGTTAAAATCAATCAATATCAGGAAGCTGGATTATATTACCTGTACTTCGATTTTACCTTTGTCGACATTGAGGTTTTATTACCTTACATTTAGATGAATTATATAATACAAATGGCTAACTATGCCAGATGTGTTTACCTGTAGGCAAAAAAGCCGTCTAATCATTCCATATTATGTAAAAATTAAAGTACTTCATTTAACTTGATATATTCAATTCGGCCGTTGTAAGGTATATTTTGTGTGAATTTGTCCCCACCCCTTTAAAATCACAATGTTCATTCCTAGTGTGGATCATATTCAACTAGAATAGATGAGGTGAAATTAATAAGTATAACATCTAGTTGTCTGTTAATTCCAACTATTTCAAGTCGGATAACATTGCGTGGGAACGGATAACACAAACTGGACCATACTCATTTGGAAGATACCTATATCTAGGCAAAACAATCTGTCCAGATTACTGGGCAGTCGGAACATCCTGCTTTGTATACCTAACTGGTCGGAACAGATTCACACTCGCATCCTTTCCACTGAGAGTCCCACACACTAACTACAACGTAAATGCGGCTATTTAATTTGAATAAAGTCAAAACAGTATAACCTTCAGCAAGTTAAAAACCCGCGCCTCCACCATTTGTTGCAGCTTCATTACAAATATAGACATATTTTCCAAACGTCCTATATTATTTGGAGGATTTTGTTTAAACATAAGTTTGATTCTCGAACTCGTCGGTTTAGTTAAAAAAAAAGAAAGGTAACATATTGCTAAGTTCAGTCTCTCCGCTTTCGTAGTGGATGATCAAACCTACGAGAACGATTCGGTTGGTACCATAAACGTCTTTAACATATCATTTACATATAGTAAGTTTTAAAACTGGAACGATACGACATACTGTATATTGCCGTTATATATGTTATGTGTAAATCATTGCAGAATACAATTAATATAGTCTTAATTTGGATGAAAGCATGGTTCTTGAATATTATTTCACAGTTGTGAAAAACAGTGTTAAATAAATCATGTACCAGTCAAACTTTAGAAGAGACTTTAGAGTAGCAAAGATAATAAAACTTATCTTAAATATTTTATTGTGATATAGCGATCATTGCCATGACGTCTTTGTGCATGGTCATATGAGGGATTTTCTGGTCTGGTTGGCAGAAGGATCATATTCTTAATCATATTTGACGATAACATACGACGTTCTCCAAATGGTTATATCTCTCTGTTTGTAGCCATGATTCAATCCGACTCGCATTCAAGTTGATAAAACTGGTTCTAAATCTGACAACGTTTTTCTTGATTTAGTCGTCCATGTTCTTCCATCAGATTTAATTTTTTATGCTTAAGACGAAATTGATGTGTCTATCTCCTAAATTACTTGTATTGGTACTGCATTTGCATCTTTGTTTTAATGGGAGTCTTAACACCTGAGCTCATAACGCCAGTGTTTATTTTGAAGAAGATGGGTTCTTACGCAATTACGTCGATTTTGATGACGCTAACGTTAAGTTTTTCTTTAGTTTGAAGATAGGTTCTTACGCAATTACGTTGATTTTGATGACGCTAACGTTAAGTTTTTTCTTTAGCTTGAAGATGGGTTCTTTTCGCAATCACGTCGATTTTGATGTCGCTAACGTTAAGTTTTTCTTTAGCTTAAAGATGGGTTCTTTCGCAATCACGTTGATTTTGATGTCGCTAACGTTAAGTTTTCTTTAGCTTGAAGATGGGTTCTTTTCGCAATCACGTCGATTTTGATGTCGCTAACGTTAAGTTTTTCTTTAGCTTGAAGATGGGTTCTTTCGCAATCACGTTGATTTTGATGTTACTAACGTTAAGTTTTTCTTCAGCTTGAAGATGGGTTCTTTCGTAATCACGTTGATTTTGATGTCGCTAACGTTAAGTTTTTTCTTTAGCTTGAAGATGGGTTCTTTTCGCAATCACGTCGATTTTGATGTCGCTAACGTTAAGTTTTTCTTTAGCTTGAAGATGGGTTCTTTCACAATCACGTCGATTTTGATGTCGCTAACGTTAAGTTTTTCTTTAGCTTGAAGATGGGTTCTTTCGCAATCACGTTGATTTTGATGTCGCTAACGTTAAGTTTTTTCTTTAGCTTGAAGATGGGTTCTTTTGCAATCACGTCGATTTTGATGTCGCTAACGTTAAGTTTTTCTTTAGCTTGAAGATGGGTTCTTTCGCAATCACGTCGATTTTGATGTCGCTAACGTTAAGTTTTTCTTTAGCTTGAAGATGGGTTCTTTCGCAATCACGTTGATTTTGATGACGCTAACGTTAAGTTTTTCTTTAGCTTGAAGATGGGTTCTTTTCGCAATTACGTCGATTTTGATATCGCTAACGTTAAGTTTTTCTTTAGCTTGAAGATGGGTACTTTCGCAATCACGTTGATTTTGATGTCGCTAACGTTAAGTTTTTCTTTAGCTGGAAGATGTTTTTTTTTCGCAATTACGTTGATTTTGATGTCGCTAACGTTAAGTTTTTCTTTAGCTTGTAGATGGGTTCTTTCGCAATCACGTCGGTTTTGATGTCGCTAACGTTAAGTTTTTCTTTAGTTTGAAGATAGGTTCTTTCGCAATCACGTCGATTATTGATGACGCTATCGTTAAGTTTTTCTTTAGCTTGAAGGTGGGTTCTTTCGCAATCACGTCAATTTTTGATGTCGCTAACGTTAAGTTTTTCTTTAGTTTGAAGATAGGTTCTTACGGGATCACTTCGATTTTGATGTCGCTAAAGTTAAGTTTTTATTTAGTTTGAAGATGGGTTCTTTCGCAATCATCACGTCGAGTTTGACGTTAAGTTTTTCAAGACTTGTCCTAAAATTCTCGACGAGTATAAATGTCTTACGAAACAAAGGACCCCAGATCAAGAAATTTATAACACTTTGAATATACTGACTGACATATCTAGAAATAATATTCATAGTATCTAATGACGATACAAGAGTTGATTTTATAACTTTCCCAAATGCTACTTTGTTGACCATTTTGTTGTTTCTAACAACGCTCTGAAATATGACTAATTTCTGCATACATGAAGTTGTTCATTCCTAACTAATTACTAGTTTTAATTTTACCACATAACTAGGAAAAGGTGATCTATTGGCAATAACACATCCTCACAAACACGTGGGATGGAAAGAAAGAGAAAGGTTGATTCAATTGAAAATACATATAGCAATGAAGACTCAGGACTTATATAATGGTGTTTATTCCATAAAATCCAAATGACATCAACATTTTCATTGATCTTAGTATTACTTAATGACACTGCTTCCAAATGTTTTATAATTACAATATACACTATTGTGTTGGAACTAAATGCTTGAAACTGACGTATAACTTCCTACCATGCAAGAAATGTACATAATAACTAAACACAGACAGGACATATGGTATCCATCCTGATTGGAGTTTATTAAGCACAACTCGCCTTCAATGTCATTTAACTTTTACATATAGCGAACACACTATTTGTAATGCATTGGCATACATCGGAACATCCTTGGCAATATCCGTTAGATCGTGAAATAGCATTGGATGTTGTAGCAGTACACATATTTTGGTGTGTCTGGTTAATTGAATCTGGCGGAGTGCATCACATATGTTCAGAAAGCGACGGCCAAAAATGTTCCCGAATGTGACTTTGTCTTCCTCCGCCGCAATTTTATTTTAGGTAAAACAAAGTAGGTCTCAATGACTACAAATTACATCCGAAGAGCTTAAAGGATTACGCTGAGGATGTTCCTATTGATATATGTATAGCAAGAGAGCTCGTCTCTTTCCGTTGAGGCTATGGCAAATTTCACCAACCGGAGCTTTGTGCTCACTTAGTATCTAGGTCATACGGTTATTATGTGAAGATCCCTACAGCCCTGACTTACTAGTATATGACTAAAACCGTTCCATATAGTTCAGGTACAGGGCAATAGGGCGAGTCTGTCATGACATGCGAATGATGTTCTTGGTGTATTACATCGCTGTAGGCAGAAAGAAGACACTGATTGCAAACTTGTTCTCCGGTTGAAACTCGTAACCTTTTGATGCGGGAGTAAATAAATGCAAACAGACTTGGACCAAGCAGAGCGTTACAATTTTTTCTGACGTTTTATTTGGCAAATTCTGGTATTGTAGGGCGATTTAAAACGAGATCTGAGAATATGATCTAATATAATTTTAGAGTTAAAGAGCAGATATCAATATAGTATGTTTGTTCACAATTTCATTTGAACAATATTTCAGTGCCGGATCAGTTCTTCAGAGGATGGGTTAATTTATTATGCGTTACGAGTACTCCTTGCTCAGCTATCTGCTTTCAAAAGTCAGATCTATCCTACCCCCAAAAGAAACGCTGAGCCAAATGCTTAAGTAAATATGTCCTCCGCACCCACACTCCACGTCAAACCCCGTCAAATGATAAGAATTAGCCCAATGATAAGAATTAGCCCAATGATAAGAATTAGCCCATGATAACAATTAGCCCAGCCGGAAATTTCAAAAAGTGCAATAACTGCTGCTAAAATCATTAAGGCTTAGGAACTGGACACTATTGACAACATATGATTTTAAGTGTTTACATACATACATACATACATACATACATACATACATACATACATACATACATACATACATACATACATACATACATACATACATACGACTGATTTTATATAAAGAATGACAGCTAACCATTCATCAATATATTATTTTTTTGGTATTTTTCTTAGCTTCAGAAAGCATGAATATTTTTGACTGCATAGTTTTCGGAATAAGAAATTAAACGGAACTATTTAAGGGCATTTTCGTGTAGATTATACGTGTATTAACTTTTAATGTAAAAAGAAACCACATAAAATAAAATTGAAATTAAAGGACATTGGTATGCATCCCAAAACGCTGTATAGAATATAATTATAATTTCCATCAATGATATCAGCGTGAGGAATGCATCTGGGTTCTTTAAATGCTAATAAAATGTGTTGCAAACATGGTGGGTATAATACATAAATAAATAAATAAATAAATAAATAAATAAATAAATAAATAAATAAATAAATAAATAAAAAGTCAAGTCAATTTTCTAACAAAGTGAAAGAATTCAGACCAGATAACGTAGTTTTGTGAATTTATCTTGCGTACGTATATAAAGTCGTCAGTGATTTACTTACGAATTCAGGCTTTGGGCGTTGATTAAACAGATACAACGAAGGGCAAACTACTTTACACATCACTGTACAGGTGATGTTGACCTAGCGTAATCGAAGCATAAGAATGCGTCATAGGCCGCTGCTGATATTGATCGTACTACTTCACGTCTTCGTAATAGAGTAAACAACGATCACGTGCTAAATACAAGGGGTCAAAGGTTGCTCAATGTACATAAAGTGTCTGATGATGGAATAGGCGAATACTCTTTCTGCTCCACCTACGAAGGGACTCACTGTAATGAATAATTTTCTTTTTTATCAAATCAAGATTTCATGTATATAGAAATCGTTCCGTGGACTAAGTTTCAGTGGACTTTCTGATCATGCGCCACTGCATTTTAATAACAAAAATAAGTAACAACTCAAGTAAGAGACAGCAGCCATTAAGGCTATGAAGTCTGCTTACATAGATAATAAATTCGGAGAGAAATGAACAAGGCATGGTCAGAAGAGCTTATGTATATCATGTTCGTCTGATTGTTCTGAAATTGTTTCACCTAAATTCACCTGTTGACAGTGATGGAATCCCTGAGACACAACATCATTTTGTCATCAATTTGTCGTTTGAAAAGAAAGTGTTTGCACGATCTCAACAAAACAAGAGAAACAATTATATTTGGTTTGCTGAAAGTTGTAAGAATACACGAATTGGTTTTAAAGTTCATATAAACGGGTCTCTTCGGGTTAATAATTAATAATTAATAATTAATAATTGTATCATGTAATCAGTATGGTTACGACTATTTAGCTGTAGACGCTTTTGGAGACAAATTCAAAACTAAAATCAAAGGATAAATCATAATAGCAAATTATTCTCAGATGACTAATTGAATTACTATATTTGCAAGGTGATGGGCCAGTCTCGAGATATAGAAACACACACACACACACACACACACACACACACACACACACTCTCACACACACACACACACACACAAGAAAGATAAAGTGACAGTGCTTGATAATCTGCTATACAACGTATAGTTAACTCTCTTAATTGTATTATTAATCTCCCTGTAAAGTTTGTAATGTTATTTTCAGATGTAAACACTTCCATGATCGATGGAGTAAAGGCGTTATTCATAAGAAAGGTTATATCGACTAAGTCAGTAACTATAGAGGATTTACACTTAAATGCACATCAGCAAACGTCTATTCCAAAATATTAAATGAAAGATTATATAAATATTCTGCCAAGTAGGAAGAAATAATTGAGGACCAGTATGGTTTCCAAATGAAAGAGGCAGTTGACCCGCATCTCCGTGACCAACAAGCTGGCTTCCGAAAGGAAAGGTCGTGCACGGACCAGATAGCGACACTGCGCATCATCTTGGAACAGTCTCTGGAGTGGAATTCGCCACTCTACGTGAATTTTCTCGACTATGAGAAAGCGTTTGACAGCGTCGACAGGCAGACCCTCTGGAAACTACTAAGGCACTATGGAGTCCCGGAAAAGATCACCAACATCATCAGGAAGTCCTATGAAAGAATGACTTGTAGGATCGTCCACGGCAGGCAATTCACTGATGCCTTTACAGTAAACACAGGGGTGAGACAAGGATGCCTTCTATCACCATTCCTCATCCTGCTGGCCATCGACTGGGTCATGAAGACATCGACAGACCAAAAAAAAAACGGCATCCAGTGGACGCTGTGGAAACAGCTGGACGACCTAGATTTCGCTGATGACCTGGCTCTCCTCTCGCATACCCAACAACAGATGCAGGAAAAGACCAGCATTGTTGCGGACAACTCAGCCAGCCTGGGCCTCCACATCAGCAGAGGAAAGAGCAAGGTTTTCAAGACAAATGCATCCAGCAATACACCCATCACAGTGGAAGGCGATGCGCTGGAGGAGGTGGATAGCTTCACCTACCTTGTCAGCATCCTGGACAAGAAGGGAGGAACGGATGCAGACGTTAAGACACGCATCGGCAAAGCAAGGGCAGCTTTCCATCAGCTGAAGAACATATGGATATCAAGGCAGCTTAACATCACCACCAAGATCAGGGTCTTCAACACCATCGTGAAGCCGATATTGCTGTACGGAGCAGAGACCTGGAGAACCACCGCTATCACCATGAAGAAAATCCAGGTCTTCATCAACACCTGCCTCAGGAAGATCCTAAAGATCCGCTGGCCAGAAAAAATCAGTAACGACGAACTGTGGCAGAGAACGAAGCAACAGCCCGTTGAGGATGACATCCTTCAGAGACGCTGGCGATGGATTGGCCACACCCTCCGCAAACCTGCTCCCAACATCACCAGGCAAGCCCTCAGATGGAACCCTCAAGGAAAGAGGAAGAGAGGAAGACCCAGAAACACCTGGCGCCGTGATTTGGATGCAGACGCAAAGAAGATGGGCAAGACGTGGGGACAGCTGGAGAGACTCGCCCAGAACCGAGACGCCTGGAGGGAGCTGGTTGGCGGCCTATGTCCCAAACGGGGCCACAGGCGGAGATGAGATGATGATGGTTTCCAAACTAAAAAGTCTTATCATAAAGTGCATATTTTGTGCTAAACACAATTATTCCCATAATTTGATTTCTGGTATAACTTGTACTGCACATGCGTCGGTTATGACATAGAATTTGATAAAATCGACCACAATATTGTAAAGCACATTTAAACAATAATGTATTGGTTCAGTTACAGTAAAGACGTATGTACTATTTGTAACTCTATTTAATATGGTGAACGATGCAGTAATGGTTTTTCGATTTTTTAAAACAAAATCACAACATGGCTGCAAACAAGGAGAACCACTTACACAAATCTTGTTTGTATTGTCTATAATCGATACAGTTGCTAACTAGCATGCAACACAATGATGCTGTAAATGTAGATGATGTTTTAACAATATCTCATTTTTCTCTAGTTTTGTTACTAGATGCAGTCGATGCGGTAATGTTTGCAAAAACTGAACAGTAATTGGAAACCAAGTTGAATAACTGTAATCATATACACATTGTTGAACAGTCATTGGAAACCATGTTGAATAACTGGAATCATATACGCACTGTTGAACAGTCATTGGAAACCAAGTTGAATAACTCGAGTCATATACCCATTGTTGAACTCATTGGAAACCAAGTTGAATAACTAGAATCATATATACATTGATACACAGTCATTGGAAACCAAGTTGAATAACTAGAATCATATACCCATTGTTGAACAGTCATTGGAAACCAAATTGAATAACTGGAATCATATACACATTGTTGAAACCAAAAATGTAAACACAAGTAAAAATGAAATGGTTTTTAAATATGCAATATAGCACAATTGTAAATGATTAGAAAACATAGTTTAATTTAAATATCTATATTTGCATTTATTTACAAATTGGGTTTGAGCTACAAATGTAAAACTATCTAAATCTTCATGGTACTTGGCTATTTTTAATCTGCCCGATCTGTATGGGATAAATGTGGACCTTTTGATACTCGTATCATATCTGTACAACATTATGGATCAAAGTTACTGTGTTTCCTCCCATGAACACACGTTGAACAAATTCATACAAAAATGTGCTGAATATTATGTGAGGCGACAAATCTACTGAATTGGATGTGTTATATGGTGCACTGACAGATAAATAGTGTAAGAAAAAATAAAAATGCGCCCTTTTAATTAAAAACAAGTGTGATTTGATAACACATACCACTGTAGCAGAAGTAGAGTATGCGCTATTTGTATTTACGTCTCCCATTCTTAGTTGTAGCAGACGTAGAGTATGTGCTATTTGTATTTACGTCTCCCATTCTTAGCGTTGATAGATTGTAAAATTATTTGTTGATGGGGGGGGGGATACTTGTTTTTAGATATTTCTTAACTCAAGTAATTAGTCAGATCCTATGAGCAGACGTCATAACGTAGAGTATTCACGAGACTATGACGTATTGAATTAGTTTCGTAAAATGGACTCTCCCTAATTTCTCAAGATAGGGAGTTATCTATATTTTCAGGTATTGTTGGTATTGGATGATTGGGTCATGTTTTGTATTGTGTAGTGGAAATATTAATATTTGGCTTAGAAAGGCCTAAAGACATGAAGACAAATTGTTGATTCAAATATGAAACAAAAAAGAAACATGCAGGTACGAAAGTATGAAAGTTTCGTGATGTGTGGTAATCTGGTGATTATACAAAAGTGAATTTTTCGTGAGTTTCAGAACGTTCCAGTTCACAATTATTTCTGTCTTAAGGTCCTTGGAAATAGCCAAAAAAAAAAAACAAACAAAAAACAAACAATCGGATTCTAGCCAGGCTCTCGCATGCGCTTGATTCCTTCACAATAAGACCACTCGTGTGCAACACTGTTAAAAACGCGATGTCGATAACATTAATTCTTATGATGCGACAAAAAGGATTTGAAATGAAATCATTGTGAGATAATCTAGGACATTGTGAGATAATCTAGGATGTCTTACGTATGGAATAATACATGTTATGATTTCACTTTTAATTGATCTTGGTCTTTAACGTGTGAGACATTACATTTGATATTAAGATTGGTATTCTTTAACGTGTGAGACATTACATTTGATATTAAGATTCCAGTCAGTGGTAGAAGAAGCAGAATTTTAGATGAGAATCCTATGGCGAGTGGATCAAACATAGCAGTATTCCTTGTATAAAGAATATTTATCATTTAAAGAATACATGGCTGTGATAAATGAAGCCCATTTGAAGCATACTTGTGCTTGATTAAATAATCTCATTTTGAATAGTACTTGGATGTGATAAATGAAGCCCATTTGAATAGTATATGGTTGTGACAAATGAAGCCAGTTTGAAGAGTACATGGTTGTGACAAATGAAGTCCATTTGAAGCATACTTGTGCTTGATTAACTAATCTCATTTTGAATAGTACTTGGATGTGATAAATGAAGCCCATTTGAATAGTATATGGTTGTGACAAATGAAGCCAGTTTGAAGAGTATATGGTTGTGACAAATGAAGTCCATTTGAAGAGTACTTGTGCTTGATTAACTAATCTCATTTGAAGAGTACTTGGATGTGATAAATGAAGCCCATTTGAAGCATACTTGTGCTTGATTAACTAATCTCATTTTGAATAGTACTTGGATGTGATAAATGAAGCCCATTTGAATAGTATATGGTTGTGACAAATGAAGCCAGTTTGAAGAGTACATGGTTGTGACAAATGAAGTCCATTTGAAGCATACTTGTGCTTGATTAACTAATCTCATTTTGAATAGTACTTGGATGTGATAAATGAAGCCCATTTGAATAGTATATGGTTGTGACAAATGAAGCCAGTTTGAAGAGTACATGGTTGTGACAAATGAAGTCCATTTGAAGAGTACTTGTGCTTGATTAACTAATCTCATTTGAAGAGTACTTGGATGTGATAAATGAAGCCCATTTGAAGCATACTTGTGCTTGATTAACTAATCTCATTTTGAATAGTACTTGGATGTGATAAATGAAGCCCATTTGAATAGTATATGGTTGTGACAAATTAAGCCAGTTTGAAGAGTACATGGTTATGACAAATGAAGTCCATTTGAAGAATACTTGTGCTTGATTAACTAATCTCATTTGAAGAGTACTTGGATGTGATAAATGAATATCTCTTGAAGATTATATGGACGTGATAAATGAATCTGATTTGAAGAGTACACGGATGTGATAAATGAAGCCCATTTGAATAATGCTTGTGTTTGATTAACTAATCTCATTTGAAGAGTAAATGGATGTGATAAATGAAGCCCATTTGAATAGTACTTGTGTTTGATTAACTAATCTCATCTGAATAGTACATGGATGTGATAAATGAAGCCCATTTGAATAGTACTTGTGCTTGATTAACTAATCTCATTTGAATAGTACTTAGATGTAATAAATGACGTTCCTTATACAATCACACTAACGAGATTTTAAGCAGTATCGCTTTCTTAGAATACAGAAATGAGTCGTAGTAAGGCAGTATCGCTTTCTTAGAATACAGAAATGAGTCGTAGTAAGGCAGTATCGCTTTCTTAGAATACAGAAATGAGTCGTAGTAAGGCATTATCGCTTTCTTAGAATACAGAAATGAGCCGTAGTAAGGTAGTACAAAGGAAGGAGTGACTACGTAAAAAGGTGTAATTTAAGAGATGTTGAAGATCAGTATAATTTATTGCATGTTTGTCCATTTTACAATTTTATTGGGAATAGAAATGAATGTGTTTCATACAATATTATTATTTTTGCCACATATAGTAAAACGAAACACTATTATGTCCGTAAGTTAAGAAAAATTCTTAAACGCGTTATCTGAATTGTTTATCATGTACGCAACATAAAATGTCAGAACACTAATTAATAATGTACAAGTAATTAAACAATAATTCAAAACTAGGACTAATATAATTAGTTATAACATGATACGTATATTTTATGTGCATTAAATGATCATGGCTTATCTTTTACTAATTGAAATCCATATTGTATTTAATACTTATGTTCCGTATCCTCCACAGTATAAACAGTCTGCGTTCTCTACAGTATGACATGTTTGCTTCCTGTACAATGTGACATGTCTGCATCGTCTATAGTATGACATGTTTGCATCCCGCACAATGTGACATGTTTGTATCCTGTACAATGTGACATGTTTGCATCATCTACAGTATTGCATGTTTGCATCTCGCACAATGTGACATGTTTGTATCCTGTACAATGTGACATGTCTGTATCATCTACAGTATTGCATGTTTGCATCCCGCACAATGTGACATGTCTGCATCCTTCACAGTAAGACATGTTTGCATCCTGTACAATGGGACATGTCTGCATCCTTCACAGTAAGACATGTTTGCATCCTTCACAATGGGACATGTCTGCATCCTCCACAGTATGCATCTTCAAATATAAAGCTATAAATTTGCTTTGCAGTGCAATGTCAAATATAGTTTCTGTTATGTTCCATTCTTTCCATATTACTCATCAGTAAATATAAATGTTACGTGGTTTCCATATAGGCTTATGTTTGAAATGTTTGAATAAGACTCCTAGTAGATAAGGAAAACAATATTGATGTGTATTTACAGTTGCTAATGGAACTGAATATAATGGGAAACACGTTTTAAAACCATGTTTCTCACCACATCATAATACTTATGTAATAATTCATACCTGATTTTGCAAACTGAACACTTGAATACAGAAATGAGTCGTAGTAAGGTAGTACAAAGGAATATATACGTGGTTTCCTTTATCTAGCAAATATTCAGTATATCTGAAATGTTGTTGCAATATATTCAGTATACATATTAAATATACGAGCTTCGTTAGTGAATACAAAAGTGTATGTCTCTTCCGGTATACGTTTATACATATAAAATGTGTACTGAATACATTGTAACAACATTTCAGATATACGTTTATACATATAAAATGTGTACTGAATATATTGTAACAACATTTCAGATATACGTTTATACATATAAGATGTGTACTGAATATATTGTAACAACATTTCAGATATACGTTTATACATATAAATTGTGTACTGAATATATTATAACAACATTTCAGATATACGTTTATACATATAAGATGTGTACTGAATATATTATAACAACATTTCAGATATACGTTTATACATATAAGATGTGTACTGAATATATTGTAACAAAAATACGGTATCTGTTGTTTATATTTATGTCTAAGTTTAAAAGTTGGGCCGAATCAATGAGTATTTGCTAGATAAAGGGGAATCGATGATTGAAATGTATTTCTCAAACCAATTATCCAATTATTAGATAAGGACTCATTTATACTGGACCATATACACGGCTCTATATCGAAGCCACTGCAAACATCTCCACCTGTAAGTATCTAGTAAACAAATAGGAATAGTTTTGTGTATCATGCTTCTGTGTTCTGTTGTAGCACTTGGCATGAAATATCGATCTACGAATTGCGTGATATATCATGCTAATAGGAAGCAAGAAAAAAAAATATTAAAAAAAATAAAACAAAAGTGAAATCAGAGTATCGTGAATCCGTGGTCCGTCATCTGATCGTACGAAAATGATTTGTGATATTAGTGTCTTCAAGAACTCTTTAACTCATAAAGACTGCTGTCTTGAGAACACAGGAAATAAAATAACAACGACCTACATACTCACGCGATGTACAAGACATTCTTTTTTACCTCTGGATCCTGAGATGAACATTTTAACAACTTAGGTGCTTGGCTTGCTGAAATATCGGCTGAGTTAATTTAATGAGGGCGTTACTATCCGGACGGCTTTCGCTTCGAGGGCAAGACGTCGCTCAGTTTGGAAGGCTATTTTTTTTTTCAAAATGGGCTTTGGGGATGGACTTAATTTTGATTTTTAACGATACACTGCATCCAGCTGTAATTCTAATAACGACACTATAAACTCTAATAAATATGGTGACAGTACAAAAAGCTCAGAAACACAAGGCAGCGCAATATTTACTAATCTGAAATCAGTCACGTGGACCATCCTCTGATGCGTGGTCGAAACAATTCGCGCGGAATGCTCAAAGTTATGTTGTTGTAGGGTTTAATGTCATTTTTCAGCACACGATAGGCTATACATGGCGGCCAGTATTAATGGTGAAGGAAGAACCCGAGAAAAACCCCGGAAAGAACCACCGACCCACGAGAAGCTAGTGGCGAGCTTTCTCACATACCCACGTTGGCCTAATCCGAGACTCGAACCTACACAGACAGAGGTGAGATGGCAGTGATCAGTAACGGATAGCGCTTTACACCACTCGGCCATTTGGGGTCCCTCAAAGTTTTGCTCCTGAGGAGAAAATATTATAGTATGCGAAAGTGCTAAGAATGCGTAATCATACAAATAAACTATATTAGCAATATTGCTCGTAAAATGCATTGCAAGGAATAGGATGTAGTTCAAGTATACTTGGTGAAAACAATATTGTACAAGTTCTTAATGTATTGGGTGATCCACATGAACTAAGCACTCGTCAATTCAAAACACCAGCTGTACACCTCGATAACATTGTCAAACTGTAACACTGAGCCCTGCGAGATCACATTACGTTATTTATTGTGACATATCAGTGGGCTGAAATGATGCTTTTGTTACTGACACATTCCGTAACAGACACCGCATCACCATGACCACGGCGAGAATTAGGAGGGAAGCAATCTTCTATCCTCTATGTTTACTAAGGGGGCACTAATCTGTAAACTTAGAGAGTTAACCAAATGATTGCTTGAAGAAGCGAGACTATTGAAGAAGGATCATATTATTGATTTGAATGGGTGTAAACATTATATATGGACAATCACTTGTAGAATGGTATTCAAAACTACTTTCAGCTACCAATAAAATGACACAGACAAAGGAAAATGTTGATCTTTGAAGAATGGTGGTCAGACACTTCAGCTAATCTCATCAATACAAATCGCAGGATGTAGCCAATATAGTGAACAACAGAGGAAAAACAGGAACATAGAGGGGGAAAGCAGACGAACAAAAGTGAAAAATGGATGAAAAGTCAGATTTAGCTGTCACATTTGGTAGAAGATGATGATGATGATCGATGTTTTTAAGCAATTACTTTAGAAATAATTTCCAATTTTTATTTCAGTTCTCGAATGTATATGTAACATTTTCTAAACAAGAAACGTGTAGCAATGGGGATTATTTTTACTTGAAATGTAGATGATTTGGTTTCCTCTTTTTGACCCAAATAGCGTATCTTTTGTTAAAACTGAGCTTTATAAAGATGTGTTCTGAACGTTTAAGTTATATTTTTTCAAATATAAAATGATCCTCCTCTCTGCATTTGAAATTATGCATATTGTGCAAAACAATTTTGTAAAATATGCGTCATTTGGTTAAAACAATTTTGTAAAAATATGCGTCATTTGGTTAAAACAATTTTGTAAAATATGCGTCATTTAGTTAAAACAATTATGTAAAAATATGCGTCATTTGGTTAAAACAATTTTGTAAAATATGCGTCATTTTGTTAAAACAATTATGTAAAAATATACGTAATTTGGTTAAAACAATTAGGTAAAATATGCGTCATTTGGTTAGAACAATTATGTAAAAATATGCCTCATTAGGTTAATATAATTTTGTAAAATATGCGTCATTTGGTTAAATTTTTTTTGGTAAAATATGCGTCATTTGGTTAAAACAATTATGTAAAATATGCGTCATTTGGTGGAATTAATTTTCTTGACTACGCGTACTTTGCATACAGTAAAATACTTGGAACAAATTTGAAATAATAAAAGGATATATGAAATAAGGCAGACCAGTTCCAACTCAGTTTATTGACAGACGTTTGTTCTACATTAGTCTACTGACAGACTTTGACCCATTTAAGTCTACTGACAGACTTTGATCCATCTAAGTCTACTGACATACTTTGATCCATATACGTCTACAGACAGACTTTGACCCATCTAAGTCTACTGACAGACTTTGATCCATATACGTGTACAGACAGACTTTGACCCATCTAAGTCTACTGACATACTTTGATCCATATACGTCTACAGACAGACTTTGACCCATCTAAGTCTACTGACAGACTTTGATCCATATACGTGTACAGACAGACTTTGACCCATCTAAGTCTACTGACAGACTTTGATCCATCTAAGTCTACTGACAGACTTTGACCCATTTAAGTCTACTGACAGACTTTGATCCATCTAAGTCTACTGACAGACTTTGACCCATTTAAGTCTACTGACAGACTTTGATCCACCTAAGTCTACTGACATACTTTGATCCATATACGTCTACAGACAGACTTTGACCCATCTAAGTCTACTGACATACTTTGATCCATCTAAGTTTACTGACATACTTTGATCCATCTAAGTCTACTGACATACTTTGATCCATCTAAGTCTACTGACATACTTTGATCCATATACGTCTACAGACAGACTTTGACCCATCTAAGTCTACTGACATACTTTGATCCATCTAAGTTTACTGACATACTTTGATCCATCTAAGTTTACTGACAGACTTTGATCCATCTAAGTCTACTGACATACTTTGATCCATATACGTGTACAGACAGACTTTGACCCATCTAAGTCTACTGACAGACTTTGATCCATCTAAGTTTACTGACATACTTTGATCCATCTAAGTCTACTGACAGACTTTGACCCATTTAAGTCTACTGACAGACTTTGATCCATCTAAGTCTACTGACAGACTTTGACCCATTTAAGTCTACTGACAGACTTTGATCCATCTAAGTCTACTGACATACTTTGATCCATATACGTCTACAGACAGACTTTGACCCATCTAAGTCTACTGACATACTTTGATCCATATACGTGTACAGACAGACTTTGACCCATCTAAGTCTACTGACATACTTTGATCCATATACGTCTACAGACAGACTTTGACCCATCTAAGTCTACTGACATACTTTGATCCATCCAAGTTTACTGGCAGACTTTGAACTACTGACAGACTTTTGATCCATTTAAGTCTACAGACAGACTTTGATCCATCTAAGTCTACTGACAGACTTTTGATCCATTTAAGTCTACAGACAGACTTTGATCCATCTAAGTCTACTGACAGACTTTGATCCATCTAAGTCTACTGACAGACTTTGATTCATCTAAGTCTACAGACAGACTTTGATCCATCTAAGTCTACTGACAGACTTTGATCCATCACAAGTCTACTGACAGACTTTGATTCATCTAAGTTTACTGACAGACTTTGATCCATTTAAGTCTACAGACTTTGATCCATCACAAGTCTACTGACAGACTTTGATTCATCTAAGTTTACTGACATACTTTGATCCATCTAAGTCTACTGACATACTTTGATCCATCTAAGTCTACTGACATACTTTGATCCATCTAAGTCTACTGACATACTTTGATCCATATACGTCTACAGACAGACTTTGACCCATCTAAGTCTACTGACATACTTTGATCCATCTAAGTTTACTGACATACTTTGATCCATCTAAGTCTACAGACAGACTTTGATCCATATACGTCTACAGACAGACTTTGACCCATCTAAGTCTACTGACTTTGATCCATCACAAGTCTACTGACAGAGTTTAATCCATCACAAGTCTATTGACATACTTTGATCCATCTAAGTTTACAAACAGACTTTGATCCATCTAAGTCTACAGACAGACTTTGATCCATCTAAGTCTACTGACAGACTTTGATTCATCTAAGTCTATTGACAGACTTTGATTCATCTAAGTCTACTGACAGACTTTGATTCATCTAAGTCTACTGACAGACTTTGATTCATCTAAGTCTATTGACAGACTTTGAACTACTGACATACTTTGATCCATCTAAGTCTACTGACAGACTTTGATCCATCTAAGTTTACTGACATACTTTGAACTATTGACATACTTTGATTCATCTAAGTCTACTGACAGACTTTGATTCATCTAAGTCTACAGACAGACTTTGATCCATCTAAGTCTATTGACAGACTTTGAACTACTGACATACTTTGATCCATCTAAGTCTACTGACAGACTTTGATCCATCTAAGTTTACTGACATACTTTGAACTATTGACATACTTTGATTCATCTAAGTCTACAGACAGACTTTGATCCATCTAAGTCTATTGACAGACTTTGAACTACTGACATACTTTGATCCATCTAAGTCTACTGACATACTTTGATCCATCACAAGTCTACTGACATGCTTTATCGCATGAGGAACATAAAACCTTTATAAAACGATTGGTAAATGTGCAGGTTACACGGTCTGATCCAGGGCATTTAAAACAAAGGAGATGGTATCATGAATACCTTTTGTAAAGAAAAGCTGTTCTTCAAGGTTATATTGCCACTCTATTTTAAGATTTGTGCACATACTTACTGTCATACTCGTTTATAAATCGAGTCAATTTGCATAAACAAAGATCCATATCTGTTGTAGCATAATAAGCCTGCAGAGCAGGGGTTATGTTGTTTCTTCTACTGATTACCCCTAACATACCGCACTGATTCTGATTCAGCAGGCGCTTTATGCGATGGCAGATATGGGAGCTGTGCAGGTTGCATTTGTGCTCGTCTTGTAAGCGAGTATATACTGTAAAATTCTATTTGAATTCCTAACTGGTTGTACTATCCCGAAAATATTTCCTGTCTTAGCAGATACTTAGGTTACTGACAATACAGTTTTAAGCAGAACTCACTTTAAAGTGCAGTATTTCAACTAACGAGTTTTTCTTAGAACGAATATATCTACATGCATCCATCACTGCCAATCGGGCTTGAGGAACCGCGAGAAATCTGTCTAAATGACTAATGAAACTGGAATCAGAGGAAAAAGGAGATTCATTCTCAATTACGCTTGGAAGAATTCCCAATAAAGTTCTGTGGAGTATAAGTATAACCTTCGTGTTATTAATGGCCTTCCATTTTCGTCCTAAAATCATTATCCTCCTCAAGTGGTATTCTCGTTTTTTTAATAATTCCCCAAGCGCTTTCTTTAGGCGTTGTACTAAATACAATGGAACAGATTCATTATACAGATTTAAAGGAAACAATAAAATGCTAGCATAAGTGGATATAATTAAACAATTTGTCTTGATATATTGTATATATGCGCGCGTGCACGTGTGTGTGTGTGTGTGTTTTAACGGTACATTGGCACCTGAAATTTATTTAGTCCAGCCGTAATTTGAGTAATGTGTCTTGTCTAAAAGAGACACCAAGGCGATCGAGACGGTTTGGTGTCACCTCGATTCGAAACCGCCCCCGGCACGTAACCTCTAAGCCACCATTGATTTAATGTTTGTCTACCGTAACCCTTATCCGACAACTTTTTCTTTCAAAGCCATTTTTGCTAAGGAAGGAAACTTTGTGTTTGTTCTTTAAAAAAATATATGCAAAGGTTGTGCAAGGGTGTAACAAGAAATTCTGCTCGAAACTTAATTTTGGGGCTCAGTTCCAATTAAAGATAACCGAGTCACTTGTATACCTATTTCCATACATGCATCCATCACCATATTTCCATTTCTGTAATTATATACACAACATAAGTATATTCCTATTACAACCCAATAATAAAAGATGATACGTTAGCGATAACTACATTCTGACCCAGTGGCCGAAAACAAACGAGCATCAACATTATGGTCAAGCCTAATATATCTTCAGCCATATTAGTAACCAATGGAATGTCTGTCTGTCTATTTGATTTATTTTGTTGTTGTTGTTGTTTTTGTTGTTGTAGGGTTTAACGTCATTTTTCAGCACACGATAGGCTATACATGGCGGCCAGTATGATTGGTGGAGGAAGAACCCGAGAAAACCCCAAAAGACAAAAAAACAACCCACGAGAACCTACTGGCAAGCTTTCTCACATAACTACATTAGCCGAATGTTAGACTCGAACCCACGCAGACAGAGGTGAGATGGCAATGATCCGTAACGGAACGCGCTTTAGACAACTCGTCCACTCGTGGCACTGATTTATTTTGTAAGTACAGTACTGACAGTAGCAATGTTTTTTTCTTTTCTTATTAGACGACTGGATCGATGGTAGTTTTTAAATGTACATTTTAATAAAACTTTACTATGTTACCTAGTTGCCGGTATTTTTCATTAGTATTTACTTCGGTTACATGACAAAGCAAAAGGTACAAAGTCATTATATCTTAGTCACATTTAAAGATGTACTCTGGAATAGTTTTGTTTTCGGCCATGGGGTCAGAACCTAAGCACGTTTTACTCTTTTTTTTCTCAAAACTTAGTCATGCCGTTGGTACAAAAACACACGATACAAGTCCTCGTTGCAAATCATGGGCGGGTCTCATTAACTGATTAAAACGACATTTCCCTTTATTAACGTGCACAACGTACACCCAAAATGTGTACAGTATAGACCAAGCTTCGCTTTGTGCCGATACACCATTACCTAAAATATTCCTTCTACCTGGAATTTATTTAAGCAATGTTGACGTTTAAACGACAACGCAAAACACAGTTTACGTTTTACTCGTTACTTGAAGTAAGCAATGTTGACGCTGACACGACGACGCACATCACGATGTTTGTTTTATTATATTCAAGCAAACAATGTTGACTCATTCCACGACGCATAGCACGGTGTTCGTTATAGAGATGAATTCAGATAAACGGCGAGAGCAGTTATCTGGGTTAATAGTCTTCACGATTCAGGTCAAATTTTATAACTTAATAATCTATGTGGACTGAATCGCCCCCTCTCTCGATACCACACACTCATCCCGGATAAAACGTTCAAGAACTTTTAGTTATACAAATTCCAACTAAATCCATCTATAAAGAGAAACTATAATACATCAAACAACACGAAGTGCATTTATAAGTGTATATCTTTTAATTAAAACATATTCCAGGTAATTCCATCAGGTTATCAAAGTATGAAAACATATATCAGGTCTATGGATTTTTGTTCATGTCACACTTAATCAATGATCCCCTATGGTCAAGTGTAGGAATCCTCGGTCACTAAGATTTCATAAATGCTATGGAACAGAATGAGACAAATGGGGACTACCTGTTAATGCTTCACGTGATAAATTACCAAATGGAAGGTGAAATAAATGCATTAGCTAATATAAGACACCTGTCAAACACTGAGGACTCTGGTATTAAAATGATAATGCTTTAGGGCATTCGTGTCCTCTCAGCGAGACTTCATTTTCATATTGGTTGACAGGCGACTTGTATCGGTCACGTCGTCCGATGTATGTCTGTTACTATCTTGTGATTTTATGACATGAACGGCTTGGAATCGTTTCTTCGTAGCTTAGTGACATACAAAAAAAAAAAACCCACAGTCTACTTTCTCCCATCCATTATATAAAGTTAAATGAAGGTTAAATAGCTGCTTCTAATGATATATTTTATTTACTTTAAACATCTTTATCCATCTTAAATTTCTCGCACAAACATTATAATGTATGGATCTAATTCTACTTAACTGTTACATTACTGTGGGTTATAGATGGATATGCCTGCAAGGACGTGTTCACGTGCTGCACATGGCAAATTTCACCAATTATATATGAAAGTTCCAAGTATGAAAGATGAAAATTCTAGTGTAAACATAACTCTAAAGTTTACTTTTAATATACATGTAATTTTATATTTAAGATGTTCCAAAGATTAAAAGTATAGGGGACAGAGGCGTCCCAAAGATGTTTCTAAAGTATAGGGGACAGAGGCGTCCCAAAGATGTTAGTAAAGTATAGAGGACAGAGGCGTCCCAAAAGATGTTAGAAAGATTAACGTATAGGGGACAGAGGCGTCCCAAAGATGTTAGAAAAGTAGAGGGGGCAGAGGCGTTCCAAAAGATGTTAGAAAGAGTAAAGTATAGTGGACAATGAGTATAAAACTCATCTATTACGGATTCAATCGTGTTAGCAACGGTGTTTTAGAGTAATTATCATGGTGTTAAAATCAATTAATATTTGTCTTAAAGTTAATTCAATGGTTAACTAAACAATTAATCGTTAAAATCTAATCCATATGTATGGTAATGTACGCAGTGTATTTAACATGGATTTCTTCTTTACCTGTTTTTATTCATTAGTTAGGCATTTGAAATTTTCCGTAACCTTCTAACCTTCGCATTCTTGAAAGAAAATATTATTCAAAGACAGTTGTGCTCGAGTATATTATGTTTACGATTTTCAAAAATCAGCGCTATTGAGTAGAATGAATATACGCGAGTTTTTAATTTTTACCCGGTGCTTGAAACTTTCACTTTTTCCCCGATCCTTAATCGCTTTGGTTTTCGTCCATCGAAATATTTGGCATTATATGACCTTATTGACCATGACCTTATTGACCATGGCATTATTGACCATGACCTTATTGACCATCACATTAGTAACCATCACTTTATTAACCAGCGTAACACACTAACTCTCAAAACAACGTTTTCACCCAATCTTGAATTAAAACGACACAACGGTGGAATTCGTAAAATTTTAAAATATAACATATGAGATAACTCTTATCATTATGACTGGTACTTCTTTACTATCTGAACTGTGCCAAATTGCAAACTTTGCAGTAACAGTGTCCAGACGAAAACCGTTAAAAGCCAGAACATTGTTAGAAACACCATCTATATACTTGCTAGTCTTTTGTATTCAAGTTTAGCCTAATTAAAAAAAATCATTTGTAGCACAAATTAGGAAACGAAAGCTAAGATTTCCAAAGGGGAAAAAGTGAAGACCCCCCCCCCCCTTTTTTTCCCGGTAACGACGACTATTACCTATACTTTTATTTCATTGTCTCCACGAGGCACAAGAACGCTACATATTTTTGTTGTTAAAGAAATAAATATTTACGGAAAATTTAATCGCAGAAATGTTTGAAAAAATAAAATCCTCTGAACACACACACGCACACACACACACACACCCATGCACGCACACAGGCACGCACATATGGACAGACATACAGACAGACTGATAGATAGATAGATAGATAGATAGATAGATAGATAGATAGATAGATAGATAGATAGATAGATAGATAGATAGATAGATATTGCACTCTGTGCTCACCTCAATAACGTTGGACAAAAAAGTTCATTAGAAATTTCATCATTGACTTGATACTCAGAATATTTGAGTATTGTATCTAATTAAATTTTCGTACGTTTAAATCTAATCTTGATGTTCATTAGAAAAACATCTTTTCTTGGTACCTTTGATTGCCCTTTGGAAATGTTTGCAATAAACTACTTCTTTGTAAACGTGACTACATTTGTTTGTTCGATTACTTCACACCTAGGTCATGATTTGAAATCGATTCCTTTTAAATCAAGATGAATATTAGGTTGAAGATCATCATAGACTGTTAATTCGGAACACCTCGTACGGCACGGCTTACTGAACATAAATAAGCGTAGGACACATGAATTAGACCTACCAAATATGAGCTAGGATTTAGGCGTATTAAACAGTGATGTATTAGGCATATCACACAGGAATTAGAAATATCAATCAGGGATGAAATAGACTCATTAAACAGGAATTAGAAATATCAAATAGGGATGAATTATGCATACGAAACAGGAATTAGAAATATCAAACAGGGATGAATTAGGCATATCAAACAGAAATAATTAACAATGTCAAACAGGGATATCAAACAGGAATTAGAAATATCAATCAGGGAAGAATTAGGCATATCAAACAGGAATTAGAAATATCAAACAGGGATGAATTATGCATATCAAACAGGAATTACACATATCAAACAGGGATGAATTAGGCATATCAAACAGGAATTAGAAATATTAAACAGGGATGAATTATGCACATCAAACAGGAATTACAAATATCAAACAGGGATGAATTAGGCAAATTAAAAAGGTATCAATATTTTCTCTTTCACAGTTGTGTTCAATGGTCACCACTGTCTTTTACCTCCACCCACCACCCTTTTATCTGTTGCTTATTTATGATGTCAATACATAGGTCCTGAAAACGAAGGTCCACCTTAAAACAGTCAACAATATTGGGAGTGGGGTTGTGTGTATTGGGAAATCCGAAATAAATGATACAATAAAACATTTCTCATTTCGAGTGAATGAAGAATGAAGCCCACGCAAAGTATGTATTTCTGACGGAAATCTAATTTCTGCAAATTATGAAGGGTTGGTTCAGACTCACGATGTATCCCCCCCCCAAACTCATGTATTCAAGTCCACAAGAAATATACGTAAATCTCTCTCTCTCTCTCTCTCTCTCTCTCTCTCTCTCTCTCTCTCTCTCTCTCTCTCTCTCTCTCTCTCTCTCTCTCTCTCACACACACACACACACCAAACAAGTAATTTTTGTTAAACAATATAAATATAATCCAAATCCAATCAAACGAATGGAGTTGTGGACAAAATAAAGCTATAAGAATGGAATACATACCTCTGCTACTATACCATTGGTAAGAGTGAAATTAAACACGTACACATCGGTATTCGTATGATAATCGTAATGTCTCTGATTTTGTCCTCATAAAGTTAAACCTCTGTAGGTTTATAGTATATTTAGATAACCTCCAAATAAGTCTGATTATACTCTTGAAACTGGCGCTTCAGAACCAGATGAATTGGTTGTAGTAACACCCACGTCAAAGTAACAGTTTCGGTCCAATAATTAAATTATTTCTGCATCCAGAAGTTCAGATTTCATTCGTACAAAATTGGTTTCCAGTATTACTTTGGCATCGATGCTATGAATTTAATGAGTTTACACTTTGTCCATCAAAAATGCATCCTGTTCTTTCAAAATAATAGCATGTCTGTTTGAAGAGCAATGTACAAGATTGCTATCTTTTGCAGGTATTTATGTTTCTGTCTTCTGTTAATGAATGAAGGCAGATTAAAACGATTCACGATCCTTTTTGCAAGAACAGACCAGAAAGTAATTAACTTTTCTTGATATTATTCCATTGTTTGGCTGTATGCTTCCTGTACGGTTGAAATTGATTAGAAATACACTGAAAGCGAATTCCATTTTATGTACAGAAACACAAAACAAATTGTAGTGTTTTCGTAAATATATCTAAATGAATATAACACTAAGGTCGTTGAAAGTAAATATACAATATTTGACTAACGTTGTTTACACAATTCTTCTGTTAGTCAAATTCCACGAACTGTTGTATCACCTGTTGTCTGTTTAATCATGCCTCCACGTACAGTAAGTACTAGGTAATACGAAGTTAGTCAAAGACTCGCAATGAAATTGTTTACTTGATTTCCCTACAAAAGTGCATAACCCTTCCAATATCCGTAGAAACCTTCCGAAATTTGACCTCCGTAGTAAAACAATGATCAAATATTGAACGAATCAAATGTCACCTTGTTATATATTCGTCATAGATACTCAAACAATAAAAATATGTAATGTCACTATAACACGGACATATTTGTCAATTAGCCTCGCTCGGTTTTCACCGATACACATGGCAGTACGGACAAACAAGATTATCGACGGTTTAAATCAAGTACACGTTTCAGTCTACCGTACGTACTCTTTTAAGTTTCAAATGGACGGGGCAAGAAAGATAAACGTATGTTTCCTTAGATCTACAGAAAGGAATGTAATGGATGAAGTTTTTACAAAAGAGTCATTTTTGTCCAAATTTCATGGAACAAGTTTCCTGTCAAAGGGAATAACCTTTGTATAAGTGTTCTTGTAAACGGATGAATAAGGCATGGATTTTAAACGACGAGATAGCAGGTAGTACGGTAGGTAGACAATAAATTGCTAAAGGTACTTGCTCATTAACCTACCACGCCATGAACATCACTGACGCGTTAACAATGTCGGACAATAGAGTGTAGCATAAAAGTAGGACACCATTATCACTACAAAGTCAGTTATTGTGTCCACTACGTCACATACGACCCTTTCCTTTAGCTTTTCGAACAATTGTCTCTTCTCACTTGAAATTATCATTATTGATGAGCTCAGAAAGTTTTAAAGGAGAACTATTTTATAAATTTTACATTGCACACTTTTTCTATTTCATTAAATTTGTTGTTGTTGTAGTTGTTGTTGTAGGGTCTAACGCCATTTTTCAGCACACGATAGGCTATATATGGCGGCCAGTATTATTGGTGAAGGAAGACCTCAGGAAAACCCCAGGAAAGAACCACCGACCCACGAAAAGTTACTGGCAAGTTTTCTCACATAACTACATTAGCCGAATCTTAGACTCGAACACACGCAGCCAGAGGTGAGATGGCAGTGACTCGGCCACTCGGTGCCCCTTCATTTAATTTGTCTGAATATTGTGAATTAAGCTTGTGTTCAGGGTATTCAAAGGGGCGGAAAATCGCGTTTAAACAGTCCAATTCGACATGCGTTTAAACAGTCCAATTCGACATGCGTTTAAACAGTCCAATTCGACATGCGTTTAAACAGTCCAATTCGATATGCATGGGAGTGTTCTGGTCTAAAAAGACGACGGGTATGAGGATTAAGTAATGAATACAACTTGTAATGTCAAAATTAGCAATATGAGACCCAAAAAGAAGGTGCACATCTTGATGGTGCATCTCATTGCGTTCACATTGAGTTCTGTGATAGTATACGACTATTTTCAGGTTTCGCCATTTGGGGTAAAATAGTTTTAATATACACTAATATATCTTCCTAGAAGTGAAACAAAAATCCAAACATTTTTTTAACGCAGTTTTAGAGTAATATGTAAAGTAGGTGATTTGGCTAAATATTTGACATAATAATATTTGTTATAAGTTTATTTACCTGTCTGTCTGTCTCTCATAAAAATAAGAAAGATATATAGATTTTTTATATTTACTTTATGGCGAAGATGGATCCATATTAAACATCGATATATTATCAACATAATTAAATAATATTATTGGCGACGTGCCAAACCATCAGAGAGGTTACATGTCTTAAAGATTTAAAGAAAATCACTTTTGTCATACGTTGCCAAATTACGATTTCTCACCTGTAACTGCCTGTATTAAGTACACGAAATATTCATTGACATTGTTAATGACTGCCAAGGGTAATGAAAATGCAACTGCTTTCTTTATAAGAAAAATGAAACACATATCGGGTTTTATCAAATAATATACCCCGTTCATCCTCTTTACCAGTGTTTATTAAATTTCTGAGACAACTTAAAAAATAACTCCTTATAGAAACGAAACAAATGTATTAGGTTTTTAAATTGAATTTCTTGAAAGTTAAAGAGCATGTCAGACAGTTATAGACAGGGGATGACCTGACATTTTCGAGTGGTTTTGAAATGCAATTGTTTTCGTCCCCTTTGGTGCCTGTATGTTTAAATTATTTAAGATGTCTAAAATCAAGATACTAAATAGATTAAAACGGGAGAGAAATTGTGTTAACTTACTTAAACCATGGGAATTTGCGTGGAACATATTAGTTGGATTATGTAGTGTACCTGCATACTGGATGGTCAAATAATTGGAATACATACATACATACATACATACATACATACATACATACATACATACATACATACATACATACATACATACATACATACATATTTATTTATTTATTTAACAGTCTGCCCTTCAATAATGTTTAAGAATAGAGGGTCTGCTCTTCAAAACAGCACGGATAATGTTGGATCCTAATTTTAATACATTCGATAATACAAGATCAGACCCTTCAAGCATTTCTATCAATTCATCTTATACACTAAAAACGTTTTAAGAATACAGAATATCCCCTTCCAACGCAGAGTCTCGTTTTAAGAATACAGAATATCCCCTTCCAACGCAGAGTCTCGTTTTAAGAATACAGAATATCCCCTTCCAACGCAGAGTCTCGTTTTAAAAGATATTCCAGAATATAGGATCTATCCTTCAGATGTTTCCCATCTGCAAGACATGCCCTTTAAGCATTTTCTAGAATAGGTTACTGACCTTCAAGATTAACTGGTTCTACTAGCATTTGGATTTATTAGTTTTGACTATGCTTATTTGAAATCAAATGGTTCATCTACGTGATGTAGCAGCAAAATGTTTGGGTTAAACTTGAATCTAGGTTTCCTCTTGATTTATAAAACAATTATTCTCAATGTTTACAGACCTACATATGTTTACGTCAGTCTTAGTGTTTGACAATTGTGTGGTTCTCGATTTTCACAGACTTACATTAATGCCAGTGTTAGTGTTTGACAATTGTGTGGTTCTGCAACGGAAGAAGGCAATTGTTTTTGTAAAATTAGTTGAAAGGAGCTAAATGCATCAAAATATAATAAAACATGAAACCAAAAGCTTATTGGACTAAAGATTAATGAAATGTGTTGAAACTGATGATTCTTAATTACGTTTTCTTTATTGACGAGTGCAAGATAATATTTTTTAATTTTGCTGTTCTATACTGTTATTAACTTAATCTAGTAAATTATTTCGCGTCAGCCTTTACATACGTGTGCCACTAGGTACAGAAAGAAACGATCAAAGAAACAATATTGTCTAATCTTACGCCGGTTAAATTGATCATATACTCGCTTATAAGGCCATTCCAATTTCAAACTGCACAGACCCATATCTACCGTCGCATTATGCGTTGGCCGATCTGGGTCTATACAGTTTCTTATGAGTAATCATTAGCAACAACAATATAGAACCTAATCTACTGGCGCATTTGCTTCGACAGATCACGAACTTAGTTTTCTGCAGTTTGACTGGTCTTATTAGCGAGTAAAGACTGTATCTTCCGAGATCAACAAAGATCAAGTTCGCACGAGTTACCAGCTATCATTCTGCGTCGAACATTTCACTAAATACAATGTTAAGCCATGTATTTTTTGTTTAAAGCAAAAATAAAACCAAAGCCAAAACAATTTGCAAAAACAAATTTCAGTAAAAACAATATATAATTATAAAAGCGACGATAACAACAAGAACAATAATAGTATATGCAATTTCTTCTACATGGATTTTAAGTAATAACTTGTCACATCACATTTTCATTATTCATTTTCTACTAGAAATTTCTACTGAAGCCTAATTTATACAACTTTCCTCATGAGACGTAAAAAAAAGCTCTATGCTACCAGGCCTACGACTATCAAAGCCAGAAAATGCGTGCAGCATGCCCGACACACATACCATCTTTGTTCCTATCATATCCGTATTTCTGGTATTCTAGTTAGGACGCAGAAATGTATGTATGTATGTATGTATGTATGTATGTATGTATGTATGTATGTATGTATGTATGTATGTATGTATGTATGTATGTATGTATGTATGTATGTATGTATGTATGTATGTATGTATGTATGTATGTATGTATGTATGTATGTACGTACGTACGTACGTATGTGTGTATGTGTGTGTGTGTGCGTGTGTGTGTATGTGTGTGTGACACAATAAATACAATAATAAGATTATATTAGAAACAGCAATTACCACTAAAATCACGTAAAATGACTAAATTGAAAATTATGGGCATTGGAGTTAATTAAATTCTTTATTGAGTTGACACGTATAAGATTTTGTAGCAGCGTTCATTCATACAGTATGTTATGCCGTATTTGAATAATTATTGCAATTTTCTTTCACGCCTTTCCTTATCACTCACAAAAACTGATTCTGCCAAAACGTTATACAAAAATCGTCATGATGCAACACATTCATATCATAAAGCTTCTAAAATGAATGCAAATCGTTCCAGGTTTTGTGTTTATAGTTGTTGTCCTCGCTAAAGATAATCTCATAATATGATAATATTCATGTGCAATTATACTGATTACCGTCATTATTTATAAATATTAGAATTATCCGTTTGTGTACACGAAAACAGTTTTAGTGTTTGTTTTACTATCACATTAGTATTTATCATCATCTTCGTACCAAACATGGAGTATAATGTATATCAATTTATAACGTTTTTCTAAAATAATTTTATTTAGCAAGTTTGATGTTAGCACTACATTGACTAATAGTCGTAGTTTCTCAGTGAGTAAGGCGTTGAGACCTAGAAACACTGGGGTCTAGACATGAAATAAATCAACACAGGGGCGTACGCATGAAGCAGTATGACACAGGGGCCTACACATGAAACAATAGAACGTAAAGACCTACTTATGAAGCAATGTAACACAGGGGCCTACGCTTAAAGCAATATAATACAGGGGCCTACGCTTCAAGCAATATAATACAGGGGCCTACGCTTGAAGAAATATAACACAGGGGCCTACGCTTGAAGCAATATAATACAGGGGCCTACGCTTGAAGCAATATAATACAGGGGCCTACGCTTGAAGAAATATAATACAGGGGCCTACGCTTGAAGAAATATAATACAGGGGCCTACGCTTGAAGCAATATAATACAGGGGCCTACGCTTGAAGCAATATAATACAGGGGCCTACGCTTGAAGCAAGGCATACTTATGAAGCAATAGAGCACTACTCTTGATGAAATATAACACAGGGGCTACTAATGAAGCAATATAACACATTGGCCAACACAGGGCCCTACTTACGGAACAATATAACAGGGGCCCTCTTACGGAGCAATATAACAGGGCCTTCTTACGGAACAATATAACAGGGGCCCTCTTACGGAGCAATATAACAGGGCCTTCTTACGGAGCAATATAACAGGGCCTTCTTACGGAGCAATATAACAGGGCCTTCTTACGGAACAATATAACAGGGGCCCTCTTACGGAGCAATATAACAGGGCCTTCTTACGGAGCAATATAACAGGGGCCCTCTTACGGAGCAATATAACAGGGCCTTCTTACGGAGCAATATAACAGGGCCTTCTTACGGAGCAATATAACAGGGGCGTTCTTACGGAGCAATATAACAGGGCCTTCTTACGGAGCAATATAACAGGGGCCTTCTTACGGAGCAATATAACAGGGGTGTTCTTACGGAGCAACATAACAGGGCCTTCTTACGGAGCAATATAACAGGGCCTTCTTACGGAGCAATATAACAGGGGCGTTCTTACGGAGCAATATAACAGGGCCTTCTTACGGAGCAATATAACAGGGGTGTTCTTACGGAGCAATATAACAGGGCCTTCTTACGGAACAGTATAACAGGGGCGTTCTTACGGAGCAATATAACAGGGGCGTTCTTACGGAGCAATATAACAGGGCCTTCTTACGGAGCAATATAACAGGGCCTTCTTACGGAGCATTGGAACAGGGGCCTTCTTACGGAGCAATAGAACATGGGTCCAAGTCTGAAGCAATATAACACAGGTGCGTTCGATATAGTATTTCCTGCAAAGTTTGTGCCATCTTGTAGATGACAAATTTAAATCAGTTTATCCTTCGTTCACAAACCGGATATTCATAGATCTTTTTAACATCGATTTTGCAAGATTCTGACACGTATAGCCACTAGTAATGTTGCCTTGATTCAACTTATACAAAACTAAAAATGACCGGCAACTTAAATGGAAAATATATTTGGTCCAAGTCACACATCAGGTTTTAAAATATTTATATCATCTGACCATAGCATGGACAACGATTAACATGTTATCTTGTGGACTAAATCAGCGATGGATTCATTTTATCTAATGACATATAAATGTTTCTGTCAAACTTGTCTTATAGAAAGCCATCTCACACACTGGATATGCAACCAGATTACTTCATTAAACGTATGTATATTCTAATAAACAAAATACAGTTAAGTTTTGAGACTTATCAAAAACACTTATACGCCATTTTTGTTCTCATAATTTGTCATGTAACCAATGTAACCTTCAACATGTGAGACGGATTATTGGGCAGCAGGTATTTAAAATGTAATTAGCATTATTTGACTGTCATGTCTCTTGTGAATTATTACAACGTATATTTAGTAGAAGAGAAAATTACATCGTGGTTTTGTTCATTATAGAGGAATGGATTTGTGCACGGCTTCAAATAAACTTGATTATAAGGTCTTTGTGCGCTAATGTTTATGAATGCATTTATCAAGAGAGCGAAAAGGTCACGAAGCTAAAGAACAGAAACCACAATTAATCTAATTAACATAAATCACAAACATGACCATGGCAGTTACTCAAGGCTGAAATTTCAATTAAAAATACACAGGTGAAAAGTTTCTTCATGTTAAGATATATGGACCAACAAATAATTTATATATTGTTTATGATTGGTTTTTAAAAGACAAGCGAAAATGATCAAGTAATATATAAACAGCAGATGCAACCTTTTGTATCGAATGTGGTAAAATGTAGAAACCATGTATTGTTTTGTATCGAATGTGGTAAAATGTAGAAACTATGTATTGTATTAGGGTTTTGTTAATTGCTTAGAATAAAAGTCGGAAAATCTACAAGCTTTCTTTGTGTATGACATGACTACAGAAAAATACTGGACAAATAATTGTGATGTAACTCAAGCTATCGTTGACTTTTAAATGTGTGAGTACAATTTACGATATAAATTAAATACTTTAAGACTTTTAAATGTGTGAGTACAATTTACGATATAAATTAAATACTTTAAGAACAAGTTCGTTTACTACTTGTTTTGATAATCATAAATTCTAATAGTATCACACAAATCGCAAGAGACATCAAATTTTCAAAATAAAACTTCTCAACATGTCGGTCGAATATTCTTTAAGGATTATTTACTGAGTTTGATAGATAATCTAGCAAATATAAGGCTACCGGTACTATTTTAAACCAATATGCATATAGTAACAAATGGAACACCTAAAATGGAAGCACAATTAGTAATAAAATAAATTGACGTTAAAATAAAGGGAAAAACTTGTCGTGTTTCAGACTTAAAGTTCGAACCCCGGCTAAGTCATACCAAACACTTATATAAATGGTACTAAAAGCTGCCTCGTAGGCGCTCAGCATTAAGAGGTTAGTGTTAGGACTGGTCGACCTGGTGTCAGGATAATGTGACTGGGTGGTACATCATGATACATGTCTGCGGCATTATGTCCCAGTGCTTGACATCGCTATAACCTGCCATACTGCAGGCATCGTGGGGATATGAGAGAAAGAAATGTTAAAAACACGTTAACAATACAAATCACACAAACACACACTTAAAGCTTTAAAATAATTAGTCAGTCGGGGGCCCCTGACGGTCAATTAACCTAAGGTGTCCACTTAACCGACCACTGTCATCTCAACTCTATCCGCGTGGGTTTGAGTCTCGGGCTAGTCCAGTTCGAGTATGTCAGAAAGGTTGACAGTAGATTCCCGTGGGCAGTGGTTCTTCCCTGATTTTCTCGGGTTCTTCTTTCGCCAGCTATGCTGGTCATCATTGATAACATATCATTTGCGCAAAATACGGCGTTAAATCCACAAGAACAACAACAAAGTGTCAATTGGCTATACAAGGATTCTATATCTTTCAAGAGAGACATTTATTTGACTTGGATTATTTTTTTTTATTTTTTTTATGGCATAGCAGCCTGTACATTATTTAGTGATGAGACATAATGGTAACCGACCCAGAGTAATCCTATCAAAGGATTCAGAGTCTGTGCCCTTCCGGTCACGTGTACCGCACGACAACCTATTTTAGCAAGCACGGCTTCTTTATGAATTATGAATGACATAAAACTTATTTTGAATCAAACTGATCATATTAAACGACCACGAACGATGACCACGTGAGCTTCGCAAGATTCAACGATTTCATTTTCGGAACACTATATGACAGAAAATTTTGTTTGTAAACGTTATTCCGATTGCACGGTCATGTGACAATGTAAACAATTCAGACTGCATCGTTAGATAAAAAACGTAAATAAATCAGACTGCATCGTTAAGTTAAAATGTAAACAATTCAGATTCCATCGTTATCTGACAATGTAAACAATTCAAACTCCGTCATGATATGACAATGCAAAAAAATCCAGACTGCATCGTTATGTAAAAATATGACCAATTCAGACTGTATCGTGATGTAAAAATGTGAACAATTCAGACTGTATCGTTATGTAAAAATGTGAACAATTCAGACTGTATCGTGATGTAAAAATGTGAACAATTCAGACTCCATCATGATATGACAATGCCAAAAAATCCAGACTACATCGTTATGTAAAAATGTGAACAATTCAGACTGTATCGTGATGTAAAAATGTGAACAATTCATATTGTATCGGGATGTAAAAATGTGAACAATTCAGACTGTATCGTTATGTAAAAATGTGAACAATTCAGACTGTATCGTTGCGTAAAAATGTGAACAATTCAGACTGTATCGTGATGTAAAAAGGTGAACAATTCAGACTGTATCGTGATGTAAAAATGTGAACAATTCAGACTGTATCGTTATGTAAAAATGTGAACAATTCAGACTGTATCGTTGCGTAAAAATGTGAACAATTCAGACTGTATTGTTACGTAAAAATGTGAACAATTCAGATTGTATCGTGATGTAAAAATGTGAACAATTTAGACTGTATCGTTATGTAAAAATGTGAACAATTCAGACTGTATCGTTGCGTAAAAATGTGAACAATTTAGACTGTATTGTTATCTAAAAATGTGAACAATTCAGACTGTATCGTTATGTAAAAATGTGAACAATTCAGACTGTATCGTTGCGTAAAAATGTGAACAATTCAGACTGTATTGTTACGTAAAAATGTGAACAATTCAGATTGTATCGTGATGTAAAAATGTGAACAATTTAGACTGTATCGTTATGTAAAAATGTGAACAATTCAGACTGTATCGTTGCGTAAAAATGTGAACAATTTAGACTGTATTGTTATGTAAAAATGTGAACAATTCAGACTGTATCGTTATGTAAAAATGTGAACAATTCAGACTGTATCGTTGCGTAAAAATGTGAACAATTCAGACTGTATTGTTACGTAAAAATGTGAACAATTCAGATTGTATCGTGATGTAAAGATGTGAACAATTCAGACTGTATCGTGATGTAAAAATGTGAACAATTCAGACTGTATTGTTATGTAAAAATGTGAATAATTCAGACTGTATCGTTATGTAAAAATGTGAACAATTCAGACTGTATCGTTGCGTAAAAATGTGAACAATTCAGACTGTATCGTTGCGTAAAAATGTGAACAATTCAGACTGTATTGTTACGTAAAAATGTGAACAATTCAGATTGTATCGTGATGTAAAAATGTGAACAATTTAGACTGTATCGTGATATGACAATGTAAAAAAATCCAGAATGTTAATACTATATGGTAAACACGCGAACTTTAACCTACAGAATACATTCCAAAAACAGAAAGTAACATATAATATTTATTAAAAATGCATTCAGTATTGAACCAAAATCCTTATTATATATCCAAACAATGAGATTAAAATCAATAACTGCAACCGCTAGCGACATAATTATTGATTCAAATAAACCTCATTATTGTATAGACAAAAATAAAATTCCAACTAGAAAGCATGTATTGAAGAAATACAGGTGTGCTGTAATTGTTACACGCTCCATTACTTCCATACGATTTCATTCTTATACGGACAGCTTGTCCATAACGAGATCCATATACAACGAGATAAGATGTTGTTTTTTTTCTAAATCTCGTTTAATAATGCTATTGTCCTGTCTTTAAACTTTTAGCAATTTTTTAAAACATAAAAATGATTTCCAAGGTGTCTGCTAAGTTCAACTCAACTTGGATCTTTCGAAGTAATATTCTGTGGTCTTTCATGAATAAGAGTGATTCAAATATTGCATGTTTCATCCTTATTCTTTGCATTAGTTATGTGGATGACCTTTGCATTAGTTATGTAGATGACCTTTGCATTAGTTATGTGGATGACCTTTGCATTAGTTATGTAGATGACCTTTGCATTAGTTATGTAGATGACCTTTTGAAATTAATATCTTTTCATGTAATAGAACAAACACTTAGTGATAATATTGGTAAATCCTAACTTAAATGTCACTTTTATTGACTTATCTATTTCCCTTTGAATTCATATAATTATCTTCCAATTCATCCAACAAAATGTCCAAGTTAACAGTCGTTCGAAACGTTTGTTGCTAAATTAGTTTTCAATATAAAATGTAACAATAGACACCTAGTCTTAAATATTGTCAGCTGTAGCACTAACGAACAATTGACCTTACCAGAGATGATACATCGCTACGCCTACCAAATCACGTGACATGACGCCCTGCTAACCGCCGATAAATATGCAGTATTTGCCTAATAAACATATTGATTCAAGAAGATCTGCATTATTCTTAGAAATGTCAAATCTCAGAGTTGCATAAATAATACTGCATTAGACAATAAGTGTAGTTATCATTGTAACTATATTCGTGTAGTAATAATCTAAATGTCTTATCTCAGTAAATAATACAAAATCTGTTGTTTTCAAGCTTCTCGATAACAACTATTCATGTACAGTGAAATTCCATCCAAAAGATACTGATGCATTTAGTATATAATCTTATCCTTATTAATTTTATCTGGCTTACGTTCAGGATGCCTTGAAAGGAAATGAATTAAAACTTAATGATAACTAATTACTGTTTAGAAGTATATTGTTATACAAAATAATTTTAAACGTTCTATTCTGTTTGTCATATGGAATTTGAGAAATGATGTAAATGGATGTTTAATATATCGGTCGATAATTATCTGAAATAATTGTTTTTGTGTTTCTTTATTATTACAATTTTGTATCCCCACCATACCTACATTTCTGTAAGAAAGTAAGGATTCACTCGGGTGTCTGAAAGATCAAGACAATAAATAATTATTTATGGGACATTAAAAAGCGTTTTGCAATTTGTTGAAATGTAAACGGAAATAGATAAGAAAAAGGACTTGACACATAGGCTGAATAGTGTTAACTGGAAGGAAGAACTTTAATATTTGAAAACAGTCTATTATGAACAAAGAGAATCAAAATCTTTAGGACAATTAATATCAGGAATAGTTAGGACAATTAATATCAGGAATAATTAGGACAATTAATATCAGGAATAATTAGGACAATTAATATCAGGAATAATTAGGACAATTAATATCAGGAATTAGGACAATTAATATCAGGAATAATTAGGACAATTAATATCAGGAATAGTTAGGACAATTAATATCAGGAATAGTTAGGACAATTAATATCAGGAATAATTAGGACAATTAATATCAGGAGTAATTAGGACAATTAATATCAGGAGTAATTAGGACAATTAATATCAGGAATAATTAGGACAATTAATATCAGGAATAATTAGGACAATTAATATCAGGAATAATTAGGTACCTTGCACTGCCCATACAGTAATATAATTTTTGAAATTAGTGTTTTATAAAACAAGTCACGCTGAGTACGCTTCTATTAAGGAAGCACAAATTAAGCATTCCCAGGAATGTTATATTGTAGAAATACAACCATAAAGCATCTTGTCAATTTAAGTTAAAATGAAAATTTTCAAACTTTAAAATATTGTAATTACAATTAAACAAATATACATCAAAGCCTGACCATTACGATTCATTCCACCCATTATCTAGAAAGGGTTATTTTAACATATAGTTTTCAATTTCAATTCTTTTCTCCCTTAAAGCCATCGACGGGGCGAACTTTTGTGCACATTTTTATGCAAACAATGACGTTATAAATGCCCATACAGTAATATAATTTTTGAAATTAGTGTTTTAAAAATACAAGTCACGTTGAGTACGCTTCTGTTAAGGAAGCACAAATTAAGCATTCGCAGGAATGTTATATCGTAGAAATACAACCATAAAGCATCTTGTCAATTTAAATTAAATTTATTATAGACAAATTATTTACATAATCAGCAGTGAAGAGGAAAAACGGCTAAGTACCTGGTAACCTAGAAAATAATTTCTAAACAAAGTTTACCTGCAGTGGAAAATATTATCTGTGCAAGATGAGAACAACGCACGAGATCATGTCAATGTTGTGCAGTTGTAAAATCGAAATAGATAGAATCTATACAATTTGATTTTGAAATGATTTATAGAAAGATGAATATTTTTTTAAAATACATCAACACAGAAGCAGGCTCAAACAAAATAGAAACAGCCTTAAGAAAAGAACTGTTGAAAAGTAATATAACCCAGTAATATAACCGAGTACAAGATTCATAACAGATTTGAAGACATTTTAAATGATAAGTAATATAACCCAGTACTAGACAGAAAAAGGAATTTGAAGAAATGTTAATGAAAAAATAGACAGAATCAATATTAAAAAAGTTCGTGAAAAATGAGCATGATGTGAAAGAAGGAAGCAATTGCTTAATGGAAAAAGGGAAACAAGAGCTGCTGGTGCCACTCCAATATATTAGCAATATGAACAGTTGCTATTGCCACTTCATTAGGTTGGCCAATATGAACAGTTCCTATTGCCTCTTCATTATGTTAGGCAACACGAACACTTGTTATCGCCACTTCGCTAGTTTGGGCAATATAAACCGTTACGGACTTTTGAAAAGCTGGATTGATTGTCTATTTGCTAGGTCAATATATTATTTTTATTGGTAATGGTATTCGTGGCTTGTCATTTTTTTTTAATCGAACATATAGACACAGTATCAAAGAGAATTAAGTCTTAAGAGAATTAAGTTTAGTATCGGTATCAATGACTGGATTTGAGTGGTAATATATTTTAATGATTTTAAATTGCAATGTGTCATCTGAACTTTCCGAAATACACTGACGTGCAATATCTTCATCTGTATATCCATTCTGATAGTTTGCTGTGGATTTGTAATCCGTTTAAATTTTATACATATCACCACTGTCCTACATTCGACCATGGCAACATTATACATATCACCACTGTCCTACATTCGACCATGGCAACCTTATACATATCACCACTGTCCTACATTCGACCATGACAACCTTATACATATCACCACTGTCCTACATTCGACCATGACAACCTTATTCATTATTACCAATGTCCTACATTCGACCATGACAACCTTATACGTTATTACCACTATTCTACGTTCGACCATGACAACCTTATTCATTATTACCAATGTCCTACATTCGACCATGGCAACCTTATTCATTATTACCACTATTCTACGTTCGACCATGACAACCTTATACATTATTACCACTATTCTACGTTCGACCATGACAACCTTATTCATTATTACCAATGTCCTACATTCGACCATGACAACCTTATTCATTATTACCAATGTCCTACATTCGACCATGACAACCTTATTCATTATTACCACTATTCTACGTTCGACCATGACAACCTTATACATTATTACCACTATTCTACGTTCGACCATGACAACCTTATTCATTATTACCAATGTCCTACATTCGACCATGACAACCTTATTCATTATTACCAATGTCCTACATTCGACCATGACAACCTTATACATTATTACCACTATTCTACGTTCGACCATGACAACCTTATGCATTATTACCACTATTCTACATTCGACCATGGCAAACTTATTCATTATTACCAATGTCCTACATACGACTATGGCAACCTTATTTATTATTACTACCATCCTACATTCATACGACTATGTCGATCTCATCTATTAATAACACCATTCTAATACTAGCTTTCTTGTTATTGCGAGTATAAATACCATTCTAATACTAGCTTTCTTTTTATTGCGAGTATAAACACCATTCTAATACTATCTTTCTTTTTATTGCGAGTATAAACACCATTCTAATACTAGCTTTCTTGTTATTGCGAGTATAAATTACTTTTATAATAATCAGTCATTTGTATATCTCTTACGTCGATAAAAATACATTGATTTGTAATTACGAATTTTTTCTTCCAGGCATGGGAATAAATATTATCATCTACAATTGTTATATTTCTGTCTTCGTGATACATTCAGTTATGATTAAAATGGTGTGTATCATATTAAATTCCTGTCTCGGTAAAACTAATCTGCATTCTACAACAGCTGATCGCTGTAAGTCAAGTACACTTATATATTTTAAATACCAGTCGAAAATGTCTTCGACCATCTCTTGCCGTCCAAATTGTCCAGTTATTTTTTTTTTCTGTTTCGATCTTTTTCGCCAGTTCTCTTGCTCATTAAATTATTCATATCATAACGTTTTAATATTACTACGAGACAATCGAATATCAGTGCATTATATGTATTTTACATTATATGATACCTTTTCAATATTAGCATGAACAAAGCAAATGTTGTTTGTGAGAAACGCTTGCTAGTAGCTTATCGTGGAACGGTGGTTCTTTCCTGTTTCTACTCCATCAAATACCATGACCACCATATCTAGTTATCATGTGCTGGAAATGGCGTAAACTCACAAAGTCAAAAAGTAACATATGTATGTGTATGGTACGTGTGCATTATGCATATTATTGTTACAAAGCTGAAATCCATTCCAGGAACTGTGATTGGAATATGAAATTCCGGTGGTTCTAAATTTCCTACCGTAAGTTAATTGTCTCTATCCTGTCCCAAAATAATATGAAAGTTATGTATAACATTCTAATTACAGAATTAAATGTAAATATTTCAATAACAATCATTTTAAAGGGGAAAATATTTTAGTTCTTATCGAACTCTTTTTTTTTAATAAATCATACATACATTCAATTAGAAACATGCTAGTGTACCTCATGAATATGATGTATTCTATTTATTTGTCAGGATATTATCAGTCTACCTGTTTCCTAACATCAACATTCTACTGATGTGTCATAACATTATCATTCTAATATCCTCACATTAGCATGATACTGATGTGTCCTATCATTATCATTCTATTAATATCCTCACATTAGCATGATACTGATGTGTCCTAACATTATCATTCTATTAATATCCTCACATTAGCATGATATTGATGTGTCCTAACATTATCATTCTACTTGTGTCCTAACATTATAATTCTACTTGTGTCCTAACATTATAATTCTATTTATATCCTCATATTAGTATTATATTCATGTGTCCTAACATTATCAGTGAATTGGTGTGTCCTAAAATTATCTTTTTAATTATGTCATAACATCATCGTTCTACTTGTGTGTCCTAACAATATCAATTTATATTTATATGTCCTAACATTATCTCTTTGTTAATGAGAGAGAGAGAGAGAGAGAGAGAGAGAGAGAGAGAGAGAGAGAGAGAGAGAGAGAGAGAGAGAGAGAGAGAGAGAGAGAGTGTGTACTAGGTTGCAACAAATGAATTGCCAATATTCTATATTTCTTGTTTGTTTTCGTGACAGCAATGCTTAATGAAGGTCGAAATGCAATTGTAGACATTTGGCTTTTATTGCCATTCTAGCATAATTAGTATAGGTTTCATTGAGCTTTACGGACAATGGTTACACTTTTCCATGTTTACAACCGAGGCGAACCTTATCCCTGCTCGGGTATAACTAGAATAAACGTTTACTTATAGGCATAACAAAGTACAAAAAAGGCTCGATTATCTTTTCTGCTTAAAGCAAATAAGGTGTAAATTATAACAGTCCTACCTCAATTAGCGCAAGTCCTGTAATCCAGATGAGCCTAATACACATCATTTTCTTGACGTAACATCGACTAGAATTAGATTTTCATAAAATAATTTTTTTTCCGTTGTTAAGTCACTTCTTTAATCTCCTCTCATAGCCAACGATAACTTGTGAGTGTTCTGCTTTACGTTCCGAATGTTGTTGATTATTCTCAGGTCGGCTCGTTAGGTACTTCATCAATATGCCGCAATTAAATAGCTACAATTTAGACGAAGGAGCTTACGGACAAAATTATCGTTTGATAAATTAAACCTAGTATCACTTCAACTTCCAATATATTGAACATCGTAGAACATGCGATATGCGTCTAGAAGCGTAAATTGGATTTGTAATTCGAAGTACATTCTTAGACCTCTCCCTAACAATGAATCAATAACAGCGGCCGTATGGCTCTGGAATAAAACCCATAAGGTTCTTGTTATGTTATATAAACATAAAAACAAACAGAGCATCTGTTATATTGCCTGCCTTTTGTTTTGCGTGAGAAATAATTCCGGTTTTAGTCCAGATAATACCAATATGTGCATTGATTGAAGGGAGGTAACCCTGATGCAGACTCTTCTCTCTCTCTCTCTCTCTCTCTCTCTCTCTCTCTCTCTCTCTCTCTCTCTCACAGCCCCCTCTTTTATATGGTTGTGGCGTTTCTAGGTGGTCGATGAAGATAGGATACAACAATTTAGAGTACGAAACTAAACACAAAAATGGTATGAATGTAAATAATTGATACAAATGTCAACAGATGTTGCACAAAAGATACAATGGAACATACTAAAAAATTAAACTGCGCAAATTAGTAAACGAGTCATTCGAATATGAACGCTAGTCATAATATTTGTTTCACAACAAGCAACAGAGAAAATGACGCATTGAAGTTGTGTGCGCGCGCTCTTGTGTGTGTGTGTGTGTGTGTGTGTGTGTGTGAGAGAGAGAGAGAGAGAGAGAGAGAGAGAGAGAGAGAGAGAGAGAGAGAGATGGATTTTTAATGTATCTTTAACAATATTTCAGTCATATCGCTACGATGTATTCAGTATGACTGTTTATATTGATGCACTGGGGTATCATGCCGCAGATATGTAGCACGTTGTCCCACTCAGTCACATGATCCTGGCACCAGGTCGAGCAGTCCCTGTGCCAAGCGAGGCACCTGTTAGTACCATTTTGTTTATGCGTCTTTGGTATGACTCGGCTGAGGCTTGAACCCGCGACATACCACATCCGGCGCCGTTCATTTAAGTTGTTGTATTGCTAAAGTTCGTGATGAGAATGCTTGGATTCGATTCTCATATGATAAGCCCGATTTACCAATCGTGGTGTGTTCTTCTTACAAGGTACTTTGATCCACAAAGTGATGTTTGCCATAATAATGTTATCATAAGACCCTCAAAGAGAAGAGTTCCTATATATATATATATATATATATATATATATATATATATATATATATATATATATATATATATATATATATATATATATATATATATATATATATATATATATATATGTGTGTGTGTGTGTGTGTGTGTGTGTGTGTTTAAAAGACCCATAAGCGATTATGATGTATTTAGAAAAAGGTGGAGAGTCCAGGATACGGCGGTGTACATGTGTATGTACGGCATTTGTGTCAAACCTGGAATGATAACCGGTATTCACGGAATATTTAAAACGAAATATATTTACGCAATACAACAAATCACCCCACCCCTACCCCACCCGGCAACAAATGGCTGGTTGAATTTGATTTATACAAGTTGTATTCAAACAGGAATTCTACATATCGAGTTAATTAGTAAATAATGTCGACGTACGTGCGATTATTTTTCCGGTGTGGAGTCTGATGAGGATTGTATGTTTTGATAATTTTAAAGGTTAAAGTATGTATAAATATCACAAGGTAAAGTACCAATTACAAGCACGTGGACAATGATTCATGGCATCCTACGTTTATGTCCATGCATTCTGCAATGCTGTGTTGGACAGTTCTGGATTTGGAATCGAAGAGAATGGTTTTGGACCAGTGGAGTTAGTTGGAGTTAGTTCACCCTCTCCCACCAGTGCTTCCTATATAGACCATCAACATGCAGATATAGAGAAATGTCTGTTTCTCATTTTCATCTATCCATCCATCTTTCCATTCGTTGATATATGTATACAACCCTACATAAATGCATATCTTCGTTAATGTAACAGAAGATGAGACAAATATCCATGCTTTATTTGTTGTTTATGGCGTGCAGTAAAAATAACTGTGAATTATTATTTTTTTGTTTTTATAATAAAATATTGATACCGTGATTTCATTGCAAGTAATAGCGAAACTTCTTTTCATCCGTGATTAAGTCTCTGACTCCTAATTCCGGTATTACAAATTAACCACAAACTGTGAAACTGGTCTTTTATTAATAAAACATATGTGAAACAGAATTTTACGTCATCAGTTATTCATTTCGCTGGGTTGTCTTGCTATATTTGGTCACATTTGTGAATATGTATGCTAATTTAAGGAATTTTAATTACATTACGTTCACAAATAAAATTTAACAGTGTGCATGAATATTACGTTGACCTGTCGCTAGACCAGGACCGCTAACTCTTACGCAGGAATGATTTGCATGCCTTTTAACTTTTCAATTAGTCCACCCCCTTTGATTGATACAAAAGATGTAATTAACGTGGAAATACAAGGAGGTCATTGTTTGATTCGGTGCTAGAAGGCAACAAATACTTACCTAAATTAGTGTTAAAACACCATCGGCACTTAATTAAGTTCCCACAGAAATGCTGGCGAACATTGCTGTTACGGTAGATTGACACAGTTCAAGTTTGAATATCACGCTTAAACCGAACTAATAGATGAAACACGTATTTCACTTGATAAAAAACAAAAGACTTATTTGTATGGTACATACCATATGGTATGTATCACAGTCCTGCCTCAAGTAGGAGTTAGTGACAAAAATTTCATCAATCCACATTTCGTTGCATAATTTTATTTACGGTGTATCAAGAATGTTGTTTGGAAAGAAAGTTTTAGCAACATACGTCACCTCTTATTAAAAGCTGATACTGTCATAATTTTGATTCAAATTTTTAGGTCACATCAACCGTTTTTGACGACAAAATGAGCGACGTGTCAGGGTTTCAGTTACCATTTTCGTCTCGATTTTCTTCATGTTCAATAAACATAGGTGAAATTTTTGGTACTTTCTATTAAAAACTAAAATGAGATCCATGTCTGACCCCGCGTTATAAGCGGGTTTGAGAGTTTTAAGAGCGCGAGTTTTCGAGGGAGTGGTGTATTAACAACAAATAAAGCATATATATTTGTCTGACCTTCTGGTACTTTAACACTAATGTTTCTATGTATCATCTGTTTCATATACATATATATGTGCATGACGATCACACTGTAAGTTGATATATAACTTTATATAGATTTGTCGGTTTATTCGCACATGCTTCTATAAACCTTTTCCTATGACCTACTGACACATTTTATGTAGACCAAATTATCGGAACATTATCCATAGTCACGAAAATCAAAGGTATATTCCTGTCATTTGAAGAACTTTCGATAATCAATGATGTTCTACATTGCAATTTTCAAAGTAACATGAAGCCTAAATGATATCGGCAATACAGTAGCATTGCAAGAATTCCCACTCCAACCCACTCTCAACAATTGCAAAATGTATCTTTAATTTATGCTTCCAAATTTTAATTTGTAATTTTTGTATTTTTGTGCAAATGATTGGCATTCTTATTTTTGATTCTTTTTTTTAACAAGAGAGACCATTTTTATCAATATCCTCATTTTCATCATCATCATCATCATCATCATCATCATCATCATCATCATCATCAAATGCGCCGTCATAATCGTTTTCTTCTACTTTGTATTCATCACCATTGTAGTCGTTATCATCTTCGTCATCATCTTCACTATTAGCATAATAACTTGTATGGTAGCAAATTCTTGATGACCAAATAACATGGAGACATACTTATCGATTCTGGCCTATTATTTATCACCAAATGACATGGATACAGCCAAGTAGATTATAGCAAATTGTTGGTCATCAAATGACACCGAGATAGTCTAAAACATATTCTGGCCTATTGTTGATCACCAAATAACATGGTGACAGTCTAATAGTTTCTGGCAAATTGTTGATCACCAAATGACATGGTGACAGTCTTATATATTCTGACCAATTGTTGATCACCAAATGACATGGTGACAGTCTTATATATTCTGACCAATTGTTGATCACCAAATGACATGGATACAGTCTAATAGTGTCTGGCAAATTGTTGATCACCAAATGACATGGTGACAGTCTTATATATTCTGACCAATTGTTGATCACCAAATGACAGAGACAGTCTAATAGGTTCTGGCCAATTGTTTATCACCAAATGACATGGAGAGATTCGTATAGATTCTGGCTAATTCTTGATCACCAAATGACATGGATACAGTCTCAGAGACTCTGGCCTATTGTTGATCACCAAATGGCATGGAGACAGTTTAAAAGATTCTGGCCAATTGTTGATCAGACTTATTGCAGATCTTCAAATGCTATGGTTTCATTCTTACAGCTTCTGAGGTATCGCCGAAGACCAAATGGCATGCATACTATCTTAGAGATTTATCGCAATCGCGTCCCACCAAATGGCATGCATACTATCTTAGAGATTTATAGCAATCGTGTCCCACCAAATGGCATGCATACTATCTTAGAGATTTATAGCAATCGCGTCCCACCAAATGGCATGCATACTATCTTAGAGATTTATAGCAATCGCGTCCCACCAAATGGCATGTGTTGCTTCTTAAAGTTTGGGAGCTATTTCCCATCACCAAATCACATGGATAAAGCCTTACACGTTTAACAGCTATTTGAGATCATGAACATTTCCCTTTTGAAAACGTGAGATCACGTCATTCTATAGACAAATATAACCAGGGTCAGCATTTTTATGACATTTAAGAGAACTATATAAACTTTATTTAAGTTGACACCTCACATGCGTATTGCCAATATTAAAGCATGCATACAACATGGAAATAAAATAAGCTGTATACATTGTGGACAGATGGAGTGACTAGTGGAAGAGAACACACACATCATCAATTGAATTTAGACTATTCAAAGGTACAAAATAATGATAATCCAGTTAGTACAGAACTTTCCGTACATCTCATAAGATCTTGCAAGTAACAGTGCATGGTCTACTCAGTAAATATAGAAGGTAAACCATTAGATCTTGCCCTCTTGAAATAGGTATACATTAAAACAAAGAAAAACTTGTCACTTAATTCTTATTTGTCACAGAGAACACATACTCTCCTACCTGTTGTATTTGCCAATGTCGTCAAGACAATTGTGACTCTTTTAAACTAACATAACAAAACTATTTTACCAGGTCTGGTGGAAATATGATCAAATATTGTTTGGAAACCCCAATATTATTGTTGAACTGAAAGATTTATCCATGGTTGACATTTCATTTTCCTAAGATTGTGCAAAAGCCATCATGTAATGTGTGCAAGAACTTTGATATATTTTAATATTACCTATATATTATTGTCACCATTATTAATTCCCAATTAGTGATATAGCAGAGATTATATGTCAGGAATGAAAACTATCTCTATAACGACAAAACTAATCAGATCGAAATAAATATCAGACTGAATGTATGCTATACCTGTCCAAAGATGAATGAGAAAAATTAAATATTTCCAAAGGCCACATAATGGTGTTGTTTTCAAAGATTGCGAAGGTATCATTCATATATGGACTTTCATTAGAATGTATACTGAATTGATACAGCCTTTTGTTGGACATGGTGGCAGGATTCATGTGAAACTGTGTTATTAGAAAGAAGATAAAAATATTACGAGTTCATCAAGGCACACCTATTATTCTTTCCTTACATGAAACATGTTGGGAGGCAGTCACTAGATGATTCTAAAGAATGAATAACCAGAAACCCTAGATGAAAGGGAATGCTTGTAATAATGATCGAATATATCCGTATAAATACAAGACGCAAATTCTAGAACAGAAAAGGTATACCAATTGCTCAGTCATATATAAATTGCATTTTCCTCACTACGAGTGAGCTAGGAATTAATCTGAGAGATGAAGTCTCAGGTTTTAATTAATTGAATAATTTCTATAAATCTTCCCAAAAGTAGTTAATTAAACCAAATGAAACATTTCCACCTGGAGATAGGAACATTACGATTTATTTTGGTGATATTATATTACACATCTTGATATGTCCTTGTCTTGTTAAATACATATACTTTGAGTGTCTTATTTATACACGATCAAGGCGATATTGTTTGGAAATCGTCGAGAAAAGATAGACAACGGTTAAAATCTGGAAAACGTGCTGTGCGCTAACAAGATACTTGAAGACTTGCTGTGCAATATCAAATGAATTGATGACTTGTACAACAGAGACTTATGTAAACATGTGTAATATTTTTTTACAAATACAACTGCTTCACTTAACATACATATGTTCATATAAGTTTTATTTAAAGCATGTTTCACGACTGTAGACTAATATATTACCTGGACATTTGATAACCATGTTACAACGACGCATCAGCTTAATGATAATCTTGTTTGTGCGACACAACAGTTTAGATAAAATCTTGTTATAGCGACGCAATAGCTTAGAGATAATCTTGTTATAACGACTCTTCAACTTAGAAATAATCTTGTTATAGCGACGCAACATCTTAATGATAATCTTGTTATAGCGACGCAATAGCTTAGAGATAATCTTGTTATAGCGACTCTTCAACTTAGAAATAATCTTGTTTGTGCGACACAACAGTTTAGGTATAATCTTGTTATAGCGACGCAATAGCTTAGATATAATCTTGCTATAGCGACTCTTCAACTTAGAAATAATCTTGTTATAGCGACACAACAGTTTAGTTATAATCTTGTCATAGCGACACAAAAGCTTAATGATAATCTTGTTAAAGCGACACAACATCTTATTTATAATCTTGTTATAGCGACACAACATCTTAATGATAATCTTGTTATAGCGACACAACAGCTTAGAGATAATCTTGTTATAGCGACACAACAGTTCAGTTATTAACTTGTTATAGCGACGCAACAGCTTGGAGATAATCTTGTTATAGCGACGCAACAGCTTAGAGATAATCTTGTTATAGCGACACAACATCTTAATGATACTCTTGTTATAGCGACGCAACAGCTTAGTTATAACCTTGTTATAGCAACAAAACATCTTAATGATAATCTTGTTATAGCGACACAACATCTTAATGATACTCTTGTTATAGAGACACAACAGCTTAATGATAATCTTGTTATAGCGACACAACAGCTTAGTTATAACCTTGTTATAGTGACACAAAATCTTAATGATAATCTTGTTATAGTGACACAACAGCTTAATGATAATCTTGTTATAGCGACACAACATCTTAATGATACTATTGTTATAGTGACACAACAGCTTAATGATAATCTTGTTATAGCGACACAACAGCTTAGTTATAACCTTGTTATAGCGACACAACATCTTAATGATAATCTTGTTATAGCGACACAACATCTTAATGATACTCTTGTTATAGAGACACAACAGCTTAATGAAAATCTTGTTATAGCGACACAAATGCTTAGTTATAATCTTGTTATTGACACAACAGCTTAATAATAATCTTGTTATAGCGACACAACATCTTTGTTATAATCTTGTTATAGTGACACAACAGCTTAATGATAATCTTGTTATAGCGGCACAACAGCTTAGAGACAATATTGTAATAGCGACACAACAGTTTAGTTATAATCTTGTCATAGCGACACAACAGCTGAATGATAATCTTGTTATAGCGACAAAACAGCTCAGACATAATCTTGTTATAGCGACACAACAGCTTAATGATAATCTTGTTATAGCGACACAACATCTTAATGATACTCTTGTTATAGAGACACAACAGCTTAATGAAAATCTTGTTATAGCGACACAACAGCTTAGTTATAATCTTGTTATAGTGACACAACAGCTGAATGATAATCTTGTTATAGCGACGCAACATCTTTGTTATAATCTTGTGATAGTGACACAACAGCTTAATGATAATCTTGTTATAGCGGCACAATAGCTTAGAGACAATCTTGTTATAGCGACACAACAGTTTAGTTATAATCTTGTCATAGCGACACAAAAGCTGAATGATAATCTTGTTATAGCGACACAACAGCTCAGAGATAATCTTGTTATAGCGACACAACAGCTCAATGATAATCTTGTTATAGCGACGCAACAGCGTAGAGATAATCTTGTTATAGCGACGCAAAGGCTTAGTTATAATCTTGCTATAGCGACGCAACAGCTTAGAGATAATCTTGTTATAGCGACACAACAGTTTAGTTATTAACTTGTTATAGCGACGCAACAGCTTAGAGATAATCTTGTTATAGCGACTCAACAGCTTAGAGATAATCTTGTTATAGCGACACAACATCTTAATGATACTCTTGTTATAGCGACGCAACAGCTTAGTTATAACCTTGTTATAGCGACACAACATCTTAATGATAGTCTTGTTATAGCGACACAACATCTTAATGATACTCTTGTTATAGAGACACAACAGCTTAATGATAATCTTGTTATAGCGACACAACAGTTTAGTTATTACCTTGTTATAGTGACACAACATCTTAATGATTATCTTGTTATAGCGACACAACATCTTAATGATAATCTTGTTATAGCGACACAACATCTTAATGATACTCTTGTTATAGTGACACAACAGCTTAATGAAAATCTTGTTGTAGCGACACAACAGCTTGGTTATAATCTTGTTATAGTGACACAACAGCTTAATGATAATCTTGTTATAGCGACACAACATCTTAATGATACTCTTGTTATAGCGACCTAACAGCTTAGAGATAATCTTGTTATAGCGACACAACAGCTTAATGAAAATCTTGTTATAGCGACGCAACAGCTAAGTTATAATCTTGTTATAGTGACACAACATCTTAATGATAATCTTGTTATAGCGACACAACATCTTAGTTATAATCTTGTTATAGTGACACAACAGCTTAATGAAAATCTTGTTATAGCGACACAACATCTTATTTATAATCTTGTTATAGTGACACAACAAATTAATGATTATCTTGTTATAGCGACACAACAGTTTAGTTATAACCTTGTTATAGCGCACAACAGCTTAGTTATAACCTTGTTATAGCGACACAACATCTTAATGATAATCTTGTTATAGCGACACAACATCTTAATGATCCTCTTGTTATAGAGACACAACAGCTTAATGAAAATCTTGTTATAGCGACACAACAGCTTAGTTATAATCTTGTTATAGTGACACAACAGCTTAATGATAATCTTGTTATAGCGACACAACATCTTTGTTATAATCTTGTTATAGTGACACAACAGCTTAATGATAATCTTGTTATAGCGGCACAACAGCTTAGAGACAATCTTGTTATAGCGACACAACAGTTTAGTTATAATCTTGTCATAGCGACACAACAGCTGAATGATAATCTTGTTATAGCGACACAACAGCTCAGAGATAATCTTGTTATAGCGACACAACAGCTTAATGATAATTTTGTTATAGCTACGCAACAGCGTAGAGATAATCTTGTTATAGCGAAACAACAGTTCAGTTATTGACTTGTTGTAGCGACCCAACAGCTTAGAGATAATCTTGTTATAGCGACACAACATCTTAATTATACTCTTGTTATAGCGACGCAACAGCTTAGTTATAACCTTGTTATAGCGACACAACATCTTAATGATAATCTTGTCATAGCGACACAACATCTTAATGATACTATTGTTATAGAGACACAACAGCTTAATGATAATCTTGTTATAGCAACACAACAGCTTAGTTATAACCTTGTTATAGTGACACAACATCTTAATGATTATCTTGTTATAGCGACACAACATCTTAAGGATAATCTTGTTATAGCGACACAACATCTTAATGATACTCTTGTTATAGTGACACAACAGCTTAATGATAATCTTGTTATAGCGACACAACAGCTTAGTTATAACCTTGTTATAGCGACACAACATCTTAATGATAATCTTGTTATAGCGACACAACATCTTAATGATACTCTTGTTATAGAGACACAACAGCTTAATGAAAATCTTGTTATAGCGACACAACAGCTTAGTTATAATCTTGTTATAGTGACACAACAGCTTAATGATAATCTTGTTATAGCGACACAACATCTTAATGATAATCTTGTTATAGCGACCTAACAGCTTAGAGATAATCTTGTGATAGCGACACAACAGCTTAATGAAAATCTTGTTATAGCGACGCAACAGCTTAGTTATAATCTTGTTATAGTGACACAACAGCTTAATGATAATCTTGTTATAGCGACACAACATCTTAGTTATAATCTTGTTATAGTGACACAACAGCTTAATGATAATCTTGTTATAGCGACACAACATCTTATTTATAATCTTGTTATAGTGACACAACAGCTTAATGATTATCTTGTTATAGCGACACAACAGCTTAGTTATAACCTTGTTATAGCGACACAACAGCTTAGTTATAACCTTGTTATAGCGACACAACATCTTAATGATAATCTTGTTATAGCGACACAACAGCTTAATGATAATCTTGTTATAGAGACACAACAGCTTAATGATAATCTTGTTATAGCGACACAACAGCTTAGTTATAATCTTGTTATAGCGAAAGAACAGCTTGGTTATAATCTTGTCATAGCGACACAACAGCTGAATGATAATCTTGTTATAGCGACACAACAGCTTAGATACAATCTTGTTATAGCGACACAACAGCTTAGTTATAATCTTGTCATAGCGACACAACAGCTGAATGATACTCTTGTTAAAGCGACACAACAGCTTAGTAATAACCTTGTTATAGCGAAACAACAGCTGAATGATAATCTTGTTATAGCGAAACAACAGCTTAGAGACAATCTTGTTATAGCGACACAACTGCTTGGTTATAATCTTGTCATAGCGACACAACAGCTGAATGATACTCTTGTTGTAGCGACACAACAGCTTAGTCATAACCTTGTTATAGCGACACAACTGCTGAATGATAATCTTGTGATAGCGACACAACAGCTTAGAGACAATCTTGTTATAGCGACACAACAGCTTAGTTATAATTTTGTCATAGCGACACAACAGCTGAATGATACTCTTGTTGTAGCGACACAACAGCGTAGAGACAATCTTGTTATAGCGACACAACAGATTAGTTATAACCATGTTATAGCGACACAACATCTTAATGATAATCTTGTTATAGAGACACAACAGCTGAATGATACTCTTGTTATAGCGACACAACATCTTAATGATACTCTTGTTATAGCGACGCAACAGCTTAGTTATAACCTTTCTATAGCGACACAACATCTTAATGATGATCTTGTTATAGCGACACAAGATCTTAATGATAATCTTGTTATAGCGACACAACATCTTAATGATACTCTTGTTATAGCGACACAACATCTTAATGATACTCTTGTTATAGCGACCTAACAGCTTAGAGATAATCTTGTTATAGCGACACAACAGCTTAATGAAAATCTTGTTATAGCGACGCAACAGCTTAGTTATAATCTTGTTATAGTGACACAACAGCTTAATGATAATCTTGTTATAGCGACACAACATCTTAGTTATAATCTTGTTATAGTGACATAACAGCTTAATGATAATCTTGTTATAGCGACACAACATCTTATTTATAATCTTGTTATAGTGACACAACAGTTTAATGATTATCTTGTTATAGCGACACAACAGCTTAGTTATAACCTTGTTATATCGACACAACAGCTTAGTTATAACCTTGTTATAGCGACACAACATCTTAATAATGATAATCTTGTTATAGCGACACAACATCTTAATGATACTCTTGTTATAGAGACACAACAGCTTAATGAAAATCTTGTTATAGCGACACAACAGCTTAGTTATAATCTTGTTATGGTGACACAACAGCTTAATGATAATCTTGTTATAGCGACACAACATCTTTGTTATAATCTTGTTATAGTGACACAACAGCTTAATGATAATCTTGTTAAAGCGGCACAACAGCTTAATTATAATCTTGTTATAGCGACACAACAGTTTAGTTATAATCTTGTCATAGCGACACAACAGCTGAATGATAATCTTGTTATAGCGACACAACAGCTCAGAGATAATCTTGTTATAGCGGCACAACAGCTTAATGATAATCTTGTTATAGCGACGCACACAGCGTAGAGATAATCTTGTTATAGCGACGCAAAGGCTTAGTTATAATCTTGCTATAGCGACGCAACAGCTTAGAGATAATCTTGTTATAGCGACACAACAGTTCAGTTATTAACTTGTTATAGCGACGCAACAGCTTAGAGATAATCTTGTTATAGCGACTCAACAGCTTAGAGATAATCTTGTTATAGCGACTCAACAGCTTAGAGATAATCTTGTTATAGCGACACAACATCTTAATTATACTCTTGTTATAGCGACGCAACAGCTTAGTTATAACCTTGTCATAGCGACACAACATCTTAATGATAATCTTGTTATAGCGACACAACATCTTAATGATACTCTTGTTATAGAGACACAACAGCTTAATGATAATGTTGTTAAAGCGACACAACAGCTTAGTTATAACCTTGTTATAGTGACACAACATCTTAATGATTATCTTGTTATACCGACACAACATCTTAATGATACTCTTGTTATAGTGACACAACAGCTTAATGATAATCTTGTTATAGCGACACAACATCTTAGTTATAACCTTGTTATAGCGACACAACATCTTAATGATAATTTTGTTATAGCGACACAACATCTTAATGATACTCTTGTTATAGAGACACAACAGCTTAAAGAAAATATTGTTATAGTGACACAACAGCTTAGTTATAATCTTGTTATAGTGACACAACAGCTTAATGATAATCTTGTTATAGCGACACAACATCTTAATGATACACTTGTTATAGTGACCTAACAGCTTAGAGATAATCTTGTTATAGCGACACAACAGCTTAATGAAAATCTTGTTATAGCGACACAACATCTTAGTTATAATCTTGTTATAGTGACACATCAGCTTAATTATAATCTTGTTATAGCGACACATCTTATTTATAATCTTGTTGTAGTGACACAACAGCTTAATGATTATCTTGTTATAGCGACACAACAGCTTAGTTATAACCTTGTTATAGCGACACAACAGCTTAGTTATAACCTTGTTATAGCGACACAACATCTTAATGATAATCTTGTTATAGCGACACAACAGATTAATGATAATCTTGTTATAGAGACACAACAGCTTAATGATAATCTTGTTATAGCGACACAACAGCTTAGTTATAATCTTGTTATAGCGAAAGAACAGCTTAGTTATAATCTTATCTTAGCGACACAACAGCTGAACGATAATTTTGTTATAGCGACACAACAGCTTAGATACAATCTTGTTATAGCGACACAACAGCTTAGTTATAATCTTGTCATAGCGACACAACAGCTGAATGATACTCTTGTTAAAGCGACACAACAGCTTAGTAATAACCTTGTTATAGCGACACACCCGCTGAATGATAATCTTGTTATAGCGACACAACAGCTTAGAGACAATCTTGTTATAGCGACACAACAGCTTGGTTATAATCTTGTTATAGCGACACAACAGCTGAATGATGCTCTTTATATAGCGACACAACAGCTTAGTGATAACCTTGTTATAGCGACACAACAGCTGAATGATAATCTTGTTATAGCGACACAACAGCTTAGAGACAATCTTGTTATAGCGACACAACAGCTTAGTTATAATCTTGTCATAGCGACACAACAGCTGAATGATACTCTTGTTATAGCGACACAACAGCTTAGAGACAATCTTGTTATAGCGACACAACAGCTTAGTTATAACCTTGTTATAGCGACACAACATCTTAATGATAATCTTGTTATAGCGACACAACAGCTGAATGATACTCTTGTTATAGCGACACAACAGCTTAGAGACAATCTTGTTATAGCGACTCAACAGCTTAGTTATGTTTGGTCAACAAGTAATGTTGACTATATCCTGACCTTGATTCAAGGTTAGTGGCATCCACGTAAACGGGTTTCATTTGTTTAAAAAAAATGATTGGTTGTTGTCAAGGTAAAGATGGGACTAGTGAAGAAGTAAACAACTTTTTATTCTTCAAGTAAAATTGGTTGGATTGTTCTGGGACATGTTAGGAGTACATGTTTTAAAAGATCAAGTTACTGCTTACCACCCCCACCCCCATTCGAGATTATGCGATTTGGGATTGTTTTCGAAACTGCGTAGTCGTCTTCCATCTTGCATTTTCCATCCGGACTCGAACTTGAATCTTTTTGAACATTTCATTGTAATTTAATTCGTGGATTATTCTTGAATTACTTTTGTATTTGATTCTTAAAACTGTTTTTCCATTTTTCCAATCTTTTTCTAGGGATTTAAATTATTTGTTAAATTTTACAAAGCTTGCTGTTTCACTTTTTCTGTGTTACTGTTTATTAGCGCCTAAACACGTAACACATGAAAGTAGAGAAATATATTATCTGGACAAATCATATTTAGAATATTATATTTCGCAATAGTATTAATCTCTCTGTATCTCTCCCTTTCTGTCTGTCTCTGTCTCTCTGTCTCTCTCTCTCTCTCTCATAAACGATGCTAATCACCTTTAGTTTCAAAGTATTATATTGATATGTTCTTTTCAAATAAAAGCACCACATATGCCAAGATCTTGCTACTACTACATGTACTACTACTAATTATAATAATAATAATAATAATAATAATAATAATAATAATAATAATAATATTATTATTATTATTATTATTATTATTGTTGTTGTTGTTGTTGTTGTTGTTGTTGTTGTTTCTAAGACATGCAATCACTGTGAAACACAGTGCTGAATAATTGAACAAAAGCATGAATGCTATCAAACAGAGTGCTTGCAGACTGCATTGTTTTTATGGACTTGATTGCTTCATAAAATTCACCTTTAGTAATGTTAAAAGATAACCCAAGGCAACTGGCCGATGTCATCTTCCTTAACTAAAGTGTTTATATTTAAATCAAAAGATTCATAAATAGTTTTTGGACGGACCGCCCGTGTACGCTGTTGCTGATCATTATTAGGAGTTATTTAAAAACATGCAAGTACTTTAGCAGTTCACTTAATGTAATGCCATGAAAACTGAGCATTCAACATAATGTAGACTGGTTGTTAAAAGCTTGTATTCAACACAATCTAGACTGGTTGTTAAAAGCTTGTATTCAACGTAATCTAGACTGGTTTTTAAAAGTTTGCATTCTACATCATCTAGACTGGTTGTTAAAAGATTACATTCTACAATCTACACCATCAGGAATGGTGATTATATTTTTGCATTCTACGTCATCAGAGCTGGTTTTTAAAAGTTTACATTCTACATTATCTCGACTTTCTTAAGAGGTTTAGATGGATGTATGATGTTAGGGGATAATGGATGTCAAGATTGAGTCCGCTAACCAACAGTATGCATGAGTCTGGTTTATGTACATGCATGAGGTTTCTATAGAAATGTGTTGGTTCTATAACTGGAAAAATTGTAAATCTCGTGACTTTAATAAGACCAGTTTGTTAACTGTAGTATCTTAAAAGAATAGAAGTTTAAAACTGAATAAATCTGAAATTCATAATTTGAATACTGATTCAAAATGGGGAGGGTTACATGTTAAGTCTATAGGTTCTGGATGTAGAGAGACAAGCCATGGTTTGGCATCTCATTATATCACTTTCTTAATGGCAGCCGACGAGCAATGATGAACGGTATTTACTTCCTGTCCGAAGAGGGCACAATCAAAGGTAAATTAATAGGTCTATAAGAGATATCCACGATCGGGTTTCGTTTATAGCTGGACAAACTAACAAGCTTTCGGGACCATTGCGGGCTAATCAGCACCTAACGAGGGATGGACGACGTTTATCTGCTGTTCAATTACCTACTCATGAATTTATTTTATTTGTGCTAGAAAAGGTCATCCACGGTTTAGCTCCCTTTATGAGGGTTTAACACCGCTACTGCTAAGAGGAAATTTCAAGTGACGGGTTTATATCCTAACAGGATACGTAGTGCCAGCACTCAAAACTGGAGTAATGCCTTTTTACTTTTCTGGCAATCTCAGTGTCTACTACTGAAAGATAATATTGAGTTTATCTTAAATTACCCCCCCCCCCCCGGCCAAAACAAGGGTATGTTTAGCATTACTGGGCTTACAATTATGAATAATTAGTGTCGACGTTGCGAGAATCGTTAAGGAATGCCTTTCAAATCCACTAGAAAATGTCAATGAGTGTGCCTATATATATATATATATATATATATATATATATATATATATATATATATATATATATATATACCGTTTATGTATGTCGACTGTGCGTGATATATTCCGTATATATCGGTGTGTATATTGACTGTGTGTAATATACCGTGTAATTGTTGACGGTGTGTTTTAGACCGTGTAAACACCTGTGTGTATATTGACTGTGTTTAATATAGCGTATATATACCCATGTGTATGATGACTGTATGTGATATACCTATGTGTATGATGACTATTTGTATGATGACTTTGTGTATGATGACTTTGTGTAATATACCGTGTAGAGAGGCGCATTTCTGATGTGAAAACATAGATGACATATATAAGAAGCTGCAGATGAATGATGATAAAACTGAGGACATTCTTATCACAACACAAAGACTTTCTCATTCACATCCTTTACCTCAGACAATAAAAATCAGCAACACCAACATTAAATTCTCACAGTCAGTACGAAACCTAGGTGTTACTCTAGACAGTACTCTCACATTGCACCAGCATGTCATGAACATATGCAAGGCTGCATATCTTGAGCTGAGACGTATCAGTTCCATTTGAAAGTATCTTAGTGTTGTTCATGAGTACTTTCAAGACTGAACTATTGTAACTTAATTCTCCCTGGTTCGTCACAATATCTACTCCATAACTTCAAAATGTTCAAAACACAGCTGCTCGGATCATCTTTAGAGTACCTAGATCTGAGCACACCTTACCACTGCTATGTACCCTACACTGGCTATCCATTCGATCCAGAATCAAACACAAAATTTGTTCTCTGTGCTACATTTCACTGACAGACCGCAGTCCAACATACCTATCCGGCCTCACCCATGTGTATACACCAGCAAGATACGTAAGCTCCTCTTCTGTCAATCGTATACTCATTGTTCCCACTATGAAAACGAAGTCATATAGTCAACATTCTTTTGTATACCAGGGCCCGGCGATATCGAACGAAATGCCCATTGAAATTAAACACAAAGACAAAGTGGCCCCTTTTAAGAGGGCTCTTAAAACTCACCTTTTTCAACTGCAGGACCAAACTTAGAGAACTAAACATGTTTTGTACCTAATATGTTTTCAGCATGTTTTTATGTTTACCAATTTTATGGTTATTTTTTTTTTGTTTTTCTTTAGTGCAGTCATATCATAATAGAAGGTGTAAAGCGATTAGAGCTTCTAAAGATTAGGGGCTATACAAAGTCCTCATTATTATTATTATTATTATTATTATTATTATTATTATTATTATTATTATTATTATTATGTACTGATGTATATATTGACTGTGTGATATACCGTGTATATACCTATGTGTGACGACTAGAATATAAACACGGTTAAGTCTACTGAATAGCATAGAAACACGGTTAAGTCTACAGAATAACATCGAAACACAGTTACGTCTACATTATAGCATAGAAACAAGGTTAAGTCTACTGAATAGCATAGAAACACGGTTAAGTCTACTTAATATCATAGAAACACGGTGAAGTCTACTTAATAGCATATAAACACGGTTAAGTCTACTTAATATCATAGAAACACGGTTAAGTCTACTGAATAGCATAGAAACACGGATAAGTCTACTGAATAGCATAGAAACACGGTTAAGTCTACTTAATATCATAGAAACACGGTGAAGTCTACTGAATAGCATAGAAACACGGTTAAGTCTACTGAATAGCATAGAAACACGGTTAAGTCTACTTAATATCATAGAAACACGGTGAAGTCTACTGAATAGCACAGAAATACAGTTACGTCTACTGAATATCAAAGAAACACGCTTAAATCTACTGAATATCATAGAAACACGGATAAGTCTACTGAATAGCATAGAAACACGGTACAGTCTACTTAATAGCATAGAAAAACGGTTAAGTCTACTGAATAGCATAGAAACACGGTTAGGTCTACTGAATAGCATAGAAACACGGTTAGGTCTACTGTATAGCATAGAAACACGGTTAGGTCTACTGTATAGCATAGAAACACGGTTAAGTCTACTGAATAGCATAGAAACACGGTTAGGTCTACCGAATAGCATAGAAACACGGTTAGGTCTACTGTATAGCATAGAAACACGGTTAGGTCTACTGTATAGCATAGAAACACGGTTAGGTCTACTGTATAGCATAGAAACACGGTTAAGTCTACTGAATAGCATAGTGTTACGGCTATTGGATTTAATTTATTTATTTTTTTTAAATGTTAAATCCAAATTTGTTATTTTGCCTTTAAAATGAATTGATTGGGAGATTTTTTCTAGAATGTTCAGGCTGACTTAGATTCTCTAATTGTAAACAAGTTTTGACCTTGGCTTGTTTGACCTAAATCCTGACCTTGCTTTAGACATTGTCAACAAGCCTCTTAAACTATTGGTCAATTTCAAGGACAACATTTTTATTTTTAGTTCTTAGGGGTAGGAAATATCTAGAGTATGTTATTTTTAGTAAAGGTAGTCTCTTTCTGTGACCTTCCATGAACTTCTATCAATTTCTAGAAAAGCGCGTGATTACTTGTTTACTTCAGAAAAACAATATATATATAGCTGTATTTTAGAAGCTGACATTAGTAGAATCTTTGGGCTGTAAGTTATTGGTTGTGTAATTCATGTTTGAGTTATAATTTTTATTATTTTTGTTTTGGACTTTGTGTCAATACATTGAAGAAAGAGGATTTATTATCTATTTGGAGGAGAAAACATGTGCTCATAATTCATGTGGATGATAAATTAAACAAGAACTGCATCACGTGACATTGTCAGCCATTTTGGATTATTACATCGTCAAGATTCGAACCTGGAACTATAAGAACATTTATTTATCAGGACTTGAAATTCCATTAGTGGATTATTTTGTGAATTCTGTATTTGTTGGATTTGATTCTCTAAAACAGTAAGTTTAATTATTTTATGAAAATAATTGTACTTAATAAAATCTTTGTTAAAGTTATACAAGCTTGTTAGTTTTCACTCTTTCTGTGTTGCTGCTTATTCGAGCCTAAGCACGTAACATAGAATTGGTGGCTATCGTCTCGGGATTGAGATTTGAGATAAATTTGAATTTAAATTTGAATTTCCCCTAGTTTTTGAGAATTTTAAATCTTTAGTGAGACTGACACGCTTGTATCAAAATGACATCTAAGGTAGAAATATTTCTTTCTAATCCTACCCAGGAGCAATTAGATCTTTTCAAAAAAGACGGGTTGGTTCAACTTGCCAGAAAATACTATCTTTCTGAAGTGAAAGCTTCTTTAACGAAACAAGATATCAAAAAGATTTTGGTCCAGTATTTGGTAGAACAGGATGTTTTTGAACAAAGTGCTTTGATTCCGGTCAGTAAGTCTGCATCAGACTCTGACATAAAATTAAAGGAATTAGAATTAAAATTCAAGATGGAATTAGAGTTGAGGAAGCTAGAATTTCAGGAAAGGGAGAAAGAGAAACAAATTGAATTACAAAAAGAGCAAATGCGGATTGATAAAGAGAGAGAGGAGAAAGAGAGACAATTACAATTTGAAAAAGAGGAGAGAGAGAGACAATTTGAATTACAAAAAGAGCAGATGCGAATTGAGAGAGCGAGAGAAGGAAGAAAAAGAATATCAGTGTAAAATGAAAGAATTAGAGCTGGCAAGTGGGAATCATCATCATACTTCAAATCAAAATTTTGATTTAGCAAGGAATATTAGATTAGTGCCCCCTTTCAAAGAAAAAGAAGTAGACAAATATTTTATTCTTTTTGAAAAAGTTGCAGAAAATTTAAAGTGGCCAAGAGAGAATTGGACTCAGTTACTACAATGTGTAATTACTGGTAAGGCTAGTGAGATTTACACTTCACTGTCTGTTCAGCAAAGTGGTGATTATGACGTAGTAAAAGAATGCATTTTAAGAGGTTATGAGTTAGTCCCTGAAGCTTATAGGCAAAAATTTAGAAATTACAGAAAAGAAGCTGGACAAACTCATGTCGAATTTGCTAGACAAAAAGAGCAGTAGTTTGATAGATGGTGTTTAGCCAAGAAAGTTAAGCAAGATTATCAAAATCTCAAGCAAATTATATTAATTGAAGAGTTCAAAAGCTGTGTCCATAATGATGTTAAAACTTATCTTGATGAGCATCAGATTGAAACCTTGGAAAATGCTGCTCGAGCTGCTGACGAATATTCTTTGACACATAAAGTTCCTTTTGTTAACAAGACTTCTACTCAACAATTTACTGGCAGAAAAGAATTTCCGCCTAATTCAAGCCCTTCTAAAACTCAAACTAACACAACTTTCAAAAATCAGACTTCAGAGAAGTTTGATTCTAGATCCTTGTCTCTTCCGACGTGTAACTTTTGCAAGAAAAAAGGACACGTTATTTCTGATTGCTACAAATTGAAAAATAGGCAACAGAATCAAGATAGACCTGTTCCAAATGCTCTTATTTACAAGAGGTCAAGGTCACAGTCATGTATTGAAAGCAATACATTTGTTGGGTCTAATAAATCCCAGTCTGATTTTGATATGGAGAATTATGAACCATTCATATCGAAGGGTTCTGTATCACTTTTGGGTGATTCAGCCAATCCCACCCCTATTAAAATTTTAAGGGACACAGGAGCCTCTCAGAGTCTTTTATTATCAGGTACTTTGCCTTTATCTGAGAAGTCTTCTTCTAATGAAAGTGTTCTTATTCAGGGGTTGGAGTGCTGCTTTGTTAATGTTCCTCTCCATTGTGTAAATTTGTCATCAGACTTAGTGTCAGGACCTGTGACAATCGGAACAGTCTCGGTTTTGCCCGTAGAGGGAATAGATTTATTGCTAGGCAACGACTTAGCTGGAGACAAGGTTGTGGTTAATCCACTTGTAACTGACAAGCCTAATTTGGATCAGAAAGTTGATCTAATTGAAAAAGAAATCCCTGATATATTTCAAGCTTGTACAGTTACTAGAGCTATGGTAAAGAAAGCTCTTGAGAATGAAGTTGAAAAGTGCAGTATTCCCTTCGTTGACACATGCATGGGTCAGGCTTATGTTGTTGAGGGCAGTAATCCCTTATCTGATATATGCGTGGGTCAGGCTTATGTTGAAAAAGCCAGTATTCCTTCAACTGACGCTTGTAAAGGTCAGGTTTTTTATGAGGTCACTTTTACTCTTGGTTTAGATCAATCAGAAAGTATTGATCATAGTGATCCTCTTTTGACAACTCATTCTCTTTATTCTAATCAGGGTGATGATTTTGAGAGTGATGTTACAGAAGGCAGCATTCCTTCAACTGGCACTTGTATAGGTCAGGTTTTTGATGAGATCACTTTTACTCTTGGTTTAGATCAATCAGAAGGTATTGATCATAGTGATCATCTTTTAATAACTCATTCTCTTAATCAGGGTGATAAACGACAGTCACTTGTCGTTGAACAGGAAAAAGATCCTGAGATCTCCTGTTTGTTTCAAAGGGTCATAAATGAGACTGAAGTTACTGAAGTTCCTGTCTGTTATTTCATTAAAAATGGAATTCTTATGAGAAAATGGAGACCTCCCGAGGTACCTGCTGGTGATAAATGGTCAGTGAACTATCAAATAGTAGTTCCAAAACCTTACAGACAGGAAATACTTAATCTGGCCCATGAAACTCCTTTGGCTGGTCATTTAGGGATTAATAAAATGTATCACAAGATCTTGACTCACTTCTATTGGCCAGAAATCAAAAGTGATGTCGTCAAATATTGTAGATATTGTCATGCTTGTCAAATGGTAGGAAAATCCAATCAGAAGATACGTAAGGCTCATCTGCAACCTATTCCTACGTTTGATGAAACATTCAGTGGAATTATGGTAGATTGTGTGGATTCCTTATCTAAGACCAAGTCAAGTAATCAATTAAAGTTAAAAATGAAGCTAAGGTTTGAAAGAAATACAAGGGAGAGAACTTTTGATTCTGATAATGGAGTTGTGTTACTCTTATTCATTCTTCTTACTTTACTTCAAATTAGATATTACGGCCCTTACAAAGTTAAGAAGAAAATGAATTAAGTTATAGTATTAGTGCTCCTGGGATCTAAATTAATTATAGGAGTACCAGTGTATTGAAAGAAATAGCCATGTTAAATATATAATTAATTTAGTTGTGCCTGTCCCATTTAGTGAAGAAATATCGTCAGGATTCGACTGATATTGGAGCGACGAATTGTTAGAATTCAGGAATTATGAAAAAATCTAGACCAGAAACTTTCACATTTGCAAGTGCAAGAAAGAAATGAACTGAAAGTTATTAATATATGAGCACTTATGTCCAGATATTCTTACAAGAACAAACAAAATTTTTATGACGTTGAAATTGAAAGTTCCAAACAGCATCCATGCTGGACGAGTCCACTCAAACAGGAATACTTGAAAAAGGAAATTCAATATTTGCTGGAGAATGATTTTATCAAGCCCAGTAAAAGTGATTGGAGTTCACCATGCATACTTGTTTCAAAACCAGATAAAACTTTCCGTATGTGCACTGATTAAAGGAAGGTGAACAGAGTGACAAAAACAGATTCATTCCCATTAACAAGAAGTGACTATTCTATTGATAAAATTGGGAATGCCAAGTACGTCACCAAATTCTGACCTTCTGAAAGGATTTTGGCAGATTTCATTACGGAAAGAGCAAAGGAAAACTCAACATTGCGACTCCAAAAGGACTCTACCAATATAAAGAAAGTCCATTTCAACGTCTCATAAAAATGTTCATCTCTGGTCTAGAAATTTGTGACGTCATCATCTACAACGACACCTGGAAAGAACATCTAGCAACAATTCGATAATTCTTTAACAGACTCACTAATGTATGTTTGACAATTAATTTGTCTAAAAGTGAGTTCTGCTGTGCTTGTGTGTTTTCCTAGGATACTTTGTGGGACATGGACAAGTTAAAAATTTGAGGCTATTTCTTGATAATATAATTGTAGACACTCTTTCCATTGTATAATTCATTATATTGTATAATTTTTAATTTCAGATGTAAATTGGTTTGTGATAAAAAGAAAGTTTTATCATATAAACCTTTCTTTTTATTTTATGGGGGAAGGTGTTACGGCTATTGGATTTAATTTATTTTTTTTTTTTAAATGTTAAATCCAAATTTGTTATTTTGCCTTTAAAATGAATTGATTGGGAGATTTTTTCTAGAATGTTCAGGCTGACTTAGATTCTCTAATTGTAAACAAGTTTTGACCTTGGCTTGTTTGACCTAAATCCTGACCTTGCTTTAGACATTGTCAACAAGCCTCTTAAACTATTGGTCAATTTCAAGGACAACATTTTTATTTTTAGTTCTTAGGGGTAGGAAATATTTAGAGTATGTTATTTTTAGTAAAGGTAGTCTCTTTCTGTGACCTTCCATGAACTTCTATCAATTTCTAGAAAAGCGCGTGATTACTTGTTTACTTCAGAAAAACAATATATATAGCTGTATTTTAGAAGCTGACATTAGTAGAATCTTTGGGCTGTAAGTTATTGGTTGTGTAATTCATGTTTGAGTTATAATTTTTATTATTTTTGTTTTGGACTTTGTGTCAATACATTGAAGAAAGAGGATTTATTATCTATTTGGAGGAGAAAACATGTGCTCATAATTCATGTGGATGATAAATTAAACAAGAACTGCATCACGTGACATTGTCAGCCATTTTGGATTATTACATCGTCAAGATTCAAACCTGGAACTATTAGAACATTTATTTATCAGGACTTGAAATTCCATTAGTGGATTATTTTGTGAATTCTGTATTTGTTGGATTTGATTCTCTAAAACAGTAAGTTTAATTATTTTATGAAAATATTTGTACTTAATAAATTTATTGTTAAAGTTATACAAGCTTGTTAGTTTTCACTCTTTCTGTGTTGCTGCTTATTCGAGCCTAAGCACGTAACAATAGAAACACGGTTAAGTCTACTTTATAGCATATAAACACGGTTAAGTCTACTTAATAACATAGGAACACGGTTAAGTCTACTTAATAACATAGAAACACGGTTAAGTCTACTTAATAACATAGAAACACGGTTAAGTCTACTTAATAGCATAGAAACACGGTTAAGTCTACTTAATAACATAAACACGGTTAAGTCTACTGACTAGCATAGAAACACGGTTAAGTCTACTTAATAGCATATATACACGGTCAAGTCTACTTAATAGCATAGAAACACGGTTAAGTCTACTGACTAGCATAGAAGCACGGTTAAGTCTACTTAATAGCATATAAACACGGTTAAGTCTACTTAATAGCATATAAACACGGTTAAGTCTACTTAATAACATAGAAACACGGTTAAGTCTACTGAATAGCATATAAACACGGTTAAGTCTACTTAATATCATACTGAATAGCATAGAAACACGGTTAAGTCTACTTAATAGCATAGAAACACGGTTACGTCTACTTAATAGCATAAACACGGTTAAGTCTACTTAATAGCATATAAACACGGTTAAGTCTACTTAATAGCATAGAAACACGGTTAAGTCTACTGACTAGCATAGAAACACGGTTAAGTCTACTTAATAGCATATAAACACGGTTAAGTCTACTTAATAGCATATAAACACGGTTAAGTCTATTTAATAGCATATAAACACGGTTAAGTCTACTTAATAACATAGAAACACGGTTAAGTCTACTGAATAGCATATAAACACGGTTAAGTCTACTTAATATCATACTGAATAGCATAGAAACACGGTTAAGTCTACTTAATAGCATAGAAACACGGTTACGTCTACTTAATAACATAAACACGGTTAAGTCTACTTAATAGCATAGAAACACGGTTAAGTCTACTTAATAATATAAACACGGTTAAGTCTACTTAATAACATAAACACGGTTAAGTCTACTTAATAACATAAACACGGTTAAGTCTACTGACTAGCATAGAAACACGGTTAAGTCTACTTAATAGCATATAAACACGGTTAAGTCTACTTAATAGCATATAAACACGGTTAAGTCTACTTAATAACATAGAAACACGGTTAAGTCTACTTAATAGCATATAAACACGGTTAAGTCTACTTAATAACATAAACACGGTTAAGTCTACTTAATAGCATATAAACACGGTTAAGTCTACTTAATAGCATATAAACACGGTTAAGTCTACTTAATATCATACTGAATAGCATAGAAACACGGTTAAGTCTACTTAATAGCATAGAAACACGGTTACGTCTACTTAATAACATAAACACGGTTAAGTCTACTTAATAGCATAGAAACACGGTTAAGTCTACTTAATAACATAAACACGGTTAAGTCTACTTAATAACATAAACACGGTTAAGTCTACTTAATAGCATATAAACACGGTTAAGTCTACTTAATAGCATATAAACACGGTTAAGTCTACTTAATAACATATAAACACGGTTGTCTACTTAATAACATAAACACGGTTAAGTCTACTGACTAGCATAGAAACACGGTTAAGTCTACTGAATATCATAGAAACACGGTTAAGTCTACTTAATAGCATAGAAACACGGTTAAGTCTACTTAATAGCATAGAAACACGGTTAAGTCTACTTTATACTCTGAAAACAGTTTTGACAACCATCGATAACTAGATTGATAAATTTGCATTTTGATTTCTCAAATTTTACCATTTACATTCTTTACATTATTATTAAAATAAGTATCAAATGTTTTAATCAGATTTCAAGCATTTATTACTTGTGTAGTTTTGTTATTGGTTTTCTTCAATTATTTATTATTCACAAGGTGAGAACTTTGTAGAGATATTGCTTGCTAAAATGTTTGAACAGATGTGCCAACTCAGTTCCATCAATATAAAAGATCAACAACACGTCTTCTGTTCAAATGTTTGTCTTATAAATACAATAATCAGCACTCCGTAACATGGTTTTACTTAGATAATTATATATAGAAGGACATGTTTTAGTGACACTCGAGTTTCCAACTATGTGCGCTTTAAACCAAATATTTTTTAATTGAAGCATTTAGTTTGGATTGCAGCTGGTTAATACATTACTTTTCCAGACATGCTCAGAGAGAGCCAAACGAGATATTTAGTATTATTACAATAAGCAGACATCATACAAAAAAGTTTGTGTGATATTCGACGAAAGTCAAAACAAATTTTCTGTATTTGTTAAAAGTATTTCATTTATCACGAATAGTTCTTTAAACTTCGAACAAACCTTAGGTGATTCTAAATGAATTCGTATTTAAGCAGTTTAATGTAATGAGCAATTTGTCTGCAATCAATAGTCTTCTCTTAAACTGTAGGAAATGTATACTTGGTGTTTTTCGTCATAGGATATTTCACAAACATATTTGACTGCAATATCCATACAACTATGACGTACTACATTATTCAGCATTTCGCTCTAGGGTACCAATCGAAACAGACAGTGTGGATTTGATATCGTCACGAGAAGATCAAATATGTATTTTGTATTGTCTTATCTATCTTATTCATCGTATTCATAAATACGATTATTTAGTTCGCTATTTCCCCCCGCATTCATCGAAAACAGCCATATTAGTTTCTCGGTACCAGTAACTATCTGCATTGTATGTAAATATTCGACTAATATTATCAACTGAAACATTTGTCGTGAATTTAATAGAAGGTTTTGTATATAAAAACAGCTATTTATACAGTTTTGTTTAACATCCGGAAAGCCACCTTCATTCGACTGAAGTAAAACTCGGTTCTTATAGTTTGTGCAATCGTGAAGTTTATTTTCATAATGTGTGCCTGACTGTATCATGTTTACTACATTGTATACAAGACCCGTTTATGAAAAATGTTAAGGTCCACATGTGAACCCGTCAAGTTCGCAATTGTAACAACATTGTCGTCAGATGAGGAAAACCCAGATATGTGGTCTGAAAGTGAGTTATGTATTGATAAAACGAGGCTGAGAGGTCATTTTCTTTATCAAACGAGGAAGCGAGGTCGGTTTTTATCAAATGAGGACGAGAGGTCGTTTTTTATCAAACAAGGATGAGAGGTTGTTTGTGCGGACAAATAGCATGATGTAAAAGCAAAATCGCAAACTACGGGCAAGATATATTGATTCGGTGCTGACAAGATAATTGGAAGACAAATCCGGTTCTTTCAAGAAATAAATCGCGTTACGTTTCGAACATCCTAATCATTAACGAGAAAGCGGTGAATCATTTATTGGTTTCCAATCGGGTGATGTTTGTCAGTGAGACCCCAAATTCCATGTTTCTCAAGAGATTCCATGGTACCTTGTCAGGAAACAAGACATCACAGACAAAACATATTGTAAATTCCTTTGTCCTAGTGGTTAGAACGTCCGTCTCAGATGCGCCAGGTCGCGGATTCGAACCTCTGTAGAGTCATATCTAAGACCTATACAAGTTGTACAAACAGCTGCCTCGCTTGGTTTTCAACATTAAGAGGTTAGTGTTAGGACTGGTAGGCTTGGTGTTAGGATAAGGTGACTGGGTTATTTTACACTGTCATACTGCAGACATCGTAGCAATTTGACTGAACAACTGTTAACGTTACGTTAAGAATAAAGAATAAAATACCGACACACAAAACACACCGACTGGTTCACTGCAATCTACAGTGCGAAACACTACAGATATTTTACGTTTGTCATTTTCCTGCAGGATAAAAAAATTTAGCACTGATTAATGTGTCACGCTGAACAAATCGTAATGGCTATAAAAGAGACTACGTGACGGGAAATATATACTTCTAATTGCCATCAAATAAGTAACGGCTAATTTTATGAAGATTGGAATCGTGTGCCCGAACCTGTTTACGAATCTGATCCCACACAAGGTGATAAAACATGAATTCATTTGAAATGGACGGTGATAATCATTTAAGAAAACGGAGAACACAAAGGAGTCCGATTGTCATAGCAGTGAATGAAACTATAGTGTAGCACAGTCAAAATGAACCCATCCATCCAACCATCCATCCATCCGGTTTATCTATCTATCGAAGGTGTACACATGTTTATTGACCATATTGTTTAGAATATTATTTGCATTTATTTGAACCCAATACATTTTGTGAACCGCTCCGGTGGCCTAGTGGTTAGAGCGTCCGCCCCGGAAGCGGGAGGTCGTTGGTTCAATCCCCGGCCGAGTCATACCAAAGACTTACAAAAATGGTACTAACAGCTGCCTCGCTTGACGCTCAGCATTAAGAGGTTAGTGTTAGGACTGGTCGGCCTGGTGTCAGGATAATGTGACTGGGTGAGCCATCATGCTACATGTCTGCGGCATGATGTCTCAGTGCTAGTCATCACTATAAACTGCCTCACTGCAGACATCGTAGCGATATGACTGAAAAATTGTTAAAGCTACGTTAAAAATCCTAATCAAACAAACAAACAAACATTTTGTCTTTTTCGAAGTTTATTTATTTTTGTAGACACGACAGTCAGTCAATTAAACGTGATAACTGACTCGTATTCTGAGTTATGCATAAATTAGATCAATCATGTGGCACGAAAATTTATCTCTCGTTTTATGAGAAAATGGATCTATTGAAAAAATGACACCAGACTATAAATAAATATTAACTTCCTGTATGAACTCAATGGAAATATTGATTTACATTTTGGAAACACGTTTCCAGCTCCGTGGAAGATATTGTTCCACGTACAAGTTCCATTGAACTCGTTATAAAATATAGGTCCATGCATAAGTTGCCTTAATGTTGATGAACGACAATAACATACATTGGCGGAAGAAACCATGAAAGAAACCGTTATTATAGCACACCCTTTGGTCTAGAGACTAGAAACCGTTGTTATAGCACACCCTTTGGTCTTTCCTTTTTCTTCGTAAAGTCATAACAGAAGTTATCTTCTAAAGAAACTCAATGCATAGCCAGTTTTACAGCAGTCCATGGTTACTCTACGGTAAAAAAAATATCTTTGCATGAAGCGATATATCCCCACGTTCTATAACTTTCACACTTTATTCATTGTTTATTTAACACCCAACCCAACTTCTTGATCAGAATAAACGTCATTATATTTAGCTTGTGTACTATAATATTTAGAACATGATATACAATTCGGTGACTGCATAAATTTGTGTGGAAAAAACCCCAAGAAGACAGTTTTAATGTAGAAGCTGTATTACATTAATTGTGAAAAACCCGTAAAGACAATGTACATACTGTATTACATTAAGGGTGAAAGACCCGTAAAGACAATGTACATATTGTTTTACATTAAGGGTGAAAGACCCGTAAAGACAATGTACATACTGTATTACATTAATGGTGAAAGACTCGTAAAGACAATATACATATTGTATTACATTAAGGGTGAAAGACCCGTAAAGACAATGTACCGGTACATACTGTATTACATTAATGGTGAAAGACCCATGGAAGAGAGTGTGTACTGATTTACATTAGGTGTTGACTCTTGTAGATAGTGTAGAGACTGTATTACATTGGGTGCGGAAAACCCTTTTAGACAGTGCAGAGACTGTATTACATTAAGTGTGAAAGACCCTTGAAGAGAGTGTTGAGGCTGTATTGCATTAGTTGAGGAAGGAACCGCTCCGGTGGCCTAGTGGTTAGAGCGTCCGCAGCGGAAGCGTGAGGTCGTGGGTTCGATCCCCGGCCGAGTCATACCAAAGACTTACAAAAATGGTACTAACAGCTGCCTCGCTTGACGTTCAGCATTAGGTGTCAGGATAATGTGACTGGGTGGGACATCATGCTACATGTCTGCGGCATGATGCCCCAGTGGTAGACATCACTATAAACTGCCTCACTGCAGACAACGTAGCGATATGACTGAAAAATTGTTAAAGTTACGTTAAAAATCCAAAACAAACAAACAAACAAAAGTTGAGGAAGGCATTTGAATACAGTGTACATACTGTATTACATTAAGTGTGACAACCCTTTGAACAGAGTGCAGAGACTGTAATACATTAATAGTGGAAGAACCCTGAAAAGATTGTAGAGGCTGTATTGCATTGAAGAGAGTATACAGACGGTATTACATTAAGTGTGAAAGACCCTTGAAGAGTACAGACGGTATTACATTAAGTGTGAAAGACCCTTGAAGAGTGTACAGACGGTATTACATTAAGTGTGAAAGACCCTTGAAGAGTACAGACGGTATTACAGTAAGTGTGAAAGACCCTTGAAGAGTACAGACGGTATTACATTAAGTGTGAAAGACCCTTGAAGAGTGTACAGACGGTATTACATTAAGTGTGAAAGACCCTTGAAGAGTGTACAGACGGTATTACATTAAGTGTGAAAGACCCTTGAAGAGTGTACAGAGAGTATTACATTAAGTGTGAAAGACCCTTGAAGAGTGTACAGACGGTATTACATTAAGTGTGAAAGACCTTGAAGTGTACAGACGGTATTACTTTAAGTATGAAAGACCCTTGAAGAGTACAGACGGTATTACATTAAGTGTGAAAGACCCTTGAGGAGTGTACAGACGGTATTACATTAAGTGTGAAAGACCCTTGAAGAGTACAGACAGTATTACATTAAGTGTGAAAGACCCTTGAAGAGTGTACAGACGGTATTACATTAAGTGTGAAAGACCCTTGAAGAGTGTACAGACAGTATTACATTAAGTGTGAAAGACCCTTGAAGAGTACAGACGGTATTACATTAAGTGTGAAAGACCCTTGAAGTGTACAGACGGTATTACATTAAGTGTGAAAGACCCTTGAAGAGTACAGACAGTATTACATTAAGTGTGAAAGACCCTTGAAGAGTGTACAGACGGTATTACATTAAGTGTGAAAGACCCTTGAAGAGTGTACAGACGGTATTACATTAAGTGTGAAAGACCCTTGAAGAGTACAGACGGTATTACATTAAGTGTGAAAGACCCTTGAAGAGTACAGACGGTATTACATTAAGTGTGAAAGACCCTTGAAGAGTACAGACGGTAATACATTAAGTGTGAAAGACCCTTTAAGAGTACAGACGGTATTACATTAAGTGTGAAAAACCCTTTAAGAGTACAGACGGTATTACATTAAGTGTGAAAGACCCTTGAAGAGTACAGACGGTATTACATTAAGTGTGAAAGACCCTTGAAGAGTACAGACGGTATTACATTAAGTGTGAAAGACCCTTGAAGAGTACAGACGGTATTACATTAAGTGTGAAAGACCCTTTGGACAATGCAGATAATATATGTGTGTGAGTGTGTGAAATTGAAATTTTAACGTAGATTTAAGCTATTTTCAGTCTTATCGCTATATTGTCTGAAGTGTGACAGTATATAGTGATGTCTAGCCCTAGGGCATCATGCTGCAAACATGTAGTATGATGTTCCACCCAGTCACGTTATTCTGGAAGCAAGCCGACCAGTCCTAACACTAACCTCTTAATGCTGAACCTCTAGCGAGAGAGCTGTTAGTAGTATCCGTCTTTGGTATAGCATGACCGTGGTTCGAACCCGCGATCTCCTGCATCTGAGGTGGACGCTCTAACCATTAGCCCACACGAGCGGTTCAGAGACTGTTTTACATTATGTACAAAAATACATTAAAGATAGTTAATATAGAGATTGTGTTATATTATGTGTAAAATACACTTAACGAAAGTTAATGTAGAGACTGTGTTACGTTATATGTAAAACTCCTCCTAATATATAGACATGTTTTACAAAATGTGTAACACGCCTTTAAAGACAGTTATTGTAGAGACCGTGTTGCGTTATGACTAAAACACCCTTTAAGAGAGTTAATGCAGAGACCGTTGTAGATTATGTGTGACAGAACTTTAAAGAAAGTACATGTGAAGATTGTGTTACATTATGTGTAAAACACCATTAAAACAGCAAATGTAGAGATTGTGCTATATATGTGTAAACACCATTAAAACAGCAAATGTAGAGATTGTGCTATATATGTGTAAACACCCTTAAGGAGAGTTAACATAGCGATTGCGTTACATTATGTGTAAATCACTCAAGAGGATGATAATGCAGAGAGTGTGTTACATTATGCATGAAAGACCCTTAAAGACAGTTAATGTTGTGATAATGTTACATTATGTCTAAAAGACTATTAAAGACAGTTAATGTATAGAGTGTGTTATATTATGTGCAAAACACCAAAAATGACAGTTAATATAGAGTGTTACATTATGTGTAAAGAACCTTTAAAGATAATTAATGTTGAGAGTGTGTTACATTATGTGCAAAAGACCGTTAAAGACAGTTAATGTTGTGATAAATGTTACATTATGTCTAAAAGACACTTAAAGACAGTTAATGTACAGAGTGTGTTACATTATGTGTAAAGAACCTTTAAAGATAATTAATGTTGAGAGTGTGTTACATTATGTGCAAAAGACCGTTAAAGACAGTTAATGTTGTGATAAATGTTACATTATGTCTAAAAGACACTTAAAGACAGTTAATGTACAGAGTGCTACATTAGGTTTTAAACACCAAAAGAAAACTAATATAGAAAGTGTATTACATTATGTGTAAAGGACCTTTAAAGACAGTTAATGTAGAGATTGGAGATTGTGTTATGTTATGTGTGAAAGACATTTAATGACAGTTGATGTGGAGATTGTGTTGCATTATATGTACAACACCCTTAAAGACAATTAATGTAGAAAGTGTGTTATATTATGTGCAAAAGACCCATAAAGACAATTAATTTAGAGACTGTGTAACATTATGTGTAAAAGTCCCTTAAACACAGTGAATGTTGATATTGTGTTATGTTATGTGTAACATACACTTAAAGACAATTAATTGCTGACACCGTTTTATATTCTGTGTAAGAAAAGCTTAAAGATAGCTAATGTAGAGACTGTGTTACATTATGTGTAAAACACTCTAGAGGCAGTTAATGTAGAGACTGTGTAACAGTATGTGTAAAACACTCTAGATGCAGTTAATGTAGAGACTGTGTTACAGTATGTGTAAAACACTTTAGATGCAGTTAATGTAGAGATTGTGTTACAGTATGTGTAAAACACTCTAGATGCAGTTAATGTAGAGAATGCGTTACATTATTTTTTTGGTCCGTCTATGGCTTTCTGATTGTAAATAGAGCTAAAACAAAACATTAAGTCATGTTTTACCTTCAAAAACCAGAGAATAAATATTATATTTAGAAAAACAATAATAACCAAGGATGGAACAGACCAAATAAATAAATTGAAAGAAGAACAAATAAGACAAATCGCAAGAGATATACAGAATGAATTTTGAAAGACAGATAGATATATAGTATCATATTAATAACATTGTCTTCTTTATCGGAATATTTAATCTCCTGATTAAAGTAGTAGAATTTCCTGTCTTTAATTGGCCTGTTTTCAATAAGACGCTGCAATCAATAAGAACCGACATTAGACTACATTCTTATCGGGCGACCTAACTGTCTCTCCATCCGAAGCTTTATAGAAGATCGATACATCCTAGTGCGAAATAGAAACACTTGAAAAAAAAACAAACAACTCCTCCTTTCGGTACGCATCAAGTGCTCCCGTGGATATAGAATAGATATATTACGGATAAATGATGATCACGCACCCCTGTGGAAATATAATTGATATAATTCGGACAAATGTTCATCGCAGGGCCTCACCAATGATGTTACAGGGATATCTTACAACCAGAATTTACTAATCGAGCGCTTATTCAAGTTAACCGCGGGACAATGCGATTCCGTCTATGTGTTCAAAGTTACATAAATATACAATTATATATAAAGCTAAGGTCTATAAAATCGTCAAATGTAGGAAAGTTTTCATACTCGCATAAAGATATACTTATGTATAAGGCTAATGTCCCTATACTCTTTCAACATTGTCAAAGTGTGTATCCAAACTCTCCTAGGGATTTAACCCCTGTGTCATATTCCTCTACTATTAATGCAATTACACACACACACACACACACACACACACAAAATACTCAAGTGCAGTCAGTGTTTCAATCATCCCCCTTAAACCCCTTTCCACGCCCCTCCCTCCCCCCCCCCGACACCCAAAACACAATGCAAAATAAACATGGTAACAAGTCCGCTCGAAACAGAAAGGACAAACCAAACGCAGATGGTAACTGGCAAGAACATGCGTACCAATCTACACCGATAAACTTCATTCAGTGCGTGATATAATAAAAAAAATGCACACAATTATTTTGTGTTATTGTAGGAATAAACTCAATTTTTCAGCACACGATAGGCTATACATGACACCAGTATTATTGGTGAAGGAAGAACCCGTAAACCCCCCAAAAGAACCACCGACCCACAAGTAGTTACTGGCAAGCTTTCTCACATAACTACATTAGCCGAATGTTAGACTCGAACCCACGCAGACAGAGGTGAGATGTCAGTGATCCGTAACTGTGAGCGCTTTAGACCACTCGGCCACTCGGGGCCCCTCACACAATTATGAAGTGCAAATTAAAAAGGGTGCATTTGTAATATGTACGAATGCAGCCGTATCTAGCTTGTTTATATTCTCCATTTCTTAATATAAATTTTCGGTTGTCTTTAATGTATGCTTGAGTATAACTATCTCTCAACGACGTATATGAAGAGTAAGTTAAAATGTATAGTCAGTAACATTGCATTGTTAGCTACAATGAATGGTCAGTTACGATGTATAGGCAGTTACAGTGTATAGTCCATTACAATGTATAGTACATTACAGTGTATAGTAAATTACAGTGTATAGTCAATTACTACATATAGTCAATTACAGTGTATAGTCAATTACGATGTAAGGTCAGTTATAATGTATAGTCAATTACAAAGTATAGTCATTTGCAATATGTATAGTCCATTACAGTGTATAGTCAATTACAGTGTATAGTCAATTACAGTGTATAGTACATTACAGTGTATAGACAATTATTACATATAGTCAATTACAGTGTATAGTCAATTAACAGTGTATAGTACATTACAGTGTATAGACAATTACTACATATAGTCAATTACAGTGCATAGTCAATTACAGTGTATAGTCAATTACGGTGTATGGTCAGTTATAATGTATAGTCAATTACAAAGCAGGGTCATTTGCAATATGTATATTTCATTACAATGAATAGTCAATTACAATGTATTTTCAATTACATGTACAGTGTATAGTCAATTACGATGTATGATCAGTTATAATGTACGGTACTGGTATACGTTCTTCTTCATATAATCCAAGAAAATCTTTGGTTAAACTAAATAAACTTTCTTAGCAAATAATAATCCGAGAGGGAATGATTTTCAAAATTTTGATATGTTATTTTAAAAAGGGCCTGGTCAGTCGCATCCTAATTTGCTTATATCTAGAATAAATACAAACGTCAAATATCCGCCATCAGAATGAAAGATGTTACTGTTATCACTAAATATATATGGGAAGTTTGTGGATGGTTCAAATAATTAAAAAACGGCATATTTCTTCAAATCAATGCACATAACGTGTAATATCCTGAGCCAGGTCTATAACTGTTTAAATTAAAAAAGATTAATATCTTATGCCAGAAAAAGAACATGAAAACTTTTTGTATAAGATGATTCTTACTCATCACATCAGGAATCGCCATTCTTTGTGGTAATTCATAAAGAGATACGTCTCCTTTTTCATTTACTATATACCCAAGAGTAATCAGATAATTTACCTATATATATATATATATATATATATATATATATATATATATATATATATATATATATATATATATATATATATATATATATATATAGATATATATATATATATATATAGATATATATATATAGATATATATATATATATATAGATATATATATATATAGATATATATATATATATAGATATATATATATATAGATATATATATATAGATATATATATATATATATATATATATATATATAATGGCTGTAAAAAAAACTACAGATTCTTACGAGTAAAATGAAAACCTAAATATTTCTTCTAAGCCAATTGAAATTGTGCTTTTTTAACACCATGTAAGCTCCACATTTTCGAAATCCATCACAACAATGAGCCTAATATTCCCCACGATAACTACTAGATGGGTTGTTTCGTACAAATATAGCATTATTTTAATAATGTTCTTGTTGCACCCGTGATAACATTTCAAGATATTTTCTGACTGAGGAATCATATAGTAAATGATTCGTATTTGTAATAAAACAGCGCTTTTGTGTGTTTCTGTGTGTGTGTGTGTGTGTGTGTGTGTGTGTGTGTGTGTGTGTTCTCCTTAACATGCGCTGTAGTATGCAATAAATGATGTTATGTTGGTTTTTCTTTTTTGGTTTTTTTATGTGCTTTTTCCCTGTATGCAAATGTTACTGGAAGTTGGTATATACCATACCTGAAACATCTTTTTGCAACCATTCTTGCGCCTCCGTTTCTTTTCGTACAATACCAGTTCGGAAAGTTTCAAAATAGTTTCTGACCATCTCGCCACCAGTAGCCATTTCACTTTTATTTTCGTCTTTAATTTTGCTTTCAGGAAAAATAATTATTCTTTGAAACTTCTATTAAAATACGTGTAAGTTGTCAACAATGAACATAATTGTTAATATTATTTCTATGCTACTGGATCAGCGTACCGTTTCGAATCGTTGTTTACTGTTCCCGTGACATCTTAAATGTTATTCTTAATCGAAGTGACTTCTTACCCTAACGTCTTCTTACCCTAACGTTATCCTACCCTAATGTCTTCTTACCCTACCGCATTCTTGCCCTACCGTTATCGTACCCTACCGTTATTGTACCCTACCGCCTTCTTACCTTACGTTATCGTACCCTAACGTTATCATACCCTAACGTTATCGTACCCTACCGTTATGGTACTCTACCGTCTTCGTATGTTTCCAATGTTACCAATAATGCACTTGTCGTTATGGAACAGACACTTTGCATGCCAAAATGTTTAATTCTACATTATTGTTTGCATGTTATGCGATCAGCCCCATTGTATAACTTTCACAGTAAACTTGTCTATATATTCATATTGTTTAAACAGTCACCAATTGACAAGGAAAGCCAGATGACAGAGGGCCATATGCATAACTAATTATACCCCTCGACCTTTAAAGTCTGGGTCTGAGACCCTGTAGGCCAACTGGAATTCCTTTTAAATGACAGTGCAAGGACAAAGGCGATAACAAGGCAACTTTATTTGACGTAATTTTTAATTAGTGATTATTTGTTTAATTTCAAACTTATTAATATTTTAACATTTTGTGTTGAGGAGAAAGAGGTTTAGAGCTGGCATTATGTACTATTTTACGTATACATATATACTAAATATAATATTTCTATTCTTATATACTAAGTAAAATATTTATACATATATACTAAATATAATATTTCTATTCTTATATACTAAGTAAAATATTTATACATATATACTAAATATAATATTTTTAGCCTGATTAATGTGGTATTCACTTTTTAAATGAATATTTAGACAATACAAATTAGAACTTAGTGTTAGGTATTAGAAAATTGTCTTAACTGCTAATAGCAAGTTTTTAAAACGTGTAAACATTTTGTCATCATACCATGGGATGAACGAAAGCCAATGCTAACATAAAATAAATGGGAATATGATGGATATATATATATATATATATATATATATATATATATATATATATATATATATATATATATATATATATATATATATGTGTGTGTGTGTGTGTGTGTGTGAGAGAGAGAGAGAGAGAGAGAGAGAGTGAGAGAGAGAGAGAGAGAGAGAGAGGGAGAGAGAGAGAGAGAGAATTAAATTACTACATAAGTTATTAATTACGAAACTAAAGATATGAATCTTGATACACATACTTTTATGGGCAGAAAAGCCATAATATGCGAATTATTACATCTTTTTTCAATTTTATAGAAACCGCTTTCACGCTTTGTTTTCATTCAATATTTATTGAGATTTAAAAGCAGAATATGAAACTACAATAGGATTGGAAAGAAGATTGACTAAAAGAAAAAGAAAGGTTTTATATGAACTGCTTGATTCAAATAAATAATTTTTAACATCTCGTGTAACATATTTCCCCTCACTGATCTATGCACGGACAACACGTTTAGTGCGCTTGACTGACTTGTTTTGAAATCTAAAATAAAAGCATGCATGTCAGTGGTTTTATGAATGTTCATGCGAACTTCCTTAGATCATAGTGGATAAATTTTTAATTACACTATTGAATATGTTTTCTAGATACCCACTTCTTTATCTAGTCTGATATAATCTCATGTTTTCAGTAAAATCACGTACTGTGTCTTCGGGAATGTCTTACGTCCTAAGACTTTAAAGCTTTTTATCTAACCTTTGATAGAAAAATTAATAGTCTATTTGACAGAAAAGTAATTAGCATATTTGGCAGAAAATTAAACAGCAGCTTTCACAAATAATTTAATAACCTTATAGTATTTTACAGAAAACTGAAAAGCATCAGTGACAGAAAATTGATGAGCAGAATTGATAGAAAATATTTGTCATTTCATTAAAACTCCGTATCTGAAAAAATTACAAAACATCAATAAATTGAGCAGACATAGAAACGCATACCATCAATAGGTTCTGATCTGACAACATCCAAAAATATCAGCAACAAATATTTTGTTCACTTGTTTCGTATTAAACCATATATACACATATTACAGTATGATGGGAAACAAATTGGACATAATATACTTACCCTTCTTCTCGGAGTTCCTCGAGACGTTCCGCACATACTTTGGAAACAAATTTAACTGGTACTAGAAATTCCACCGCACAAGTTCAATATCTAATCTAGATACCTTGTACTTAAACACGTTAAACCAAACAGGTAGCATTTGAAAGATATTGGTAAATCCATGCATCCGAGGCGCTTGAATACTTCATCTCCCAACGCCACAGCGCTAGTGTATGATTGACACGAGTGTATTGAAACCGATAACAGTTCTTTCACCATGAAAGGATTCTCTCCAATACTTTGCTATACACATTCAACACAGGCTGGCTTTCAGGCGTGGAATATTAACATGCGCGGAATATAATGAAACAATAACTGAGCAGCTGCGCTTCTTGTTGACTTTTCTGTATTTTATCACTTGTAACAAGGTTTCTTATTCATATTTATCGAAGGTATGAGGAATTATTAATATAGGATCGAAATGAATGTTTTATTATATATCTCAAAGTATTAATTGTTTTTGTTTCCAAACTAGTTTAAGACCATCGCAGTATATAATGTTATATTATAAATATTGTATGTATGTATGTATGTATGTATGTATGTATGTATGTATGTATGTATGTATGTATGTATGTATGTATGTATGTATGTATGTATAATTTACACACACATACATACATACACACACACATACACACACACGCACATATATATATATATATATATATATATATATATATATATATATATATATATATATATATATATACACACACACACATCGATCGATCGATCGATCGATCGAGAGAGAGAGAGAGAGAGAGAGAGAGAGAGAGAGAGAGAGTTATAAATATAGACCAGACAAAACGGAAAGTGCTATCTTTAGATTATGTAGGACAATGCTTGATAATACATGGTATAATTAATATATAATACAATTATTACTATCAAAGAGGTTAGATAACTTTTAATTCGCACTCTTTATGAGATTTGAACCCAGGTCGGCTGGTAAGCAGTACCCATTGCCTTGCCTGTACACTCCAGTCCATATTTTATCTATCACGACTAAGCTTTATCACGAAATATGACGCTACTTAAAATTTGTTATATACACTCGTATGAAGAAGACACTCTCACGATAACCTAGTATATAATACTCATCTTTCTGCAGCCATTCAGGATTCCTATGAAAGAAATCAAAGTATATAGGATTAATTTTAGAGAATTATAAATATACACCAGAACTTATAATTTGTATTAAATATTAATTCTGTCTACTATTATCAAGCATTCTCCTATATAACCCAGGAATATCACTTTTCATATGGGTTATTTTATTGTGACCCGAGCTCATACAACAACCCATTTGTATAGTATAGTTATTATAATATATATTATCTATGGCTTAAGTACTTTACATTCGTATAGTATAGTTATTATAATATATATCATCTATGGACCACGAACTTTACATTCGTATAGTTATTATAATAGATATCATCTATGGACTAAGTACTTTACATTCGTATAGTATAATTATTATAATATATATCATCTATGGACTAAGTACTTTACATTCGTATAGTATATTTATTATAATATATATCATCTATGGACTAAGTACTTTACATTCGTATAGTATAGTTATTATAATATATATCATCTATGGACTAAGTACTTTACATTTGTATAGTATAGTTATTATAATATATATCATCTATGGACCACGAACTTTACATTTGTAGTCGATGTTGCCCACGGTGTTGAAGATGTCCGACTATCATGTTCAACATAACTGTGTTGGCTTAATATGCGAACCTGAAACAATATCCCCAAAACAAACAATAACAAAAAATCCAAAACATAAACAATAACACCATAAACAAAAATAACAAAATAACCATAACGTAAACAATACCCCCAAAACCAACAATAACAAAAATCCACAAAATAAACAACGCCATGTCTTACTTTATCCCCAAATGAAGATTTCCAGTGTCTCTTATTTATTGTGATACACGTTAAGGTCCTCTAAATGGCACTTCAATACTCGATTTGTTTTCTTTCAATCAAAATGACCTAACACAGGATGATTCACTCTGCTTCAAAATGAATTTGCCAATGTCTCTAAATTATGTGCAGACAGAATACAATGGTCCTAGTGGTATTTTATCTATTGGTTTTCGTTTGCCAGCATTGACACTTTGAGCAAACTTCGTAATGAATGTTGATCATGAAAAGACATTTTGCCAGAACTTCTGTACCTGGTCTTTTCCCTAGTGTTAGTGTTGAATACCATATTTCTATGTGTGTTATGTGTGAACAACTATGATTAATGTATGCCAAGGTATATCATCTCACTACACGTATCAAGAATATATACCTACCCTTTCCATACAAACTAAAGGGAGCCAACCTAAGGGCTCGTTATAAGCAAATTTATGAAACGGGTTAAATAATTCTCATCTTGTTTTGCCTGGTCAAGCAGAAGAAACGAGTGTAAAATTATATTGATCACCTGACGAAAATGATACAACGCCAAAGTGTTATAGTAATATTACTTTAATATAAAGAAAGTCGGATGTCTGGGTCATTACGCTTTTGATTTAATTGACGTCACAACGTAACGTCTCTATGTATTAATAGTGGATCTCAAATGGGTAATGATGTACTTTTACGTTTATGAAACGGTTTAAATAATGTCCAGCTTTTGTCCGAGATTTATACATTGGTACGTTACTGTCTTTTGAATGTGTATGTGTAGTTTTAAAGCATTCTTGCGATTCTGAAGCGATAAAAGACGCGTGAGAAAAGTCGAATCGAACGGAGGGTTGTGGTCACACTTACACTCCTTGTGTTCATTTATATTATCTATAAGGTGATTTCATGTTTTCAGATTTCGTCGTACTTTATTGATAAAAGGTCAGACTCCGGTGGACTGACTGACATAGGATTATGTAAACGACAGGTGACCTAGTATGCCGCGCGTTTTTAGCTTGATGAACACTTATTCGTCTTTTTTCGTTTTTTCCCTCAAATAGAACATGCACAAATCTTTACCGGTGCCACTGTGTTAAATTACAACGGGATTACCATGGGATATAGTTTTTATATGCCATATTGATCGATTTTAATGTCTTTAAATTTGGAAGAACTGATGGGAATATATCGACATATCAAGACGACAAGTTATAAAGTGCCTAGAACACTGTAAGAAAGTGTCTTCACTGAAGCAAACACACCATGGTGGACAACAAGGTTGTTGTGAACAAATTTCGGACCTGCCAAACTCTGGTCACGAATTATCTGAACGCAGGTAGTCGATTCAGACAAAAATAATTGAACGGCATTGACTGATGTTTAAAGACTTCGACTGATGTTTCTAGTTTAAAGACTTCGACTGATGTTTCTAGTTTAAAGACTTCGACTGATGTTTCTAGTTTAAAGACTTCGACTGATGTTTCTAGTTTAAAGACTTCGACTGATGTTTCTAGCTTAAAGACTTCGACTGATGTTTCTAGTTTAAAGACTTCGACTGATGTTTTTAGTTTAAAGACTTCGACTGATGTTTCTAGTTTAAAAACTTCTACTAGTGCTCGTAATACATATGAAATCATATAGTTTTTATTGAATGATGTGTTTTACTGCATTTGTTCATATCCTTAAGGTGAATTCTTAGAAGTGTAATGACGTATTTTATGTGGAAACTTTCCCCAGAGTTTCTCAAGATTGCCAAAATATCGTTTTCTGACGTTGGCATTCATTTATGTCTGAGATGTTTGTTTTGCCTGTTTTGAAAATAAAATGATTGGAATGCAGCATGCTTTTCTTCCCGTGTGAGCATACGAATAATTGCAAAGCAACTCTTTGCCAGACTAATGAACATGGTACAAACGTCAGAAGGCTTTCAGCCTGGTACGGCACTGCCAGACTAATGAACACGGTACAAAAGTCAGAAGGCTTTTAGTCTGGTACGGCACTGCCAGTATAATAAAGGCGGTGCAAACTTCAGACGGCTTTCAACTTGGTACAACAGTGCTATATAGAGTACCAATACGGTGAGTATTTGGCTGGCCTTAGTCTTCCATAAAACAACTATAGCAATAAACTAACTAATTAACCGGTTGTGTTTGCGACCTTATTCAACAGATTATCATGGCAAGGTTAGATTACGTCACAAACACACACACACACACACACACACACACACACACACACACACACGCACGCACGCACACACAAACACACAAACACACACACATTATTTCTTTCTCAGACTTTGAATAAAGCACGAATGAGGTGTTGTATTTATTAAACGTGCTTTATTATAAGCATTCCAAATATTGTAATATTTGCAGTGTGATAAGAATCTAAAACAATTTAGGAATCAGCCAACTTCCAATCAATCATTGGAGAAAAAGATCACACCGCGATTGTAGTGAAAACAAGTAAATGTTCAATTCTGATCGTGTGACCAAATTACGGAATGAACATTAACATCGAATGCGAGATTCATCGCATAAGAGTAATTGGGTATGTAAAATTATACAGTACAATAAATTACATTATGTGGTATTTCCCAGGGCCAATAAATTGATTACAAAATTACTTGAACAGTAAATCAATTAATTGTTTGATTACGTCTATGTTTATTATTATCAGAACAAAATTCACATCAGATTAGAACCAAACGAGAATATCTCTATTGATCTTCCGACTCCAATAAGAACAGAAAGATAATATTGTTATTGATACTTAGACACAAATAAGAACAGAAAGAGAATATTGTTATTGATATTTAGACACAAATGAGAACATAAAGAGAATATTGTTATTGATATTTAGACACAAATGAGAACACAAAGAGAATATTGTTATTGATATTTAGACAAAAATGAGAACATAAAGAGAATATTGTTATTGATATTTAGACATAAATGAGAACAGAAAGAGAATATTGTTATTGATATTTAGACACAAATGAGAACGGAAAGAAAATCTTATTATTGACATTTAGACTCAAATAAGAACGGAAAGAGAATATCAATATTGACATTTAGAATCAATAGAGAACGGAAAGAATATTGTTATTGATCTTTAGACTCAAATAAGAATAGACAGAGAATATTATTATTACTGATATTTAGACACAAATAAGAATAGACATAGAATATTATTATTACTGATATTTAGACAATAAGAACAGAATCATCATCATCGTTATCATCATCATTACATGGTGAGCAAATGATACAAGTATCATGTATCGTCACTAAGTGGTGAACAAATTACCAGTGTTATGTATCATCATTACAAATTACCAGTGTTATGTATCATCATTACAAATTACCAGTGTTATGTATCATCATTACAAATTACCAGTGTTATGTATCATCATTACAAATTACCAGTGTTATGTATCATCATTACAAATTACCAGTGTTATGTATCATCATTACAAATTACCAGTGTTATGTATCATCATTACAAATTACCAGTGTTATGTATCATCATTACAAATTACCAGTGTTATGTAACATCATTACAAATTACCAGTGTTATGTATCATCATTACAAATTACCAGTGTTATGCATCATTACAAGTTGAACAAATGATACAAACATCAAGTATCGTCATTACGTCGTGAACAATTGACAAGTTGTATATATATCATAATATGGTGAACAGATAATACGCGCGACGTATCATCACTATATTTAGATTTAAAATTATGTTTATATTTGTGTCATATAAACTTTGTTTTCCTTTTGTCTGGTTACAAAGAAAACTAATTTCTAGGTATTCTTTTTATATGATATTTTATATATTATATTATATTATATTATATTATATTATATTATATTATATTATATTATATTATATTATATTATATTATATTATATTATATTATATTATATTATATTATATTATATTATATTATATTATATTATATTTTCCCATTCAGTATTGGATCCAATAAAGCAAATTCCACTGTTCCATCATTGTCAAACAATTAAATACAAATACAGTTAACCAGATTAGTACAAACACAAAGATTTCCTGCTAGATGTCAACTAAATTGATTATCTGACTGCTATTGGACTCGGGTCTTGCGTGCTGTGTCAGGAAAACACGATTAATCGGTGTCGTAACTAGGAACCATTTAAACTGTCATATTCAAGTTTCCAACCGTTTTGATTTCCCACCATTATTACATGGACGATGGTATTATTCAGTAAATTTTTTAATTCTGATATGTCTTTTATAAAATTTGTGACATTTATTTCGATTTACATCAAATTAGACATTATATATATATATATATATATATATATATATATATATATATATATATATATATATATATATATATATATATATATATATATATACATATATATATATATATATACATATATATATATATATATATATATATATATATATATATATATATATATATATATATATATATATATATATATATATATATATATATATATATATATATACATATATACATATACATACCTGCCTGCGTGTATGCATGCGGACACACATACACACACATACATACATGCATGCGTATGTACGTACATACATACATACATACATACATACATACATACATACATACATGCATACATACACACATACATACATCTCTATAAATATGAACAATGATTGCTTCTCTAGTGCGCAAATAAATTTGTTGTGTTTGTACTAATTTATGTTTTCTTCTTTTGGCGCTGATATAATTTTGAACTAACTGACGAAATAAGTTTTGGCGTATGTAAAATGTTTAACAGCTTTTTAAAGCTTGCTGGATCTATTGTATTATCATTTTCATGATCTACATTGCTTGCCGAATAACCTTTTCAATCAGTCACTCATCGCTTGCTTTAAAGATATGAAACCGCGGGACTTGAATTATAATTAATTAATTAATAGGTTAATTAAAGCGATTATGTATCACAGCACTTTTCTCCGTATTAAGTTTAAAAAATAAATACATAAGAATTGACTGCTCATAATTTTGTGTAGAATTATCGACAGAAATAATGATAATAATAATAATAATAATAATAATAATAATAATAATAATAATAATAATAATAATAATAATAATAATGAGGACTTAGTATAGCGCCTAATCTTTAGAAGTTAAAAGCGCTTTAAAACGATATGAATGCAGAAGAAAAACCCATGAAATTGTTAAACATAAAGGTACGAAACATTATTAGGACTTTAAATTTGTTCTTGCAGTCGAAAAAGGTGAGTTTTAAGAGCACTCTTGAAATGGATCACTGTGTCTTTGTGTCTAATTTCAATGGGCAATTCGTTCCACATTGCTGGGTCCTGGTATGCAAAAGAGCGTTGTCCATATGACTTCGTTTTCATAGTGGGAACAATGAGTATACGATTGTCAGAAGTGGAGCGTAAGTATCTTGCTGGTGTGTACACATGGGTGAGGCCAGAAATGGTCCAGTAACTATAAAATATGCGAAAAACGGTATCAAAATGTACAAACTGCTCAAGTTTATTGACCATATTCAAGCCTGGAGTGTTCCATGTAAATGCGTCTACATACGGAGAACAAAATTACTTTCTGTAAATATAGTACAATGCAATATATTTACAAGTAATAATTATGTTTACGGTTATATCTTTAACACGTAAATGTAATACATATCCAAAAATATAATATTAATTTCTTTTTGTACGTCTCATTATGTTTTTGGAGATATAACATTTAAAAGAATATATTCAAAAGGTGAATGTAATAAATTCATGCAAATGTAATAATTCTAACCGCAATATAATACTTATTTATACTTATTACATTGGCGGGAATATCTTTAACCGATAAATGTAATAAATCACTATACATATCATGACCTCAAATGTTCGTAATACATTTTGGAATTTGTCAGGAGTCTATTAAATTTAGAATAATGTAAATAAATTATGCAGATACAATAACTGTAAATGTAATAGGTATACTTGCATTTACATAGTTTATTAGTTTAATAGTAATACTCTCAACCCGAATATTTAATACATTCGTGTAAATGGTATAGCTCTAAATATAATTATATTTAAGCTGTTATTGCATATACTGAGATATATCTACAATTACAAGAACAATTCATCTGCATGCAACGGTAAGTAAATTAATTTAATACAATGTGTTACCTTTATTGAAGATTTTTACATTTCCCAGAAGTACATTCAGTCCCTAAATGTGTTACCGTTCTGTAATAACTGTAAATATAGTAGCATGCATTGATGCATTATATGAAAGGGAATTTGTTACATTTACGGTATAACCTTCAACCCACAAATGTAATAACTGTATTTGAAATTAAAAGCATTGCATTTGCGGGGATTTATTACAAAAACCGAAGTCCGGTTGTTTTCTCTAGTAACAATGCTTGAGCTTCATCCGAATTGTAATCGACTGATTGTAGATACTAAATCGTATCGACCAAGACGTAAAAATGTAAATATATATTAGTGAATCCATTATTGTACTGATTAATAGGCTGATTAGGTTACCTTTATCCAATTAGCACTGACAGGCAGTTAATTAGATGTAAGGATTCACATTTCAACCATTGCGTCATTTCCTTTTCAATGTTTACCAGTCAATCAGGCTGATATTGTTCTAAATAAAGGCAATATTCAGATCGAGTGAAAGGACAAATCCATCCTTTTTATGGTTATTCCTCTGCCCAAAAGGAAACACTTTCAACGTGTATTGCATCACATTTTTCTTACATCAACGGGAGATTACTAAAAATACTTTTTTCAAGGTCAACACGAGAGTCTGTTAGACATTGTGCAGATGGTGTCTGTAAGAAACATTCGTATATAAATGTTGTCTATTCTGTTGCGTCCGTACTATTCATGGAAATTATTTACATTAAACCTAGAAATAGACAAATGGTATTGTTTTCGTTTATTTTACAATAAAACGAATGTGTACAAAATATGGTATAAGGTAAGCTCTTAAATGTAACAAAGCACAGTAAATTGCATATGGTGTTTAAAGTTATTAAAATTATGGCGTTGATTTACACAAACAAGTCGAAGGTTTATATATTAAACATCGTAACTGTATAAAGGTTTATATATTAAACATCGTAACTGTATAAAGGTTTATATATTAAACATCGTAACTGTATAAAGGTTTATATATTAAACATCGTAACTGTATAAAGGTTTATATATTAAACATCGTAACTGTATAAAGGTTTATATATTAAACATCGTAACTGTATAAAGGTTTATATATTAAACATCGTAACTGTATAAAGGTTTATATATTAAACATCGTAACTGTATAAAGGTTTATATATTAAACATCGTAACTGTATAAAGGTTTATATATTAAACATCGTAACTGTATAAAGGTTTATATATTAAACATCGTAACTGTATAAAGGTTTATATATTAAACATCGTAACTGTATAAAGGTTTATATATTAAACATCGTAACTGTATAAAGGTTTATATATTAAACATCGTAACTGTATAAAGGTTTATATATTAAACATCGTAACTGTATAAAGGTTTATATATTAAACATCGTAACTGTATAAAGGTTTATATATTAAACATCGTAACTGTATAAAGGTTTATATATTAAACATCGTAACTGTATAAAGGTTTATATATTAAACATCGTAACTGTATAAAGGTTTATATATTAAACATCGTAACTGTATAAAGGTTTATATATTAAACATCGTAACTGTATAAAGGTTTATATATTAAACATCGTAACTGTATAAAGGTTTATATATTAAACATCGTAACTGTATAAAGGTTTATATATTAAACATCGTAACTGTATAAAGGTTTATATATTAAACATCGTAACTGTATAAAGGTTTATATATTAAACATCGTAACTGTATAAAGGTTTATATATTAAACATCGTAACTGTATAAAGGTTTATATATTAAACATCGTAACTGTATAAAGGTTTATATATTAAACATCGTAACTGTATAAAGGTTTATATATTAAACATCGTAACTGTATAAAGGTTTATATATTAAACATCGTAACTGTATAAAGGTTTATATATTAAACATCGTAACTGTATAAAGGTTTATATATTAAACATCGTAACTGTATAAAGGTTTATATATTAAACATCGTAACTGTATAAAGGTTAATATATTAAACATCGTAACTGTATAAAGGTTTATATATTAAACATCGTAACTGTATAAAGGTTTATATATTAAACATCGTAACTGTATAAAGGTTTATATATTAAACATCGTAACTGTATAAAGGTTTATATAACGTTTTTTATGCAACAACGTTAATAGGATCCTATAACTTCCATTGTTTTCAAGTAAAACTCACTAAGCGCTCGTATATGCGAAATCTTGAATACATGTGTGCTTGCTTGTTACATTTATGGGAGTAGTACGATACGTTATTACTATACATGGGTGTAGCAAGACACGTCTTGATTACATTTATGGGGTAGTAAAATACTTTATTACATTTATGGGGTAGTAAAATACTTTTATTACATTTATGGGGTAGTAAAATGCTTTTATTACATTTATGGGGTAGTAAAATGCTTTTATTACATTTATGGGGTAGTAAAATACTTTTATTACATTTATGGGGTAGTAAAATACTTTTATTACATTTATGGGGTAGTAAAATACTTTTATTACATTTATGGGGTAGTAAAATACTTTTATTACATTTATGAGAATTGAAATGTAATTTGTGAAGACTATCGATCAGTTGGTTGTTCCATTCTTGTGTTTCAAAGTTGGGTGAAACTGTAGTTAAAACAAACAAAACATGATGTGAATGGGGGTCGTGGGTTTTCAGAAAAAGGATACTGGCAGTTCTTGTTTAGCTAGTGTAGCACGCGACCCTCGTTTACAGGTTCGATGGACAATGTAAATGAATCATATAACTGTTTGTATATTTTAGTAATTACATATTAGCTTTGCATATAACAGAATTAATACTTAGAATTGGTCAATCTTAGTAGCATTACCAGACTTGGAATTTGTTCAGCTAAAACGCGAGGATTGATTCATTTATTTTATCACCATTAATCCTCCATTGTTCATTTAAAGACTTGTTGGATAAATAATAGCTGTACGTAATTACCGTGTACACTCAAAGACACTTGTATTTATCGCTGTATTGGAATTACCGTGAATTCGTTTAAATACATTTTAGAATTGAAATAAAGCGATTATTTCCTATTGTTGACACATTATTACAATACAGGCTACCTTCGGGAATACCATTGGAATCTATTTAGCTTACTCAAAACTGCTGGAATTGATAGAATATTTAGGATTATATAAATTAATTCAACACAATGTAAGTTATTTTTATTTTTCACTTCATATTTTAAAATGTTCGTATTTTAATATTTTCAATTGTACAAAACTTGTTGCTTTTGCTCTTTGTGTTACTTATTTTAAATCCATAAACATGAAAATTGTCCAGAAATAAGACCAATCCAATAGTATGATCTTCCCATGCATTCTAAAAAGGCTATCAAATGCAAACTAAAATTTTAAGCCGTTTTTTAATATGCGCATAGTGAACTGAAGACTCTTCGTTATATTCTGTTTGAGGTACTATAATGAGTGAGACAGGCTCGGAAAGTATTTTGCAATGTTGCTGAGGTCGTATTTTTATTTTTTTGTTTACGGCGAGTGGATGGGGTAACCAAACTTTACCAGACTTTGGTATGCTCATTCTCTGTACAAAAATACGGACAGTTATATCGCCACATTACTGATAAACTATCGTACATGATACGCTACTGTTACAGCGAAATCAACATATACAATAAATAAACCCATCAAGCCCCAATGCCTTAGCCTTATATCGACACATTACTTTACTGGTAAACTATTGTACATGATACGCTACTGTTGCAGGGAACGCGGTTCTTGAAAACTGTTGAAGTTGGAAATTAAACTAGACTGAAACAAATATTATTTCTCTGAAAAAAAAATGTTTCATGAATTTTGACTTTCTTCTCCACTGGTGTCAGATCTACAAGTACTGTTGATAAATACATGTAAATTTTATTAGCGGGTCTTGGATTTTCCTAGGAGACAAGTACTTTTGTTATTCTTTCTTAAAGACTTATTTGTTTGTTTTTTTTAAAAAATATAAATACATCAAGCTATATGGACTGGTGGCAATGGTGAAGAGTGGTAAGGTGAAGCAAATATGGTTTCCCAGCAAACTGGAGACGGGAATTACGACCCAATGATACCACCACATTACCACCCAACGACCCTCCCCCACATTGAAGTAGTGCCTTAAGGGGTTGTGTTGTATCGAATAAGCTACTTACGTAAAGTTTAAGTTGCAATTTTCAGACTTAATGGCGCTTCCTTAACATTTTTTTCTTCTTCAATTTTACGTCATCGACGAGCTTAGATTTCGTAAAAGAAATGTACACCCCAAGCCAATATTTGTTTTTGACAACACACCAAACTGTCTGATTGGTTTCTGACCGCTATACCACTTGTTTAGGTCATGAACATTTTCTACCTATTTAGAATATTCCGAACCAAATATTATCTGTTTCACAAATAATTGAGTAATTTAATAACAAGGTAGCCGGGAACTTGAAAGAAATTGATCTAGCAAATATTTGCCCAGTATTTATCGACTTGGAGCAGAAGGCTTATTCCCAGCATGTGTATGGATTTCTTAAACACTTGAAATTCCTCGCTACTTTAAAAATGGTCCAACAACGTTATTAACAGCCATATCTTCGACACAGTGTCAATATATGCTTGATAACGAAACTTGGCATGATATCGGTACCAAGAGACAGAGACGATCACCTCTTATCACTGAATAAAAATGAAACAAGCTGTCCATAGATGTGTATCAATAATTCAGGTCGCTAGAATGGACTTGAGATAGTTAGACCGGACTTTCATTAGAATGGACCTGAGATAGTTAGACCGGACTTTCATAAGAATAGACTTGAGATAGTTAGACCGGACTTTCATTATTCCTCGTGCGCTTGTAAATCCTTTTTAGAGGTTTGAGAACATTAAAATTCAAGTTAAAAATAATAAGACCAACACCACTTGGATACATTTTGAAAATCAATAAAATCATTAAATTTACTTACTCAGAAGGAAAGGTAAATATAATATTGTCTTGTTGTTTTTTTTACCCATATCAGACACTAACGGTTATGGAAATATAAACTATTAATGTTTATTTATGAAATAAAAATTGTATGAAATTTAGATTTTGCTATGGAATCTGACATGAAAAAACTCAGCAGGACCTAAAATGGGTTTAGATTAGAAGGTAACTGCATATAATTTAATTTTTACATTTTGTGCTAATCGTTCTATCTTTTAGATCAAGGTGTATAATAACGTTTTAAACATAAGAAATGAACTTGTGGCAACTGATTTAAGATCTTACTAAAATATCAACTTTATCTACTATTTTGAAAATCAGACTGATTTAATACATCATGTACAGGAAACTAGTCTTATTGTATTTATCGTGGTAAACACAGACTTACAAAAATATTACATGGTATTGCTAGCTAAGGTCCGTTGTACAAACGGTCATAGCATATTTTGAATACGAGAAGTGGGCTTACCGTCTATTTTTGCCTGAGGTGGCAGTGTATAATTTTACATATAAATTGAGAGCCCCGGCACAGTTTACTCTCTGTATTCAATTCTTTCATGTTGTCCAGTTTGTGAATGGGTTGGTCGCCTCAACTTTCTTGACTTTTATAAATATTTCCTTAGCAGAGCTAGGGAGGCTGACCTTTGCAATGGTTATGTTTTTGTTGAAGTTTTAACTGTTTCACACATTTTATATTTATGTGTGGATATGATTTGGATTTTTAATGTACTTTTAACAAGTTGTCAGTCATATCGCTACGATGTCTGCATTGTGACAGTTTACAGTGATGTCTAACACTGGGGCATCATACCGCACACATGTAGCATGATGTCCAACTCAGTCACATTATCCTGACACCAGTCCAACCAGTCCTAACAATGACCTCCTAATGCCGAGCACCAAGCGAGGCAGCTGTTAGTACCATTTTTAAAAGACTGGTATGACTAGGTCGGGGATGGAACAGACAACTTGTCAGCCGATTACTAGCTGGGATACCTAACACGCATCTCGAAATGCTACGCATAATTCATCTATGCAGAAAACTCGCGTCGGAAGACATTCATCATGTTCGTTAGCGAACTATACATGTTTATGAGGTCTATGTTTCTGTCAAATGCGCGTACTGTTTTCGAAATAAAGCATGCTTCAGTTGAAAAATCATATATCGTTGCAAACAGAAGGTTAACTCCAACAGAAAACTTTATGCTAATGTTACACGCACATGGGTATTCACTTGATCGAGCGGTGTCAAACCCTGGCGCGAATCCATCTGGAAGTCATATGATTTCCCCAAATTTCCAAAGACTTTCATACAATTTGAGTTGTAAATTGGAAGGTCAGACGTGTCTGTCTTTATAAACTAAAGTTTGCTCTAATTAATTCGAGACCACAGTTAAAACAACTTGCCCAAAAGTTCATCAATCTCACATCTGTATGGTTTTTCTTCACCATCCTCAGATTTCCATACCGCCAGCCGGTTATGCCATAGAAAACACACTAGTATCCACTTTCTCTCTGGGAACTATTTAACTCCGCCATCCTAGGCCAGTCAATATACACTTTTACCGGCGTATTGACCTAATATAACTACACCTATTTTCCACTATGGACACATAAACGGTATCTATCAAGTCCATAATTATTGATTCCATTGTGTAATTTACTGGTTTCCTACCGTAAATAATGCCATCTCAGCCACACCACTATTATGCACCACTAGATTTTAATATGGACTATGTTACTAAAGGGACAGTCATTCGGTTTGGATCTAAACTCACTGCTAGCGAACCATGGCATGGTTCAAACTCACTAACACTCGACTCCGTGATGTTTGCTCCTAATAATTGGCCAATTATTTCGGGCTAGGAATATTTCCATGGCGCCGGATCACAATAATCACACAAATAAATCTAAGAGTTGCTTAAAACGGGGCGCATTCAAATGCGCGTACTCCACATTTATTACACTACCATGTAAATGCAGCTCATTTGACACAATATTTCTTATGTCAGACTCTGCCCCAGTAATTATAATGTCATATTGCAGCAAGAAAGTCTGTTTGTAGCGGGCAAAGGTGTGTCTTTACAAAACACACATAACAAATCTCCCGATTATGCTGATATAGTACATATTTGTTTTCTCTAACTGATTTGATAATGCTAAGGCATCCAACTTGAATACTTATTTTGATGTAGGAGACGCTATGCCGCATTATCAAATTGTTGTCAAATCAGACGAAACTTTAGTCGCGAGACATCGTCTTATATTGCTGCTGTTCTGTAAGCAAGACTTGAGTCGAAAACATGTTATTTTCTACTAACTAAAGATTTTGCAGTCTCTGCTTTGCGAGAATTCTAGTTAGAGATGCCGCAGTAAAATCCTAACGACAGTTACAAGCAAGACCTTTGTGCCATGTTCCGATGACATCAACTATAATTTCAAGCCGCAATAAGTAGATGTAAAAAATATCAGCAGTAGTAGCCGATGTCATATATAACTTTGCCTGATAATACTGTACGATTCATATGAAAACAACGATGACAGATAGATGCCACAGCTCGTTTCATGACGAAAACAATTATGCATAAACGTTTACTTGCCAAAACAAACGCATAATTGGCGCTATCTAACGACTGGATTCTAGCAATAATGAAGAACTGCACCACCTTGCTTTGAACTTAACGCTGACTCCTGCATCATTCGCGTCATTGTATCAAAACAAATTTAATGCCATACATCTGATGCGTTCTTCACTGATAAAAACCGAACACAAGACGATACTTTCTGCAGACAGATACTTACTGATGTTCTTTAGGTCTGATTATTAAGCTGATATTTCGGTGGCTTGAATACGTACCAGCCGTTGTTTGCCAAAGATACGTTTGCTGTCTGCAAATTTCGTAGGAGGAGCAACAGTCATTTGCAAATATCATCTGACCCCTATAACATCTTTATGAGGAAGCAAGTACACGTCTTTATCTCTCGTATCACTATTTCTTGTGCCAACCTTTTTCATTTGATACAGGTCTTGCCCAAGTACTCCAAGGACTCTTATTTGGCAGTATATTAATTAGTGGGAGATTCGTCAAAGGGCTCAAAGTATTTGGATATATGTCTTAACAGCATTATTATACACATGTGTTACACACAGGCTTTTTAGACGACATCCAATGCGATTATTTTACTTGTTTTGCAATGATGTGAACCTTTAATTGGGCTGATTTAAAATTTACATAATGTTATCGAAGTAGTCAGTACGCTTTCACCTTCTTTTCTAGGTACAATTTCTGTGATAGCCTTTTGCATGCTAAGTATTTTCTATGACATTTTCCCACCTACTGATGCGGAGGCAACAAACAAGAGATATAATTATGATATATTTCTGAGTAACATTGATGTGCCAAAGCCGCCATCTAACTACGGTTTCTTGGTGTCAAATATGACCTATATCATGGCATGTTGGTGACACTTGGTTTATAGTTTATCAGGCGGAAGATACTCTCTTACTATGAATAGAGCCGGAAGTGGTTTGGGTCTGTGGACGGTGTTTCCTGGCACGCGTTTCTAAATAAAGACGTTTTCCTGACCTCTCATGATCTTGTGAGGAATTATAAAATTATTGGCTGAGCGACGCCCAAATATAGAGTTGATGAAGCAACAAAATAGCACTCGTATAAAAACATTTGTACCATGACGCTTTGGTCAGGTATCCAACAACTCCATATACGTATTCTGGGATGACATCAGTTCTGGATGGGTGTGAATACCTGTTCTTTAATATTTATTTCGGAGTCTGATGAACCTTTGTACAGAGAACCTCTGCGATGGCAGTATAATACTAACTCAGGACCCGGAAGACATTTTAATTTTAAATCAGGAAAATGCGCATATATTAGCGGTTAAGGCAGCATGCATTGACGTACAAGTTGCTGAAATATTCATGGCGCGCCATTGGACAAAACGGATATGGCAAGAAAACAATATATTGAGATCAAGCGAGTTTAAATAGTTACTGGGTACACCCTAGCTTTATGAAATACCACAAACAAAGGTGGTTTTCAGATATTTGTCTTTTCAGAATAATCAACAGTGATCAATGCAATTTGCATGCATTTGCACACAACATAACTCATATACAGCCTTTTAACGAATGGTGTTTATGTTGACTTCTGGACTTTGAATGCCCAGTTGTTTTCACGATATGGAGATTGAATTTTGTTTGGTTGAACATATTGAAACGAATGTATGCCACATTGTATTCTAGTGGCATCAAATGACACGATTAACTGGACCACGCTTCATGCCACCATAGATACAATACTTTCTTGATGTTACACTGTTTGATGCTTATGCAATGTAAATAAACGCTGACCTTAATCACTTTCAGATATTTCCCCTTGATTATATTTGCAGACATCATATATATCCTTACAGAAATCGTAACGTAATAAGATATTGTTTGAGGTGGCGAATGTTAAACTGGAATTTGAATGCCTGCTTGCCAAACCATATTATGACGGCATATGAGCCTCAATGTGTTTGTCTTCAAACTATTTACTTTAAATCCTGCTACGTTTAAGATGGACAACAATGTTCTTGTCTCGGTTCTTGAACGTATTAGACAGTTCACTCTAGTAGATAATTAGCTCATGTAGTGTTTCATGACAATAATTAAAAATACACCAAACATACGTTTTGCTGGGTTAACTGACATATCAGGTCACGTGTATTAGAACACATTTGCCATGGCTTCACATGAACATACTAGTAAGGAAAACGCAAAAAGTATTTAGAATAGATAACTTAGATGTTCAGCTTTCATCTAACGTTGCTTCCGGCAATCGATGCTCATTATATCATTCTGATGTACCATCGCAAACGCGAGTAGAATACAAACAAGTTTGAAGCCACTATTGATTTCATTAAAACCAAGTTTGAAGGCGGATTAGCATGCCTAATGATCGAACATTATTAGCAACTGAAATACAACGAGAAACTTTTGATGACGTTCCAGAAACACCAGTGATAACCAATGGCTATTTTGAATTCGTGATACGTAAGCGACAAATGTGTACAACAATATGACATAATAAATTTTTTTTCAGATATAATCAGCAAACTAAATATGAAATATCAGCCACAACTGCAGTAAAACAAATATTGAAATATATCATGGATGTCAGACACATTAGAAGCTACCTCGAAAAAATAAGTGCGAGACAAACTTTGTATTATCGATTATAAAACAAACGAGATTATATTATATGTGCTTGTTGTTTGTCGTGACAGCTATTCCGCTGGCGATAAGTACCGCAGGTGTTGCCAGCATTGACAGTTTCCTAAGCACATTTATTCAGTATATTGATGGCGTTGGGATCATAGCGAAGACTGCTTTCAGGAACGAGCCACCAGATCATCAAAACTAAAATAATATGTGCAGTTACGCTTATATAACGCGAACAACAATACTCAACTATATTTATGACTTGCTTGTCTTGAGCTTCCATCTATGGAACGATATTCTCTAGAGCGGCAGAAATACATTCGGTCTGTCTTTTTATGCTTGTCTTAACATATTTGTGTTTTCTAGTCAAAACGTTACTAGAGAGACAATCGCAATTCTACTTCTGTATTTTCAGGCTAAAAAAATCTTCCCCAAAGATTTGGCAAGACTAAGCAGGCCACGCTCTTCGATATCAATATCTTCGTGCGATGCAATAGGGCAGATACCACCGACTGAGGCCAACTCAAAGTCATCTACTAAATTCGGCATAAACGAGTACCGTTTGCCGACGCAAAGTTTTCGAAGAAACCATTTAGATTCGTTGTAAATACTATCTTCTATTCAGCATACAAATGATAGCAGGATAGTGGCTGTTATATTGGCTGTATGAGCACGAATAAATAATATTGATAATATTGTTCTCACATCGAACGTCAGGCCGTACCCCTTGACAGTATTAGAAGCCCGGCTGGAAGACAGAGTAGCCATATTAAGAAGATATCATTTTTGGGGTGGGGGCATCAGACAGATGAATGGTAATTAAACAGCAATATATATATATATATATATATATATGAAGAATACAAGTCATATGGCATATAACAGTCCTTTCAAATGCGCTGGATTCAGCAAGGTATCACGTGTGTCAGGGATTGATTAAGATAAATGCAAAAAACTGACAAGCAACAGTGCAAAACTAGTATCGACTCTTAATGAGTCTTTATCAAAGGCAAATACAGAACATAGACAAGACAGACAAGTAAAATACAAAAACCGTGTTTACAAAACTTTACATGCCTGTTTCTACAGAAATTCAACCTTTAAATTTATTATGTTACAACTAGAGGGTCAACTATTAGCATCGGTTGAACTTGCACCATACCAGTGGGTACGCTTTATCGATGATATAGAACTGAAGTGGCAGCATGGAAGAGAGAATCTGGATGATTTTATATCAAAGGCAAACAACTTCCATCCTTCAATAAAATTCACGTCTGAAGTCTCCAACTTAAACCACGTTTTTCTAGACACAACAACCAGACTGGTAGAAAACAAACTCCATACAGACATCTACTCGAAACCAACTGACAAACACCAATATCTCCTCCCAACCAGCTGTCACCCAAAACACTGCATTATGAACATCCCATATAGCCAGGCACTGAGGATACGCAGAATTTGCACCGACGATGACACATTCCTAAAAAGGTCTGAAGAGCTATCTAAACATTTAATTTACCGAGGCTACGACAAGGACCTGATTACTGAGGCAACCCAAAGAGCTAAGCTAACAAAATGCGATGACCTACTAAAATATGGAAAGAAATAAAAGGCTGATAGGATACCATTTATCCTTACCTACCATCCACACAACCCCAAAACAGGTAAAATCATCGGGAAACACTGGCCCATCGTAGAATCATCGGATGCACTAAAGTTAATCTTCCCGAACAAACCTGTAGTAGCCTACCGGAGACCAAAATACCTCAAGGACATCCTAGTCAGGGCGAAGCTAGCGCCAATCACTAATCAAGACCACCCGAGTCAATCTGGCCCCTGTCGCGATAAAATGTGCAAAACCTGTCAACACATGATAGAAACTAGGACTTTTTCTAGCACAGTGACGAGAGAAAAACTAATATACATGGTCCAAACAAAACGTGCAAAACAGAGAATGTAATTTATCTCATCACATGTAAGATCTGTAGCCTGCAGTATGTTGGAGAAAATTGAGAGGCTACACAAAAGGATCAACTTTCATAGATCTGATTGGATAACAAAGAAGCTATACAGAAGTCCGGTCGCAGAACACTTCTCCTCCCCTGTCCACACCTTCAGTGATGTAACACTTATTGCAATTGCTCACAACCACAACTGGAGTTCCGAAACCAGGAAAGAAAAGGAATCTTACTGGATACGACGCCTTCGAACATTGAAACCAAGCGGTTTAAACCAAGAAGACTAGAAAATGACAGCTATGCATAAATGTAATTATCTTTTCCAGCTGACACATTTTCTTTTAAATAATTCTCTAAATAAGCTTAATAGCCTCTAACTACTAATGTAAAATATCCGGGATATAATTTGCGCGTACATAAATTTACATACAAAAACAGATGTGTCGCTTTGGCTCATCGATTTCTAAGTCAATACAGACATTTTACAGCATCCTCAACAAGTTGAAAGAAACTAGTTGTAACATAATAAATTTAAAGGTTGAATTCCTGTAGAAACAGGCATGTAAAGTTTTGTAAACACGGTTTTTGTATTATACTTGTCTGTCTGGTCTATGTTCTGTATTTGCCTTTGATAAAGACTCATTAAGAGTCGAAAGCGCTCAGGCTAGAGTGATACTAGTTTTGCACTGTTGCTTGTCAGTTTTTTGCATATATATATATATATATATATATATATATATATATATATATATATATATATATATATATATATATTGTCAAGTGCCAAATTTTTCGTCAGTGAAATTAATTAATTCTTAGTCTAGTCGACAATTAACTGTCTTGGAGTAGAGTTAGGACGAAGGAATGTTTACCTAACTGGGTCATATTGGTACTATGTTTATAGTAAAAACAAACTAGGTGTATGACAGACCTGAAAGACGAAATTCGCACGTAGAACTGTCAAAAAGTGATTGAGAGAAATGGTAGGGTGTTATTTCAAACCCAGGTGGCATTTTTGACATCTTGATAGGCAGTTTTCCAACTGTCTGTAGGAATATCATTTATTCCGAATGGTCCAATCTGAAATCAGAGAGGTGGGTCGATTCCTAATATTGAAGGGAATATATACCCCGAACCACATGAATTTTAGCAGTCTAGGAATTACCTCTGTAAGAGAGGGTCAGGAGCATTAATTCCGAAAAATACGCAGTAGAAGACTCCGAGCGGACTTTAGGAAAAGAGACGTTCGTAAAATTGTGGTTCCAGGGGAAAACGGAATGTAAAACGTTTGTAAGACGCCAAAAACACAAGGTATTTAACTCAAATTCACCTTTATGATGATGTTATTTATATGATGTTTTCTTCGTTACAGATGCATGATATATTGATACTATGACACGAATAGTTCGGTATTACATTGATTTAATAATGTACTTTGATATGATGTTTCTTCATTACAGATGCATGATGTGTTCATATTTTTGAATGAATAGTTCGGTTAGTACCGTGATTTAGTAATGTACTTCGGAATCATGAGTTAGAATTTTCACTGTGTACATTTATGATTGGAAAGTGCTACATTCATTTTGAATTTATCATATTAGTGAATATGGATTGTGTGCTATGATATATTGCCTCACTTTACGTAATGATTTACCGGAATATATGTGACTTTCCCAAATTCTGATGTCGATAATTAGCAGTATAGCTCTATTTATCTGAAGACTTGTGTAGTATTTGCTAGCCGTATAAAAGTTAACACTGATAGTAAGATCTGATTGTTCGAACCAGAAAGACGGACGGACAATTTCAACTCTTAAAGCATAACGAGATACTTAGGGCGTTTTACCCTTTTCTTTTCAAAGGAAAATAGTTTGTTTGAAGAGAGAGAAATAACGAGAAGTCGAGATTCAAGGAGGGAAAAGAAGTTAGAAGTCAGAGTTGTGGAATCTCACGTTCAACCAAAGGGCAAGCTAAAGTCGTGACGCACGCAGAAGGAAAAACCAGTCGAGCAGGTCATTGTGAATTTACCAAGCGGTCCAATGTTAATTAACACTCGATTTCGTGATGAAATTTGCTATCAGCTATTAACGGCTAAATTTGTCTATTTTTATTAATGTTTGAAATTCAATTAAGGTATCTAGTATTTTAAACTTCGGTTTTAATGTGTTTCTGAACTAAGTGTATTCAGAAGGAAAGAAAGTGTAATTTACTGTGTCTTTCTTTTGATTTTCGTTTTGATTAAATTCTTATTTTATCTTTACGGGGCTCGTGTGTTGTCTTTGTTCAAGATACCGTCTCAGATTACCATATCCTTTCTAACCGGGCAAATCACACCGTAGAGGTCATCCTTTACATAACGAGTATTAGCGGGAGGCGGTTTCGAGTGTTGTTTTTCCAAGTTGCGCAATACCTCTGACCAGGGGCTTTTGTTACTTTTGATTTCTCGAGAAGGCATCTCGAAATAGTTCCTATTAGTTCCGCAAGTTTCTAGAGATATGTTTATCTTCATACGTAATTTGTGACTCTTTTGCAGTCATACATAAGTTAAGTTATAAACATATTGCTTCGAACGAACGGAAAATTGGGCAAGCATGCATACAATAGATGACATTTGCTTAGAAGAACCCCACCCCTCCAATTTCACATTTTGTTTTATCTTCCACGACTTCAGACGAAGAGAAAGTTTCCCAATCAATTTTTCAAGCATGGAATTTATCACTGTTGCCAGACTATCTGTCAAAACTAAAATCCAGCTCCAAATGTTCACGCGGAGCCATGTGTTAGTTCAAGACAACGCCAAGTATATATATATATATATATATATATATATATATATATATATATATATATATATATATATATATATATATATATATATATATATACATACATACATACATACATACATACATACATACATGTGTGTGACAATTATTCGAAAAGCGGGAAATGTTAGATGAAACGAATACTGTTTCTTTTCCCTTAATATGCAAATACACGACAAGAGACACGTTAAAAGAATTGCACAACAATATCTTCTCTCTGTTGATCTCTCTCTGAGTTGAAATATTTATGCAGCAGCAGTTCTAAGAAAAGGAAATGAATACACTAAGGCAGTGTTACACATATGATCGTAAAAAATTGGATATTCCAGTTGGTGTATGTTTCGTTCTATTCATAGTTCAGGAATTACATGTTCTACCAAGCATAACTTCAAGGACTGTAAGTTAGAACTGGTTTTGAATTTGATGCAAACGATGAAATCCTCTTTGTAGAATGCGCCGATATACTCGTTTGTCATTGCGAGACAAATAATAGAAAACGCTCGTCTCAGCGAGTTACTATGACGTTTTGCACGACTTTACGAAAACTATTTTGGCACACGATGTGTATGAGTTTTAATGATACATATCACTTTCATTCGCACAGATACGAGTCCTGTAGTGTCATTTAATTATAAATATTGGTGCAAGATAAACAAAGATATTATTTAAATATTTGCTTATGCATCAATGATGTTATACATCACCATTATATTTATAGTCGAAAAATATATATGGTAGAAACTCATGATCACACACACACACACACACACACACACACACACACTAAAATGTAGTTAAAGGTGTCTGTGTGCAATTTGGACTTTGAACGTAGCTTTAAAAATTTGTCATCATATCAAAACGGTGTATGCAGTGTGTCAGTTTATAGTGATGGATAATTTAAAGCATCATGATCTCAGACATGTAGCATGGTGTCCCACCCCGTCGCATTATTCGGACACCAGGCCGAGCAGTCATAACGCTAACCACTTAATGCTGAGTGCTGATATGACTCGGCTGGGGATCTAATACGAGACTTGCGCATCAGAGGCGGACGCTCTAACCTCTAGGCCACCGGTGCGGTCAGTAATAAAATGATTAATATTATGAACATGTTCCGTATATAGGAAGAAAATTCATTTCTTGTTATTTTCGATGATGCGTCGTATCACTGACTACTTTCTATATACTTCTGTCTACTGTACACAACTATATCAAAGTTAAATCGACTAAAGCTCGTTCATTATAAATACGCAGGGTGAATTTGGCTACTAAACGTGCCAAAAAGTGAACTTAACGATGGAAAAGCATTCCTTACTTTACATATTCGTTACATAAATAAGTATTAACAAATACCTTCCACCCAATGTTATTCTCTGGAATTCAAACTATTGATATAGCTCGTTAAAACTTACAGTCTTTGGACAACAAAATGGCTTATGTAATGGTGTATCAAGTCTTGGCGCCCTTTCGACATCAGTGAATTTTAAATTAGTACGTCTGCCACAAACAAGAAACAAAAGCAATGCAGAAATTATACCATGCATTGAAAGCGGTACAAGCAATACAAAAATTACAACAACAATCATTTGTTGCCGGTTTTAGAACGGCTGGTAATAAGTTATTTGTCATGGTTTGTCATGTTCTAACTTCTGGTCATAGACTTGTCGTGCTTTGTCAGGTTTTAACTTTCTGGTCATATACGTGATGTAATTGAAGTCGTACGGTTGTCATGTTTTAACTGTCTGGTCATAGAAGTAATATCATTGTATGTCGTGGGTTGTCATGTTTTAAGTTAGGTCATAAACTTGATATGCTGTTGTCAGGTTTTAACTCTCTAGTCATAGATTTGGTGTCATTGCCTGACGTACGGTTGTCAGAGTTTAACATTTTGGTCATATACTTGATGTCATGGTTTGTCGTACGGTTGTCATGTTTAACTCTCTGGTCATATACTTGATGGCATGATATGTTGTATGGTTGTCAGGTTTTTGCTGGTCATAAATTTGATGTTTTGGTCTGTCATCTGGATGTCAGGTTTAGCTTACTGCGCGTAGACTTGATGCTGTGGTCTGTCGTACTGTTATCTGGCTTTTGCTTTCTGGTCTGTCATCTGGTTGTCACGGTTTTGCTCACTCGTGAGAGGCTTGATGTCATAGTCTTTCATACGGTTGTCAGTTTCTTTCTTCTCCCAAATGCTATTGTCTGTAATCTTTTTGTCACATTTTGTATTTCAAACCCTGTTTTTTTCCAGACCTTGTAAACGTGTCTTTGTTACCTTTTATGCCAGTATTAATTACCTCCCATACCAGCCCCTTACGGACGAATAAGCAGCACTACGCATAGGATCTGAATAGTATCAGTCCCAAATTAGATTATAAATTGCCAGTAATTAAATTCTAGGATAACCACATTTTGCTAGAGCTTCAAAAACTGTAATGCTGTAGATCGTTTCTGTGTTGATGCCTTGCAATGGGCGAAGTCTGCAAATCAATTCAATACGCATCATGTAGCGCTCTCTCTGGGAATTAGAAAATGTGTTTTGAGGATGATCAAACTTTTCAAAATAATCATGCCGTTCATAGACATAATGTCATCTCAGCTTACTTATATAGTATTTTTGTATGAAACTTCAATTTTTATTTTACGATGATTGTTCAAAGGAGTTAACAATTACTGTGACACGACCAAACAGTCAGGAGTTTGACTTTGGGTGTGCCTAAATCAGAGGATGATTGTCTTTCATTTGTGCGCATGTGCTCTTAAAACTAGATCCAGAAACCCGGAATCTAGTACAAGATCAGAGTGGGGCAAAACGAGAACATTGCCATTATTCAATACATGACTCATGATTATTATTATTATTATTATTATTATTATTATTATTATTATTATTATTATTATTAACTTTATTATTATCAGTTATGTTATTTCAATATTTCCGTTACTGATGCCACCTTTTGGCATTTTAACAAGTGTTTCAATGAGTGGAATATGGATTTGTAAATGATAAAATATATCTACATCGCTACCAACATTGTCAAAGTATTTACCGTATTGCAATGGCATCCTTGGCGACATATTTAAAAACTAATTACCGTAAACAAATTTATTTCAATGCTGATGTCTCCAAAATAAATATTCGTGGTTAACAAGCATTGAAACACGAAAAAATCATCTCTAACCCACCGCAAATAAAAACCTGTATTTCGCTGCTTCCGCATCTGCTATCTAGTGCATATTATGAATTCAAATAAAGAATTACGATTTTCCATGGAATAATCTTTCAATTTCTACCGCAGAATAGTTTTGTTTCTTAGCTGTATCACATATAGCTGGTGTTTTACAATTTGAAGAAACTAAATGTTTCTGAAAAGTGGTGGACTCAAAGTTTATTCAGGAGAAATGTCGTGCTGAACAAGGGCAGATAAACAAAATGAAAATAAAAGCTGATAACAGTCTAATGTACGTACAGCAATTCGGGACGCTTTGAAGACTATCGCAATTAGATCCTTAGCTCATTTCCTCCATCTAATCTTTGCATTAACTCAGTAGAATTTATTTGTTTCTCGTGATGTCCTTGTCGTAATTGGTAATAACCAGTTCTTCTCTGATGTATAATTCAATCTCTTGTTCATTTTCTGTTCTAGTTGCCAGATTCATTATTTGATTTGTGTGCTTTATTCAAAACTATTAGACCAGGAATGGTTTCAAGTCACAACATATTATTTTCCGTTAACAATAACACCCCTTTAATCAACTATAAAGGCATAAGATGAGTTGAGCAATTAGTTTGGAAGAAGTTTATCTATTGGTTTGGGAGATTCAAGAAAGTGACTATAAATAAAAACCCATGTGTATCGTTTTAACCGTCCTTCCTGCGTAACCATTCCAGCATAATTAACTCATAACCTAAACTCCCCATCGTTTGCAGACATGCTCTTCTTTTATTTGTTTTCATTATCTACAAGACTTTATAAAAAAAGGTAATATGTGACATTTTATTATCAAAGAGAGGCAAAAAACTTGGAATTTATTGTACAAGTAACAAGGTTTTAAAGACAAATATTGAACATTTCGGAAACCAGGTCGCATATAGTTGTATATGGGATTGGGTTTTTTTTGATGGGCAACAACTTTTCTTGAGACTATAAAGGTAAAAGGAAACTCTTGACTCTAGATTTTGCTTTCATAGCGCTAAGCTATGTTTGTAGCGTATACAGCGCATAAATAGGTGTCTTTGTAATAGCTGACAAGGGGAAGAAGAGGTCGATAAAGTAATTCGTCAGCCCACTGTTATATTCAGCTTATTCAATTTTAAACCTTTTAAGCGATCGTTTTGATAGCTCTGATGCATTCCGTATATTTCCTTATGATCGGTCCTGTTTCCGTTTCTACTTCTCTTTCAGACGGTTAGCATTTATTAAGTATACCCATCGCTCACTCTGCACATGTAGCTGGAATCGCATCGCAATTAGTATTTCCAGTTCAGTACGAATGTAGTTCTACTGTTTTTAGAACATTGTTTCCGCTCTCATTTTGATGGTGATAGAAGAGTTATATTAATGCATTTTTGGTAGGGATTTAGAGGTAATTGTTTATTCTTGAGAATATAAGCTCAGAGAGTGGTTATCTGTGTATTTCGGCGACAGTGCACATTGAGTAATAAGGCCTTGGTGCTGAACCGGAAGTGAAATATGTGTTCTGTTTACATGCTGCTCTGTTTATTGTGAAGCCTCTCAAAAACAATGCCGGTGAACTTTTGACAAGAACTTCACCTTGAAGTCATCTTTGGATGTATTTTAAATTAAGATATGATTTGTATTGATTGTCACACAGTGGATAGGTCAGTACTGAGAAATAAATGTAGAGAATATATTGTAAAATTAATTGTGATATTTGTCCAGCTAAGTCTTCCGTGGTCGTAGTTACTAAAGAACACAGCGAGAGAAGGAAGGAAGGGAAGGGGTCAGAGGTTGAGCGGGAAGGAAGCAATGGAAAACGTTTTACGTTTTTTCGACCATGATAAAAAAAATTCAAGCCGTTTCACCAGCCTCTTTCATCTGTGATGTTGACTTTATTATTTTGTAATGCGTTAGACGTACATAGCCGTTTATCAGTTACTGAAAAAGGACCCTTAAAATATACTTTTCATTGAATCAAACTTTTCTAAAGCAGTATTTTGAATATTTTCCGGGGATTGGAATGATGTTAACTTTCGTACAAAAAGATTGATTAACTTCTTATAAATAAATACTTCGTTCGCACACGGACATGAACACCTGGTATCGAAAAAGAATGAAGAAAATGAATTAATGCATTTAGTCTACGTTTATTCACCTTTAGGTCAGGCATATCTTGATGTTGTTTTATCAGCATCTTGTTAATGTATGCTTCTCATTGTCACGTGACGATCCTTGTCAAAAGCTTGCCGAATATTTAGTCTGGTATTCTATCCTCGTTTTCCTACTTTGTTCCCTCAATGGAATGGGGTGCGAGTGAAACAAATGTTAGGGTAGTAGATTATACCAGTATGTAGCTATTTATTTGAAAAGAACTATTCAATTCAGAAAACAACGAATTTTACATTTGTCGACAATAAAATACAAATTATGCAAATTATTTATTGTGTATTAGCACAATTTCAAAATCACACACGGCTACACTTATTCCGTTATTTCGAATTCCATTTGCGAACACACTTTGTGTGCGACATGCTGTCTTTGTATATTCCATTCATACGCTGTGGAAACATGGGTTGCCCTATTCACATGTATGAAACAAATATTTGGAATATATCCTACACATCCGTCTAACTAAACATCTGCCCACGTACACACCTATCTACGTACAGTACATACTTACCTACGTACACACCTACCTACGTACAGTACATACTTACATACGTACACACCTACCTACGTATAGTACATACTTACATGCTTATTTACCTACCTACCTATCTTACCTACCTTACCTAAATTGCCTACCTTACCTACCTACCTACCTACCTGCATGCATGCATGCATACATACATACAGTCAGACAGACAGATATACATACATCATACATACATACATACATACATACATACATACATACATACATACATACATACATACATACATACATACATACATACATACATACATACATACATACATACATACATCTTCTTGGTAGTCTCTCGAGTCGAGGAAGACAAGTTGTGCACTTTCCTTCAACGATGGACGCGCATGTGACTCCGGAGTCCAAATTCCGATACACACATGCGATTGCAGGTGGGGCATGGGACACCGGTGGTTGTTGGTATCTGGGATACATTTCTGTGGCGTCTCTCACGGGTTGCAGCAAGACGCTGGCGACTGTCAGCCTCAAAGGAGGAACAGGCTTTTCTGGTCAGGGCTCGCCAATGCTTTCTGTCTGAGGCAGCGAGCTTGAGCTGGCGTGGATGAAGGTCTGCCCACTTGATGTTTGTCTTGAGGTTGTCTTTGTACCTCTTGTGAGGGCGGCCTTGGTTTCGGTTCCCCAGGAATAGCTCGCCATAGAACAACTGCTTTGGGATTCTGTTTTGATCCATGCGGATGATATGGCCAGTCCATCGAAGCTGGGCCTGGATTATTTTGGCTTCGATGCTTGTTGTGTTGGCTCTATCAAGGACTTCCAGGTTGGTGATTCGGTCCTGCCACTTGATCCGCATGATGGATCTCAGGGAGCGCTGGTGGAATTGTTCTAACTGTCTGATGTGCCTTCTGTAGAGTGTCCACGTTTCACAGCCATATAATAGAGACGTGAGGACAACTGCATTGTACACCTTCAGCTTTGTTGACAGACGTATGTCCTTGTGCTGCAAGACTTTGGTTAGGAGTCGTCCTAGTGCTTGACTGGCTTTTTGGGTCCTCGCAGTGATCTCTTTGTCCAGAGAGCCATCACTAGATATTGTGCTGCCAAGGTATTTGAAACTGTCCACATTCTTCAGCTGCGTGTCGCCAATGGTGATACAGGGTTGCGAATGGACAGTGTTTGGGGCGGGCTGGAAGATGACTTCTGTCTTTCCTAGACTAATTGTGAGTCCAAATAGGTTGGAGGCTTCAGAGAATCTGTCCACGATTTCTTGTAGGTGAGTCTCTTCATGGGCCATGAGGGCGCAGTCATCTGCAAAGAGTGCATCAATGATGAGTCTTTCTAGTGTCTTGGTTTTTGCAGCTAGGCGACGGAGATCAAACACTGATCCATCCAGGCGATACCTAATGTAGATGCCAGTGTCAATGTCCCGTATGGCATGGAGTAGTACCTGTGTGAAGAAGAGGTTGAAGAGTACTGGAGCGAGTACACAACCCTGTTTGACACCATTAGATATGGGGAATTTCTCTGAGGGTTCACCATCTGAGAGAATCTCTCCATTCATGTGGAGGAGCCGGATGAGGTTGGTAAACTTTTGAGGACAACCAAGTTTCTTGAGTACTACCCACAGTGCATCTCTGTTGACTGTATCGAAAGCCTTTGTCAGATCCACGAAGACAGCATATAGATTCATGTTCTGCTCAAGGCACTTCTCTTGGACTTGTCTCACTGCGAAGATCATGTCAACGGTGCTGTGGTCTGGGCGAAAACCACACTGAGACTCGGGGAGGTTATTTTCTGACACTGCTGCAATAAGCCTGTTGAGCAAGATGCGAGCAAGTATTTTTCCAGCAACGGAAAGCAGGGAGATGCCTCTGTAGTTACTGCAGTCCATACGTGTGCCTTTGTTTTTATAGAGGGTCACAATTGATGCATCACGGAGGTCGTCTGGCATCTCTTCTTCCTTCCAGATGCTGATTAGCACGTCATAGAATGCCTCCAGAGACTGCTTACTGAGAGTCTTGTACACCTCCGCTGGGATACCATCCTTTCCAGGTGCCTTGCCACAGTTTGTTTGTTTAATGGCCCTTCTCAATTCCTCCATCTTTGGCGGAATATCCAGTTGGTTGAGCATTAGCTGTTGGGGTATTTGGTCAAGAACAGATTGGCTGACTGATGAGGGCAGGTTTAGGAGCTGATTAAAGTGCTCTTTCCATCTTTCCTTAATGCCATTCTTGTCTTTTATTAGTGTACTGCCATCTGCAGCAAGTAAGGGCGTAGAGCTTGACTTTGTGTGGCTGAAAATTGACTTGATGGCGTTGTAGAACTCTTTGGAGTTGTTAGTGTCGGCATAGCTTTGCACTTCCTCAGCTTTCTTTTCCCACCATTGGTCATGCATCTTGCGGATTTCTCTCTGAGCCTCAGCCTGATAGGATTTGAAGCGATCTTTTTTGGGGATGGAGTTTGTGTCATTCTGCCAGTCCATAAAAGCTTTATTTTTTCTGGCAAGCAGATCTTCAATGGCAGCGTTGTTCTCATAAAACCAGTCTTGATGTATTCGCTTCTTTGGACCCATGGTTGCCATAGCTGTTCCCTGAGCTTGTTCCATTTTTCAGAGGCGTTTCCACATAACGGTCCGTTTGTTGACAGCATGTCATCTAGTCTCTTCTGGAAATCGAGCTGGGTGGAAGGCTGCTGAAGTTTGACAACGTTGAGGGCTGTGCGCACAAGCTTAGGACGTCTTAGGTGGTGAGGGGTAATGTGCAGCTGTAGGGTGGTTCTGACAAGTCTGTGGTCTGTCCAGCATTCTGCTCCTCGCATGGCCTTGGTGATTTGGACATCCTTGGCATCACGCTGGCGTACTATTACATAGTCAATTAAGTGCCATTGGCGAGATCTGGTGTGCATCCAGGTGTTCTTGTGTTTGTCCGCCATTCTGAACATTGAGTTTGTGATTAGGAGGTTAAATTCTGTGCATTTGCTGAGTAGGAGCAGGCCATTGCTGTTCATTCTGCCGACACCGTGCTTGCCAAGCACACCTTTCCATCGAACATAGTCGCAGCCAACATGGGCATTGAAGTCCCCCAGTAGTATGATCTTGTCGTCAGCTGGAATTGAGCTAAGTACAGAGCTGAGGTCCGTATAGAACTGCTCGATGGTTTCTGCTGGACTCGATAGGGTAGGGGCATATGCACTGATGATTGTTGCGTGCCGTTTGTGGCTTATAGGTATTCTCAATTTCATTAGCCTCTCATTGATACCGACCGGCATTTCCGGGAGCTGTTTCAGAAGACTTGATTTGATAGCCAGGCCGACTCCATGGATCCTGTCCTCATTTTGGGCTTTTCCTTTCCAGAAGAATGTGTAGCCGCTGGCTAGCTCAGTAAGAGAACCCTCTTCTGCGAACCTGGTTTCACTCAAGGCTGCGATGTCAATATTGTAGCGTGCTAGCTCCTTAGAAACTAGAGCTGTTCTCCTGTGGGGTCTTGATACGTTTTCTTTGTCCATGAGAGTACGGATGTTCCATGCTCCAATAATAAGTTTTTTTCTTTGATTGTTTCGACCGCAGATATGGATGATCTTGCCAGCCGCGGTATGCTGACCAGATTTTTACAAGGCAAGCTTTTTTTAGGCCACCTTTTCTAGGCCTCTCCCTATTCAGGGTGAGCAGCGCCGTCCTAAAAAGGTCTGCTCAGTCACCCCTGGATGCTGCCGAACTGTTCTGCTGCCTTGGGTACAGAGCAGAGCGACCACTTGTCCAAGGGCCGCCGACGTGCAGGTCTCTGACTACAACTCCCAGTGGTCATCTCCACCTGTTGCGTCGCCAGTCGCCCATCGCCGTAGGACTTTGGTAGGTGTAGGTAAGAAACAATGAGTGTGATGATAAGGATGAATGATAGATGCACAACATAACCTGTGCGTGAAGGAGATTAAAGTGAAACAGCCTTTGCACATACATACATACATACATACATACATACATACATACATACATACATACATACATACATACATACATACATACATACATACATACATACATACATATTATACACACATACATATCCATAACAAGATACAATGTGCACACTTGTTGAAATATAAATATATATCTACAGTAAATATCTTGTTAAAATTATGACTTTAACTTCCGACCATGTGTAAACTATTTTGTTTCAAAGCGGTGAAAGAAGATTGGTAATTAAAATGTATATTTTCTCCAAATATACAAGAAAATCAAACGATTGTACAGCTATCAGATGTATGGGGAACCAAATATCTTAATTCTGGAATTTCATAACAGCTGTCGTATGGAAGGAACCATGTTCCCCAAGGAAGTAGCAAGAAAGATATTTTGGAATATTTTGTTTTATATCCTTTCCTTAGTAAATGTTTATTCTGTTATAGTGAATCTTACAATGTGTGTTCTCAATTATGTTACATCCGCTGTTGCAATCAAATCTCCGAGAGCTATCTCTTTTATGTCAAGACAATAAAAGGTCTGCACGAAAATTACATCACCGTTTTAAATTAGCAGAATATATATAGGATTTGTTTCTCATATATGTTGCATCTCAAGAATTCTCTTTAACTTCATCTGTTCATATGCAAGAATGACAGATATAAAATCTGCCATGTTCCACTTTACTTAAATGGGACAGTCCTTTGATATTAAGGGTTAGGTCGACCCTAGGCTATTATGATGCTCTCAGATGCTCACTGATAGGTACGTGAAATTAAACTTGTCTGGTTTGCACCGTAGCCAATTTAACTTGCATCGTGAACTTTTTATCGGTACGAGGCCACATCATGACCCTTGTTATTACGAACGAAAACAAGATAATACATATATTTACCATTTAAGCTTCCCTATAAAATAGAAATCATCTCTATACCTTTTAAATTTCCCTAAACAATGGTAGACATCTCAGTACCAATGTTTCTTTAAGTCGTAGATATCTCCATACCCTTTACGCTTACCTATAAAATAGCTGCCATCTCTATATAATTTAATCTTCCTTATAAAATGCTGTATGTATGTATGTATGTATGTATGTATGTATGTATGTATGTATGTATGTATGTATGTATGTATGTATGTATGTATGTATGTATGTATACCATAATATGCATTCATCAATATGCATAATGTGGCGTGTGGCGGGCTTTGTTATGCCGTCACTGTTGTAGGTGTGTTAAGTTTGGGGTGTGGTATTCCCAGTATATTATTTAAATTATTATAGAAGTACCACCCAGGCTAGATTTTGTTCGAAGTGAAATTAGTGATAGATAGAGATAAAGCTCCAATACCCCAATCAGCAATGCCTACAGATAAATTATTGAGTACAAAAAAAGGTAAAATTCAAAAGAATAAGAATTGAATACAATTCAATAGTCAAATGATAATAATTCTCCAATCAATATTCTTCTCTCGACCAAGTGATAGCCTATCACATCATTTGATTTATAATGTTATAATAGATTTTCCACCTGTCCTTTTTTATTTACTCATCTATATCTCTCCTATCTTGCCAATTCCTTCTCTCCTTCCGACTTCCCTCTTAACTAATTCTCCTTCTTGACTGCTCGATCTCCACTTTGTTCACCTCGACTCCTTTTCCGACTAGCCTTCAATGCACAATTGACTTCTCCATTAGTTTTTATTCAGTCTCCCCTTTAGAGATTAAGGACTAAACTTTACAGGAAGTTTGTACCCTTTAGAGATTCAGGACTAAACTTTACAGGAAGTTTGTACCCTTTAGAGATTCAGGACTAAACTTCACAGGAAGTTTGTACCCTTTAGAGATTCAGGACTAAACTTTACAGGAAGTTTGTACCCTTTAGAGATTCAGGACTAAACTTTACAGGAAGTTTGTACCCTTTAGAGATTCAGGACTAAACTTCACAGGACGTTTGTACCCTTTAGAGATTCAGGACTAAACTTTACAGGAAGTTTGTACCCTTTAGAGATTCAGGACTAAACTTCACAGGAAGTTTGTACCCTAAAAGCTTCCTTAACAAAGCTTTTGTCTTAGAATTTACTAAGTTTTGAAGTGACTTTCCCAGATTATTGCTTTATAGATTAAAATACCACATTACATTCGGATTGAAATGGTTACCGCACCGATTCAGTTCCGATTGGATGTCGATTCTACCCTGTCATTTTCAGCTGAGCATACAATGCGCCCGTGCTGTCTGTTAACGTGGTGAGGTTTACGACGCCTATTAGGTAGCTTTGTTCTTGAACAAAGCTTTCAACGTCCACGTGCGACATTTCACTCCCAATAAAACTGCGTTTTCGTAATCTTATGAAGAGGACCGTCTATACCCGCGGTGTATAACAGATACTCAACAAGAAGCATACAATAAAATACAGACATCAACCTGCATACATATTCAAATGCTCAATGAACTTATTCCATACATCTTTCTCACCATATGGAGATACAATGATAAAGTTGAATTATTTCCTATTACAAGCAAGTTTTTCTCTTTGTCTACATAAACGGTACAGATTAGATTGATTAAAGTCTGAAAATGAAACATACCGTTCTTTGGCTCCATGGGCTATTGTTAATACATCCATGTTTTCGTGTTCCCAAATAGATAACAATAGGTCGAAAGCCAGGTAAACAAAGAAACTACACCATGGATACAAATGACAAGAGAGATATTATTTAATGCTACAAAATAGGATCAGTAATGATAATGTAGGACTAAGATGATGACGAAACAGCAGTAAATGATAAGGCAACATGAACATCACCCCCAAAACGATCCAACTATTTATAATGTGTCTCGTGGTCTTAAACTATCATTATTTACATACTGAGATTAGTTAAAGATATAAATCTGGGTCATTTTCAAGATAATGCTGATAATGCGAAAAGTATTAAGACAAAACGAATATTTGAGCAATCGATGACACATTGACAATACACAACACGTAATGCTATTATAAAAAAAGATATGAAAAAGCCATGACATTCCATCAAATTGGCTAAATTAAGATGGTCGAGAAACCAAGTGATACATATTAACTCAACCCATTGTACATGTCGGGATCAAATTTTAAATTTGCAAAAATTATGATGTAGAATGGTAAACAAAGGAATTACAAAGGGTTAGAAAAATCGAAAAACGAATTTTTTTCTTCAATTTTCAAACTTCATTATTTCCAGCGTTTACTCGTGTTTTTAACTTTGTTTCAGAAATAACCATACGCTTTATTCAATCGGTATGAGGCTCATTCCTTTCTTTTTATGTGAATCTACCAACAGCGCATAGTCATGCAATTAACATACTGTTGCCAAACGTTTGTTATCAATGTTTGAAACTTTCTTCACTACAAATACATATTACAGGACTCGAGTCGTAAAGTATCGATTTAAATTACCGTTTTTCAAGTCTGGAATGTAACATCACTGCCAGAGCCCGTTCAAAATCATTTTTTTTAAACAAAACACCAGGTATTTGCGTTTTGCATCTCCGTTTAGTGGCACATGTAACAAATAACTGCAACATATACCCAAGTTTGTAAATATACATGGCAATGTAACAAGGAGGCAAATAAATAACTCATATACTTGTCATTTTTTAATGCATGAATGAGATGCATTTAAAAAATGAAAGCAGATCAGTCGATGTCTGACTAAATGTAACTTTGTCAACGTCTGACTAACGGGTGGTACGTCAACGTCTGACTTACGGGTAGTAGGTCAAAGTCTGAGTGAAGGGTAGTAGGTCAAAGTCTGAGTGAAGGGTAGTAGGTCAAAGTCTGAGTGAAGGGTAGTAGGTCAAAGTCTGAGTGAAGTGTAGTGGGTCAAAGTCTGAGTGAAGGGTAGTAGGTCAAAGTCTGACTAACGGTTAGTAGGTCAAAGTCTGACGAATTAATTATAACGTAGCATACTATTAATAAAGTCAAAACAATACATCAACTCAACGTCGTTCACATACGCCTTTTTCCAGTTAAATAGATAATACACAAAGTAACATACAAACGCACAAAAAAGAAGAAATTTTATTTTTATCCGACGAGGATTGATTTGTTCTTAAATCCACTTTAGAAAACATACACTTTCTATTAATGACAGAGAAATGATTAAAATATAATCGCCTTGGCCAATGCAATCGCTATAAGTATTTCTTTGTGTTTGGAAATCATTTGGGAGAGGAATTTTGCTTTGACTGTAATAACGGCGGCACCTTTGATATGTAGGCACATTTCCAGTTTCTGTAGAGTTTATCTAAAAGAACTTTATTTCAGGAAGCAAAACTTGAGTAAAATTTATTGCTGTTGTTTTATAATCTGTAAACAGTCAAAGCACATCTGCTATTGCAATAACGTCTTCAAAGAATCTCTGTTGTATATCAAAGTCGGCAGAGGTCTTGAACGAAGTTGATGCAACTTATTGCTTTATGTTAGGCCTGTGGCTTGGCACAATTTGACAGAAAATAATCTCTACACGTCCGTTCTACATCATACTGTTAAGCAATGAACATGCGCAATCCTCATTATCAAAATGCAGTCATTATATATATATATTATCAATTTGTGGATATTGTATATATTATCAAATGCTGGACATTATCTAATGCTGGAAATTATTTGCATTAACAATTGATACACATTATGGGAATAATCAGAACATTCCGAAACAGAATGCATCCACTATTGAAATATATCACTGTAGAATCTCTAATCTCGACAAAGCGAATGTATCTAAATGAAACGTATATTTACATTGCTACTTTGCATGAATATACATTGTGAATGGAGTTATATACCACAATTGCTTTAAAATCTACCAGTCCGTTTTCAAGAAGACGTTGTCGTGTATAATGTGTTTTCATTTAGTACATTCTCGTGTAACATCTAGGATAGGAGAGTTCCCATGGTGGATACAGTTGTCACGTCACGTAGTCAAATCCGGGCAATTACCGATACATTAGTTTACTATTTCACTGTCTTAATAAAGGCTGTGTTGGTATTGCTGAAAACAAAATCGCACAGAAGTGTGTGTGATTTAGAATTTTTTTAATTTAGTTTAACAGTTTTACGGTCATATCCCAACGATTTCTGCAGTGTGACTATTGTGTTGACTAGCACTGGGGCATACTGTCGCAGACATATAGTATGATTTCCCACCCAGTCACATTATCCTGACACCAGGCCGACCAGTTTAAAACTAACATATTAGTTCTGAAATATTGATCGATCAATGTTAAACGATAGACTAAATAATGAAGATCATTTTAGATTATGGGGATAACACGTTGAAGCAATTCATAAGATACAAATTTGTGTAGACAAATCCAGGAACCTACCGTTTATCACTAAGGCACGATAACCGTTTATTGATTCGCTATATAACTCACGACTAAATAAGGTTGCTGCTAAGTGTGTAGTTTGAGGAGAAAATCAAAATTATATTCAAAATATATAAATCCTTGGTAAAATTGACCCACACCTTCGGCCACGTTTAATCAACTGACAAAATGGCTCACAGCCGGAACGAGTTAAGCAACATTATCTTAACGAATATTAATGTTTTACAGGTAAATAGGTGCGAATATGCCGACATCCTACGTATGGTGAAAATGATTGATTTTGGGGAAAGTGAGAAAATATGACCTGCAAGAGTGCAATATAACACTGATTTGGTAAATATATAATTGTTTTACACATTTTGTAAAATAGCTTTGTTATAAAAACCTCGTTTTCCTCTAATGTATATTTTTCGTGCAGTTAATGCATAGGATACTTTCTTTCATTACAGCGCCCTCTACATGTATTAGTAATTTTGACCTTAACAATTTTTACATCGGCAGATAGGAGCAAGAGAGTGCAATCTACAAGTTAATGGTGTGTTCAACCTGTAGCTTACTAAAACAAATATCGCACTTCTCTTTCATTGGCACGTTTATTTTTGAAACATGGAAGAACACGCATCAAACTACAAGTCTTTTTGAAACATGGAAACAGGCAAAGGTAACTTCTATATTTGATACGGTAACAACAATGTATCTACTTATACATACCCTTCTCTGCTGAAATGTGTGACTAAATTATTCGGAAAATGTATCTTTAAACACACTGGTCTACAATTTATAGAAGCCGTCTACTTCAGAGATCAAATATGCTATTTATTTAGGATTTTGATGTGCTGAATTCAAATATGACAATTATAGCAACTGCAAGGCTACCGTGTCCAAGATATTAAAGTTTTAACATTTTACGTCTATGAATATTGTGTGGATAGTAGAGATTTAATGATAAATTGGAACTCTAGGTCTATGGTTGCTTTACATGATAATATTTCACCCAAAACACTTTTAAAAAAGCAGAAAAAGGGTGATATAAATAAACTTTATTATGAACCAAAACAAACACAAAAAATCTATTATGTATATACAAGTGCGTAATTTAGTCTTCATTCAGTGTCTACTTGGCGCTTCTTGGCCTGTCTCTTGGATTCATTAAATAAAGTGTCCCTTGTCATTGGCCAGCAACAGCTTCCATGTTCATTTTGCTCTGATAGCGTTTTTCCATAGTTGCAATGTCCTGTTAAAATCGTTCGCCCTGTTCTTCCTCACTTCTCTGCATTTCAGTGGAAAGATCTGTATGGGAGTGCAAACAATGTATCTTTAGTGACATGTTGCAACTAAGGCTTTTGTATGCCTTGAGGAGGTTTTCCACCAACTCCCTTTGTTGTCTGCTTTGTTGTTTTCGTGAAAGGTTCTTATCACTAGCTGGAAGGCTTTCGATGCCAACTTTCTTTGCCACGCAGTGCACGGTCAAATGCATTATTTCGAAGAAAACGTAGGACAATGATATACTATTTACTTTTGTCTTAGCTTCACTGAACCTAATACGGATGTATTTAAAACTGGGTTTATTTGTCCATGATATTCACAGAGTTCTTCATCAGACCTGGTTTGATGTGCAAAGGTGGTAAAAAAAAAATCATCCTTGATTCAACAAGTGGCCGATGCTGAACACGTTTCCTCCTAGATTCCAATGACTGTCGGAGTGGCCAATCTCATGATGTAGTGGGAATCTCTTGCACCGCCATCCCATTTGCAGAGTACTTTGTATCCAGTCTGCAGAACAAGCAAGAGAGCAAAAACCTTCAAATCCACAACAAAGTTACCACTGTTGTTTGTCATGGTTTAAAAACCTAAAAAAGTGTCTCATGTTTTCATAGGTTTCCTACACATGGACTGCATGATCAACTGTATTTAGTGGCAAGACATTGCCAGTATGCATATTTAAGACTTATCTGCGATGAACTAATGAACAGGTTCCACTAATCTGGATCATTAACGATATTTAGTGATGCCATCACACCGTCTATGTTGTTGCAGGCTACATGATCACCTTCAATGAAGAAGAATGACAAAAGATCCTTTTGATTGTCACGGACCGCGAAAACCCTAACATCACCTGCCAAGAAATTATACTGTCGTAGTCTGGAGTCCAACAGTTCTGCTTTATTTTTCGATATTTCTAAATCCCTGACAAGGTCATTCTGTTAACCTTTTTCAGAGGATTAGAATGAGAGGAAATATGGGTCATGTGAGATTGATAGTTCAAGCCCAGAAATAATTTCATCCTCTTCATCCTCTGACTCAAGTGAGAATACTTCCGTTGTATCAGGAACCAGACCACCTTCTCAGTGGGGCTCTGAGCATATAGGTGATGGATCAATTGGATAATACAGTCTACTTGTTTTGACACATCTTTTTTCCACTGGATGCACCATTCACAAGTAACAATTGCTGATATATGTTGGCTCTCTCCAAATCATTGGCATTGTACAGACACACATGTCCGTTTCCTGTTCAACCACTGGCGAAGATTTGTTTCACAAGTGATGCAGCATATGTGTATGGACCACCTCTTGTCCTGATCTCCAATTTTGCAGCTAAAATACAGTGGATAGGCTTTATTAACCATAGTGGTTATACTGTGCTTTGTTATGCAAAAGACACTTCACCACAAAGAAGTTACGAGGCGTCTCTGATCAAATCAGCTAAACAGAGATGTTTCCCTTTGCAAACTCAAACACTGACAAATACGAGAGCACGACACTGCATGATTTCTTGAGCTGATATAGGGTAATTTGTTTAGCAGAGTGACGTGAGTTTAGTTATGATTGAATGATTCCTGACTTCTATGAAAAACATGAAATTCATGTCATGAATTATGCTATACCAGCTTCAGAATGCATCATTCATTGTTTTGTCTAAAAAGCATGCACTGTCCAAACCTAGTCATGTATGTATTCATATTTATTTCTGATTTAAATTGATATTCATTATCTTTGTAACTTATGTATCCTCCGCCTTTCCCAAGTCAAAGGTTGTACATACTTATTATATCTCTAAAACTAGAACTAATCAGCGATTGTAAGCATTACTTTCGTTCTCATTGACACAGAGTTAGTAATGTTGGTCTACAATTATTTCGGAAGCATTTTGGCTGTAGACAACTGACATTTCCTTAATTATCCTACAATTAACAGAGTAATTATTCCTTTGTAATCTGTTTTCTCCATAAAGTTTAAACTGTTATATAATGGTAAATAAAATAGCTTTCGAAATGGAGTTATATAAAAGAAAAGACATTAGACCGGCATTTTGTGATATAAGATTAGTTTACAACAATGTCTTACGTAATACTGAAATTTACAAAGTAAGAAATACTGGAATTTCTGTTTACTTACTATAAATTATAATAGTTTAAAAATCATCTTTCCTATACGACATTGAGATTTGATCTATGGGGTTGTGGTCAAGATTAATGACTCATCACTTATGGTGTGATTCAATAATCGAAAGTCAACATGGATGGTGCGCCTCTAGAATTTAAAGTTAACATGGACGGTGCGTCTCTAGGATTGAAAGTTAACATGGACGGTGCGTCTCTAGGATTGAAAGTTAACTTGGACGGTGTGCCTCAAGGATCTAAATTCAGCATGGGTGGTGCGCCTCAAGGATCTAAAGTCAACATGGTTGGTGTGCCTCAAGGATCTAATGTTAACATGGACGGTGTGCCTCAAGGATCTAAATTCAACATGGACAGTGTACCTCAATGATCTAATGTTAACATGGACGGTGTGCCTCAAGGATCTAAAGTCAACATGGACAGTGTACCTCAGGGATCTAATGTTAACATGGACGGTGTGCCTCAAGGATCTAAAATCATCATGGTTGGTGTGCCTCATGGTGTGCCTCAAGGATCTAAAGTCAACATGGTTGGTGTGCCTCATGGTGTGCCTCAAGAATCTAATGTTAATATGGACGGTGTGCCTCAAGGATCTAAAGTCAAAATCGATGGCGTGCTTCAGTGATCTAAAGTTAAAATGAACGGTGTGCCTCAATGATCTAAAGTTAAAATGAACGGTGTGCCTCAATGATCTAAAGTTAAAATGAACGGTGTGCCTCAATGATCTAAAGTTAAAATGAACGGTGTGCCTCAATGATCTAAAGTTAAAATGAACGGTGTGCCTCAATGATCTAAAGTTAAAATGAACGGTGTGCCTCAATTATCTAAAGTTAAAATGGACGGTGTGCCTCAATTATCTAAAGTTAAAATGGATGGTGTGCTTCAATTATCTAACGTCAGCATGGATGTCGAGTCTCAAGGGTCGAACATTAGCATGGATGGTGGATGGTATAGCTCAAGGATTGAAAGTCGACATGTATGGTATAATTCAGGGATGGAAAGTCGGCATGGATGGTGTGCTTCAAGAATCAAGAGTTAAATTGAATGGTGTGCTTCAAGTATATCTACTTAACATGGATGGTGTGCCTCAAGGATGTATACTCAGACCACTAGTATTTGTATTGAAATTATTCATCTGATAACTGACATCTTGCAACATTGATGAGAACTATCAATTATTTTGAAAGGTCCAACTCTGACTCTGATGTTCAGATAGAAGATATATATCGAAACCATTTATAGACCAATCAATGGTTAATACGTTTTAATCCAAATAATAGCACTCCAATAGTATACCCATAAAATCGCAAAGGAACAAATCTCAGGATACGCTAATATGTCAAGAAAAGTTTATATAAAACTACAGTGTTTCCTGAGTTTATAATCGGAGAGATTATTCTGCTATTTTGTTGATTTGGGGTAACCCTGAATGTATGTAGAAACATATCTTCGCTAGCCAAGGTTCCAATGTGTATTAACCCCGTATACACATTTGCGGATTGTTTAGATATTTTGAGCTCTGTCCTAGCTACATCTATTGGATTTCATGAGTTATCACCCTTAGTAGGTACTGCCAACGAATCATTAGCGTGTAAAAGTGGTGCATTATACGCCAGCCGATAATAGTGGAGACCGTTTACTTCAAAAAGATATTTTGTAAGTTTAAGATCTAAAGTATGACTTTGTACCATATAGAAGCCATTACGTGTGTATTTGAGGAAAAGGTGTATTTGATGAAAAGATGTATTTGTACAAACAAGAGCCGGCAGTGTACAATTGCTTATTTATGAATCCATTTTAGTTTTGTACTCATCTGGTCTTGATCGTGTATGAACAGTGATACTATTTGAACTGGTTTATTTCGATTGAATGCAGTGGCATGCAGCCACATCGAATGAACTTTACAGACCCGAAGCACCGAAACTTCTGAACAATCCGCCAAGAATTAGATCTGATTAAGACATCGAAACCTGGGCTAGCGAAAATGGTAGAAACGTCACAATATATTATTATCAAGATCAGCACGCACGTTATATGAAGGACTTTGAATGTTTTTTTCCACATGGTACAAAATATATTGGAAACAAGAACCGTACAATAGGTACATTGTTTAAAGTATAGACATGTCTTCGTTAATAATGGGTATCATTAACCGTACAATATATACGTTGTTTAAGGAATAGACATGTGTTCCTTCATAATGGGTATCAAGTACCGTACAATATATACATTATATAAAGCTTACACAAGTCTTCGTTAATAATGAGTATCATTAACCGTACAATATATACATTGTATAATGTATAGACATGTCTTCGTTAATAATGAGTATCATTAACCGTACAATATATACATTGTATAAGTATAGACATGTCTTCGTTAATAATGAGTATCATTAACCGTACAATATATACATTGTCTAAAGCATAGACATGTCTTCGTTAATAATGAGTATCATTAACCGTACAATATATACATTGTATAATGTATAGACAAGCCTTCGTTAATAATGAGTATCAATAACCGTACAATATATACATTGTATAAGTATAGACATGTCTTCGTTAATAATGAGTATCATTAACCGTACAATATATACATTGTCTAAAGCATAGACATGTCTTCGTTAATAATGAGTATCATTAACCGTACAATATATACATTGCATAATGTATAGACATGTCTTCGTTAATAATGAGTATCATTAACCGTACAATATATACATTGTATAAGTATATACATGTCTTCGTTAATAATGAGTATCATTAACCGTACAATATATACATTGTATAAGTATAGACATGTATTCGTTAATAATGAGTATCATTAACCGTACAATATATACATTGTATAATGTATAGACATGTCTTCGTTAATAATGAGTATCATTAACCGTACAATATATACATTGTCTAAAGCATAGACATGTCTTCGTTAGGAATGAGTATCATTAACAGTACAATATATATATATATATATATATATATATATATATATATATATATATATATATATATATATATATATATATATATATATATATATATATATATATATATATATATATATATTGTCTAAAGCATAGACATGTCTTCATTAATAATGCGTATCATTAACCGTACAATAGATACTTGATAGATTGTTCCAAAGTATAGACATGTTTCAGTTACTAATGGGTAGTACTGACTGTACTTTGTTTAATATAACAACATATAGTCATGTATCAACTACTAATGGGTACCGAGGACCATACAATATATACACTGTCATTGATACAGATATGTCTTAGTCAATAATGGGTCTCCCTTTGTAATTACTTGAGGTCTGTGAGAAGGTATTTAGTTGGTCCAAGCATTAAAAGTTACAAATCATGTTTTAGTATTGACCCCTTCCTAATACACTTCTAATACGTCTGAGCAGGTACCAGTCAGATATAAACTGACGTAAAGTTAAAAGTCTCTACCATTTCTCAATAGCCACGGATGTTTCTGTGCTCTGTCTATTATTGTCTATTAGTATACTTACGTACACTTTTCTTTGAATATTTCATCCGTATGTGTGCAATGTTGTATATATATATATATATATATATATATATATATATATATATATATATATATATATATATATATATATATATATATATATATATATATATTCACTACATACGTCAGTAATATTATCTTAGTAGAGAGATGTGTTCGTGTGGTTATAAATGTAAATAAGCATAAACTCGTGTTTCATCCCCTTTATCTCTTGATATCGTAAGTACTTTCTACGAGTAAGTTTGCATACAAATACAGTTTTAAAACAACTCTCCAGAACGACGGGATAATGTTACTGAGTGGGTAACGATGTTACATGAATACGGTATCATGCCAAGGTGCTAGGCATCACTATGAACTGCCACATTGCTGACATCGTAGCCATAAGATTGAAAATTGTTAAAACTACTTTAAAATCCAACACCCACGCACGCACACACAGAAAGACAGACAGACACACTATTTATTGGACATGATATACTTTCGTGGTATTCATATTCATAGGACATGCTACACTTTCGAATTATTGTTTGCTTAAACCGCTTTAAAAATATGCTAATGCATACAATCATTAATCCGATGTATTTTATTCCCATTACGAACGGTAAATAAACTTGTTTTTAGATCTGAACCAAACATTGTGAATGATGTTAATTTTACATGGTCTGTTGTTATTTGAATATGTTGGGACACTGTTTTACTGTTAAATCGTCATTCCAAGTACGACAACCAGTACCAGAAAAGCTTGCGACGTTGACAGAGAGAGAGAGAGAGAGAGAGAGAGAGAGAGAGAGAGAGAGAGAGAGAGAGAGAGAGAGAGAGAGAGAGAGAGAGAGAGAGAGAGAGAGAGAGAGAATTGTCAGACTATACAATGTATATGGAGATGATCTGTTAATATCACTGATTATACATTTCCAGGACGGCAGCCATTCCGTGGACGGTTCATAGCCTGGAAAGACAAAACTATTTTTAGTGTTCACAACTGTAAATTGTCTTAATCAAAGCTGTGGAAAAAAGTGAAAAACACTAGTTTGGGATTTTCAATCGAGTGTATGGCAACATTGATATTGGAGTTTACGGTTGAATTATAGTGACACTGATTTCATAGGAATAATTGGCATTACCATCAGAAAACTTTGTAGTGCAATCTGACGAAAATATTCCCGTTATCTTGATTAAGATTCAGTTACAGGAAAGGAAATAAAATAAAGGTGACAATAGGGATAGGGTTTTCTTCATCTACGTTCCATCTATGAGTAATTGAATCGAGGTACATCAAATTTGTCTTCAAAAACAATGAAACTTTCCAATCGGAGCACTTCTTTTTCAAACCGAAACATGGAAATATTTATAAAAAAAAGAAAACAAGAAATCAGAGCATTAAGTAATGTAATTCTGAGAAAGTAGCGCTAAATTAAAAGAGCCTGGTAGTCTCTGTCCAATTTTAAAAACTTTTGACTTTTTTTTGTTTTATTCCTTCACCGATGAAGTAAACTTTAATGGTGGTCAAAGCCTTCCTATCGGATTTTATTTAGCAGCGATGCTATAAATTAGACTGGACATTATAACGTGTAACATGATCAAATTTGGTAAAGACATCTAAATCAAAAGTTGAAGACTAATTAGATTTATTATGAAATTGGAAAATTACAACAAAATAAAATGGCAAATTCGTCTCTGTAATACCTTGATTTCGCGCAAAATAGTTACTTAATATTAACATTTGTCCTATTATTTTCAAGAATTTCACATTTTACGACTTGTTCAAACTGCCAATTATTGGATATACAACTACAGCGCGTTGATAATTTTTGATGTTCGATAACAATTGTTATTCGATCATTTTTATGTATGTGTGTTTCGCATTCTCGTGATCGTTTCGTAAATCGCACATTCCAATTACTAAAGGCAAAATTGTAAGAAACAAACTGTCACACGCAAGTAAATTGAAACACTTTATTCAATTAACCTTGAACGAATATGAAATACATTTTATATGTATCATATAAAATAATATTTAAATCTTAGAGTCCACGTTTTCAACAAGAATTTTTAGAGTTGTTTACACATTGTAATCAATGTAAAGATATCACGTCTACAGACGCGGCGTTTTGCACTGTTTGCATTACACATTGCAGCCAGTGTAGAGATTTCGCGGTCATTTACACAGCGTTTAGTGCTTTTTGCATTGCATTTTGCATTCCGTGTAAAGATAGATGGCTGCTGACACGGTGTTTTCTGCTTTCTGCAGTTACGACATTGTGTTGGATATATCTTCGGTCTATCTCAGGGAGCTCATAAGGGCAGGTTATGAAAAGAAATGGCAGACCTGAATTTGCATGTACTGTAAAATTGATGTAGCCTATCTACGAAAATTAACAAACACGTAATATTTTGATCCCCTTATTTCTGAAAAAGTTGAAATGATGTCACTGGTTTATCCTGTAAGAACGGGCTGAAGTTGATGCCACGTAACTGCTTTAATTACAATTCAATATGGATATATTGCACATCCAAGCACTCTTTCTACCTGACTGAAACGCATTTGCATAGCTCTAATGAGACTACCTGCGTGCAAAATCGCGTTTCATAAGGTGAAAACGGTACGGAATTTCTAATAAAAGGACTAATTGCAACGGAAACGTTATTTTATCGTATCTGCTTCGGCTCTTAGTCCTTTGTGTAGTATCTCTTCAACCTTATCTGGTCACGTGATACATAATGATCTAATTAGTTTCAAATCGTCGAGATAACCGTATTACAAGGTAGTATAATGCCGTAATCGTTAATCAGGTATATAAGACATGCTGATCGGTATATTATTCAATTTTGTAATTGCATTTATTATTCACGAATAGATGATATTCATGAAATACAGTACCATGGAAAATTCTACACGATGCTGCTTCAATTTTCGTCTGTCTCATGCCTGATGATTTATTTATTATTGCGTGTCAAATCCTCCTTAATAAATGACTACGAAAACATTTGTTTACTTTTTATTACAGATTCAAAAGCAAATCTGTTCGATTTTACTGCCATTTAATAAACATTTCCCGGGGGGGGGGGGGATATCTGTATTACATTATGTACTTGTTATGTACAGATTTTTTGAGCATGGGTTTTTGCACAGTCACTCATAGGTTCTATAAATTCACGTCATCACTGATTCACCTATTGATTTCATCGTAGGTCTGAAAATCGTTCACGAAATAATAACTTTGGCTCAGAAATTTCATGCAATCATGACGTTATTCAGTCCTCATGATGCAAGTTTATTACTGAAGTGTCATTTTCTGATATGTACACAGATCGATGAAATTTTATACATAAAAATATTTTCATGATCTAATTTCTATTATGATTCAGATTGCGTCGTTTGCTGTGTCTTTATTCGATTTTTAAACATGGCGGACATAATAGTCAGGGATTTCTAATAAGCTTACACCACGTCTGTACGACTGTCTCTTCTTTCGATCACCTTTCTCAGAAGACGCGCGCGCGCATGTGTATTGTGTGTGTGTGTGTGTATAAATTAGATATTTTTTACGTGTATTTAACAATTTTTCAGACATATTACTACGATGTCTGCAGTGCGGCAGTTCATATTAATGTCCATCACCGGGGCATCATTATACAGACATGTAGCATGATGTCTCACCCAGTCACGTTATCCTAAAACCAGGCCGACCAATCTTAACACCAACCTCTTAATGCTGAGCGCCATGCGAGGCAGCTGTTAGTGCCATTTTCCAAAAGCTTTGATACGACTCGGCCAGGGATCGAACCCACAGCATCTCGCATCCGAGGCGGACTCTCTAACCACTAGGTCACCGGAGCGGTTTCAAAAGATGCTGGCATAAATATTATCTTGTCTTAGATGTTCTTGCTTGTTTTCTTTCACACTGTTAAAATGCACACTGAATGTTTGATAGGAACATTTCAAATTCGCGAGGAAATGAAACACATACACTATAACAAATGTCACATTTCATTGGTTTTATTATGCTATTATTCTAATCTTAACCACGTTCTGAAATATTAGATAACGGTATATGCATAAGCGTAGTTAGAGGAACGTTTTAATCTCTCATTATGTGAGCATGGGATGCTGAAATTATTTAACGTTCATGCGATCTCCATTTCTCATTATGAATACTGATATAATTAATTTAAGTTAAAGTCAATTATTTTAAATTGCATTAAAACGCTGTTCATCTCAAACGTATTCATATGATACTATGCACGAAACAACGTATGCTTATCTATTGTCATGAAAAAGCTGTAGTTTTTGTTTGTAGATACATTGGTGGCTTGTTCTGTATCCCCTCATGCTATATCTGCGTTTTCTTCAGAAAGTCACGCAGCGTACGTGCAAGTTATGGAAGATAGTGTATTAAAGCGTCCGTTGTAACTAACCAACGTGATATGTGTCACAGACTGGGTTAAAACCAGTCAACATTTGGGGCATGCGTAGTTATCCCTACCATTCTGAACCAAATACCACATTCATCAATTAGATCAAATAAAAATTCCTTCGTCAATTGCAATCGGAAGATTTTTTTATGGTAAGCGTTTTACATGACAGTCATGTTTGTGATATCACGGACACTAAATGGAATCTGCCAACTTTGAAACCAGATCGGAAGCATGCATTTTTTGCGAATGATTTGAATATGTGAACCAGATGCTTGCTGGATCTGTTGATTACGAGTAAGTCCGTATTGTAAGTTATTTTCATTGAAAGGCATCAATCCGAATGAAGCAGTTATTGCTCTTGTCAAGATTAATTAGCTCCTCGATCACTTGGGAAATCTCTAATTGTATTCTAGATATGGCAAGGAAATATGCGAACTGAATAAAGCATCTATAGGGACGCGGTGAAGACATCAAATCTGCTATATAAGATCGTTGGTATGTCACCATAGCTATAACCATAGATTTTGAACGAGTACGAGGTGTAATACATAGCTTGTTATGCGATTTCGTTTCTTCTTTCATTTGCTCCATTTTTACAACGCTTTGGTAGGTTTTTTTAATGAAGAATATCCAATAGAACATGAAAGGTTGTCACGTGATAAAATCTCTAGGTGAAGCAAAAGGACGAAATTCTCATAGTTATAAAACGAAATGGCAGACTTAATTAAACTAATTATCTTTAAAATAATTTGTTACGTGACTTTTTTCTGTGTAATGACCACAATAGTATTTTTTAAAGATCATACTTTCTAAAGCGGCTTTATTAACCATTATCAATCTTTTTGTTATCGAACGAAAAGAAGCATAAATTCAAATGTTCATAATTTTTAAAACCATATTCTTTCAAAACCTTTGTAAACTAAAGCTTACACACTTCGTAACAAACGCTGGCATTCCCTTGCAATTTGATGAGTAACAACACGCAATCACTGGCAATTTAGAAAAATGTTTTTGTGTAGAAAGGGCAACTAAACGATACCACATATATAATTCGAACTTACTTGGGTTTTTTTTAAACACAACAAAGACATATATAATTAGAAAGAAGCAATGTTTTCTTTGTAAACACAAGCAAACCATGTCACATATATTAGACACAATCTTTGTTTTCTTTTGAACACAAGCAAACCATGTCACATGTATTAGATACAAGCTTTGTTTTCTTTTAAACACAAGCAAACCATGTCACATATATTAGACAAGCTTTGTTTTCTTTCTAAACGCAAGCAAATCATGTCACATATATTATACACAAGCTCTGGTTTCTTTTAAATACAAACAAACCATGGCACATAAAAATAAAACATATTTTTTTAACGAAAATATACCATAGCGCACATAATTATAAACAAGCATTGCTTTCATTTACAGACACACAAACAAAGAAACATACAATTCGAAACAATCAATGTTTTCTTTTGAACACAAACAAACCATGGCACATACCATTATAAACAGGCATGGATTTACTTTCAAACACAAACAAACCATAACACAGATAAACATAAACAACAATTTGTTTCAAATCAAAACACAAAAAAACCATGACACAGATTAACAGAAACAAGCAGTGTTTTCTTTATTAAAAACACCTTTACGCCATCATTACGGCATGCTTGTCTTTCGTCGTTTTCTATAAACAAAACAGATTAGACATGTATGTAGTTTTAATATTACATTTTTTTGGTATAATGTAGGACGTGTCCTTATACTTTATCTCACGCGTGTAGCCTAATTTTACTTTTGCTTAGAAGCAAAAATTCGTCGGGGAACGATAGATTCATATCGTCTCGAATGAAGCCATGTTAGTTTACAAAACTGACGAATTTTCAGATGCAGTTGTATAGAAAACAAAACAAGTTCTCGTTCTAGATAATCAGTTGATTCTCATTAACGTGAAGTGCGACAAGTTCTCTTTCTAGATAATCCACTGATTTTCATTAACGTGAAGTATGACATTTATCAGGCTTGAAATTGAAATAACATTTTTTTTAAATAAAGAAAAAACGACGACATGGATGAAAATAGACACCGATGCCAAACACAATCCGCAAATGGAAAGTAAAATTTAATTCCGATTGGAGTCATAAGGACTACGATACAATAAGGAATACAATTCAACAAAAAAGTTTCGAGGTTCGTTAAACAAAAATTGATTTTATAAGATATAAAGGCTAAAAATTAATAATACGAAAAAAAGCCACCCCACAATTCAAATTTAACGTACATGTCTCGAATGAGAAGTGGTGTGGGGTTTCTTCAAAGGAGAAAAGTTATATTGTGTCTCTCCTGAAACAGGTGCCAAGAGACACGGTGTCTCCTCTGAAACGCATGTCAAGTGACATTGTGTCTCCGCTGAAACAGACGCCAATATATAAATTGAAGTCTTTTTATGTAAACTAAATATTTACTTTCTCTTCATTTTGTTTTAAGAGCCACTGCACGGGATGTAAAGTGAATTTAAAGTGTGTCTTTGTCGGGTATAAGTGATGGGTTTAGATATAGACTGTGTAAGTACAAGTCCTGTTTGGATAGCCATTCAAAACAGTTTGATCGATGAAAAGAGAAATTTTACAGACAGGAAAGTGAAGCAGAACTTCAAACACACTAAAAGAACGGAAACAAACTAGACATTGATCTGAATGCATTATGTGGACTGCAAGGCAAATGCAGTTTAATTTGTAAAAGCCATTCTAGTTAAGCAAAGAAAACAAAAGAAACTGACAAATCGATGTTGTACCTAATACAAAAGACGAATGCTTAGCTTAACAGTTACCTCCATGAACGTGATTATATACTGTCGTTATATGAAATGATTAGACACTGTCTTTTATATGATTATATCCAGTCTTTTATATAAAATTGTTACGTACTGTCGTTTATATGATTATATCCTGTCTTTTATATAAAATAGTTACGTACTGTCGTTTATATGATTATATCCTGTGGTTTATGTAAAATTGTTACGTATTGTCGTTTGGATGATTTTTATCCTGTCGTTTATATAAAAGCGTTACATACTGTCGGTTATATGAAATGAATAGACCCTGTCGTTTATATGATTATATCCTGTCGTTTGTATAAAATAGTTACGTACTGTCGTTTATATAAAAGAGTTACATACTGTCGGTTATATGAAATGAATAGATCATGTCGTTTATATGATTATATCCTGTGGTTTATATAAAATAGTTACGTACTGTCGTTTATATGATTATATCCTGTCGTTTATATAAAAGAGTTACATACTGTCGGTTATATGAAATGAATAGATCCTGTCGTTTATATAAAATAGTTACGTACTGTCGTTTATATGATTATATCCTGTCGTTTATATAAAATAGTTACGTACTGTCGTTTAGATGATTTTTATCCTGTCGTTTATATAAAAGAGTTACATACTGTCGGTTATATGAAATGAATAGATCCTGTCGTTTATATAAAATAGTTACGTAATGTCGTTTATATGATTATATCCCGTGGTTTATATAAAATAGTTACGTACTGTCGTTTATATAAAATAGTTACGTACTGTCGTTTATATGATTATATCCTGTGGTTTATATAAAATAGTTACGTACTGTCGTTTATATGATTATATCCTGTCGTTTATATAAAATAGTTACATACTGTGATTTTATCCAATCGTTTATATGATGTTATCCTGTCGTTTATGATTATATCCTGTCGTTTATAATAAATGACTATATCCTGTCATTTATCAGAAATGATTATATCATGCTGTTTATATGAAATGAATACATAATGTCGTTTATATGATTATATATATCATGCTGTCTATATGCAATTATATATCCAGTGGTTTATAGGGTTATATCATGTCGATTATATGATTATATCATATCATTTATATGCTTTTATATATTCAGTGGTTTATATGCTTATATCCAGTCGATTATATAATTATATCATATCGTTTTTATGCAATGATATATCCAGTTGTTTATATGATTATATCATACCGTTTATATGCAATCATATATCTAGTCGTTTATATAGTTATATAATGACGTTTATATGCAGTGCTATATATATTTGTAGATATGGTTATATTATGTAGTTTATATGCAATAATATATCTAGTCGTTGATCTAATTATATCATGCATTTTATATGCAATACTATATCTAGTGGTTTATATGGTTATATTTAGTCGATTCGATGATTATATCATGTCGATTTTATGCGATATATCCAGTCACTTATATGATTATATCATGCCGTTTATATACGTTATTCACACGTAACATTAATGTTACTTTTTGATTCATATAGTATGATGCCAAATAATTTTATAAAAATTAATAAAAGACAAAATTTCATTTAAACAATTTTCTTTGGTTGGCACTGACTATTATGTACCAACCAGTAGGTTTAAATTTGCCCTTTTATTTCTCCTAATTTCTGCCCTGGTTGAAAACCTGGCTGAGATGGGGATTAAAAGCGGGGTGGTTTGTGTTATTCGTACGGGTTTCTGGTAGGTGCACAAATATCCACTCGTTTCAGAGATGCATTGAGGATTGAAGTACATTATAGTCATCTACTCAATGACTGCACTGAGGACTGAAATAATTCGTAGTCATCTACTCATGGACTGCATTGAGGATTGAAGAATTCGTAGTCATCTACTCAATGACTGCATTGTGGACTGGTGAATTCGTTATCATCTATCCATGGACTGCATTGAGGACTGAACAAATTCGTAGTCATCTACGCATGGACTGCATTGAGGACTGATGAATTCGTAATCATCTACTCATGGACTACATTGCGGACTGACGAATTCGTAATAATCTACTCATGAACTGCATTGAGGGCTGATGAATTCGTAATCATCTACTCATGGACTGCATTGAGGACTGAAAGAATTCGTAGTCATCTTTTCATGGACTGCGTTGAAGACTGATGAATTCGTAATCATCTACTCATGTACTGCGTTGAAGGCTGATGAATTCGTAATCATCTACGCATGGACTACATTGCGGACTAATGAATTCGTAACAATCTACTCATGAACTGCATTGAGGACTGATGAATTCGTAATCATCTACTCATGGACTGCATTGAGGACTGAAAAAATTCGTAGTCATCTTTTCATGGACTGCGTTGAAGACTGATGAATTCGTAATCATCTACTCATGGACTGCGTTGAAGACTGATGAATTCGTAATCATCTACTCATGGACTGCATTGAGGACTGATGAATTCGTAATCATCTACTCATGGACTGCATTGCGGACTGATGAATTCGTAATCATCTACTCATGGACTACATTGTGGACTGATGAATTCGTACTAATCTACTCATGAACTGCATAGAGGACTGATGAATTCGTAATCATCTACTCATGGACTGCATTGAGGACTGAAAGAATTCGTAGTCATCTTTTCATGGACTGCGTTGAAGACTGATGAATTCGTAATCATTTACTCATGGACTGCATTGAGGACTGATGAATTCGTAATCATTTACTCATGGACTGCGTTGAAGGCTGATGAATTCGTAATCATCTACGCATGGACTACATTGCGGACTGATGAATTCGTAACAATCTACTCATGGACTGCATTGAGGACTGATGAATTCGTAGTCATCTTTTCAAGGACTGCGTCGAAGGCTGATGAAATCGTAATAATCTACTCATGGACTGCATTGCGGACTGATGAATTCGTAATCATCTACTCATGGACTGCATTGAGGACTGAAAGAATTCGTAGTTATCTTTTCATGGACTGCATTGAGGACTGATGAATTCGTAATCATCTAGTCATGGACTGCGTTGAAGACTCATGAATTCGTAAGCATCTACTCATGGACTGCACTGAGGACTGATGAATTCGTTATCATCTACTCATGGACTGCATTGAGGACTGAAAGAATTCGTAGTCATCTTTTCAAGGACTGCGTCGAAGGCTGATGAAATCGTAATAATCTACTCATGGACTGCATTGAGAACTGATGAATTCGTAATCATCTACTCATGGACTGCATTGAAGATTGATCAATTCGTAATAATCTACTCATGGACTGCATTGCGGACTGATGAATTCGTAATCATCTACTCATGGACTGCATTGATGATTGAAGGATATATGTACTTCCAGTGATAACATAGTTTTGAATTATAAAGCAAACAATAATACTATTGTTTTATCTTTTGTTGCAAATCTATTGAAATTAATGTATTATGACAAAGCAAATATTTTTTCCACCACCCTTACAAACGCCAGAGCAACCATTCCTATAACCATCATTTGTTTGTACCCCGGTGGATTTCAGAAATATGCCTGAGATGTATGTCAGAGCAATAATTTATAACATAAAATATGCAATTTATTCGCCCTTAAATTCGGACCTTCTCGTTTGTTTTTTCTAACATTGGATTGACATTAGGATTGCCCGAGAAGTTAAGAATTAAAGAAACGTTCTGTGAATTAGCAAAGTTTGTTCATCCTTGTTTCGTAAAGAATCGTCATGGTCCAAAATTGCAGCTAAGGACACCTGTCGGCATATATTAAAAGTATGATTCATATAATTGATGTGAAGAATTGTCAAGTAGATGTGTAGTATGCGCTCAAAAATAAGAGTGTATATATATATATATATATATATATATATATATATATATATATATATATATATATATATATATATATATATATATATATATATATATATATATGTGTGTGTGTGTGTGTGTGTGTGTGTGTGTGTGTGTCGGAAAAAAGATTGCATATGTTAGAGATGTGTTAACTATAACTTAATTTTAAAAAGGCAGATGTAGGAAAGATAATCTATTCCTTTACGACTTCGTCAAGAGAAACGCTTGGCAATACCTTAAGTATCAATCCAGTTTTTAAACTTCAAAGACTTTTGTTCCAGAACGTAAATCTGAACATATGTTGACTTCAGTTGGATTCAATTGGCCCTAACACAGCGTGGGGTTAAACGGCTTGTAAACAGTATAATTGCATCTGTTATTGTAATCAAATCGTCGAGTGAGCTCTGTTAAACATCGGAACATTCTGTGGTCTGATCGAAAATGATTTTTCACCTGATTTGAATCTGAAGAAAGTTTCGTCTTCCATTACAGGTACCTTTTTAAGACGTCTGTTTCTATAGAAAAGCATAAACTTTTATATGATAGTATACAAATTATCTACATAAGAAAAGGAAATTCCAATTAGTGCGTTCCTTGATGATTCAGATGCAAGAGAACATTTGTGTGGATACTAGGTGGATGTGGCTATTTATTAATATTTGTGTTTAACGTCCATTCAAAAGTCATCTTATATTTGCTACGTTTTAAATATAAGTCTGTATAATTACTGCGTAGTCTAGGTATAAACCTGAGTAACACAATAAATAAACAGCAACAAGCACAATGTAACATGGACAGAAATCGGCAATCATGTACATTGGGATGAATGGTGATGTGTAAATGTAGATTCGTTTTCCTCCAATTTGATACCAAAACCCAATGCATAACATTTCTGTGAAAATAAAACGTTTAACATGTCACGTCAGATGTACATTTTCTCAGGATAGTGTTATTGTCTCATTTGTAAAATTGCCACACATCTTTGAACATTACATATGTCGGTATACAGGCATTGAAACTTCATGCGAATGATATTCCAAATTTGGATATTATCCATGTCACATTAAATATGTTGGCTTCCTGCATGCCACATTCAATATTTGTATCTAATGTATATTACATTCAATAGTTAGACTTCAAGCTTGTCACATTCCATATTTCTAGTGCCGGCATATCACACCCAATATTTGGACATCATGCATGTCACATGCAATATTTGGATTTCATGCATGTCAATTTCAATATTTGGACTTCAAGCATGGCACATTCATTATTTCGATTTCATATAATGTTACATTCAATATTAGGAGTTCATACCTGTAACACTTCATCATCATCATCATCATCATCATCATCATCATCATCATCATCATCATCATCATCATCATCATCATCATCATCATCTTGACCGAATGTGGTCGTTGAGGCAATGTGCTACCGATCTTCTGACCAGTTCCCTTCAATTGTCTCGATCATGTGCCAATGCCTGTGTCTCTGCAAAACTTTTCCTGGTCCATTCTGTGATTTTGTCACTCCACTTTTTTCTCTGTCTACCTACCTCTCCTTTTACCACCTTGAACACTACCCTGCAGTACTGTTGTGGATAGACTGTTGGCTCTAGTGACATGGCCATGCCATTTCAGCTTTCTCATTTTAACAGTGGTGAGGAGGTCGTCATAATGGCCTACTGTGTGCCTGATGGTGTTACGCACCTCTTCATTTGTGATGTGGTCCATGTAAGAGATGCCAAGGATGGTGCTGTAGCATCACATTTCAAGTGCCTGGATTCTTCGTTGTAATTCTGCTGTCAGGATCAAGGCCCTTTTGAATACAGAAAGACTGAGATGACCGGTGCTCTCAATAGTCTGATTTTAGTTTTCAGACAGATATTCTTGTCTCTCCAGATGGGTCTTAGCTTAGACATAGCTGCTACTGTTTGTGCTGCTCGTGGCAACATTTCTGCTTTTGATCCTCTTCGGTGATTATGGAACCAAGACATTTGAATTGGCCCACTGTTTCCAGTTCTGTCCTCTGACTTTAATCTTGGTTGAGATTTGTTTTCAACTATTTGTCATGAGCTTTGTCTTCTCAGCACTTATCTCCATGTCAAATCTGGACGATGTTTCATCCAGTTCTTCACTAACGTGATAAGCTCATCTTCACTACCTGCCAGCCCATCAATGTCTTATGCAAAGCGGAGGTTGGTGATGCTTCGTCCTACAATGTGGACTGTCCCACAGTGGTTTTCCAGGGCTTCGCTCATGACGCGCTCCAAGTAGATGTTGAAAAGTGTGGGTGACAGGAGAAAGCCTTGCCGTACTCCAACTGTAGTCTTGAACCAGTCCCTCACAGAACCTTGAACAATTACTGCACTGGTAGCCTTGGCATACAGCTGCTTCATGGTGTTGGTCAACTTTTGACCCATGTTGTACTTATTCATTGTGGCCCACAAGCCTCATGCCACACTCTGTCAAAAGCCTTTTTGAAATCTATTAACACATGATAGATGTCTTGCTGATGTTGTGAGTACTTTTCACACAGATTCCCTAAGATTGAATATTTGCTCTGTTGTGCTTCTTCCACTCCGGAACCCTGCCTGTTATTCAGCGATTATTTCTTCTGCTTGTGGGTTCAGTCTGTTCAAGATGATCTTCAGCATCACCTTACTCGCATGGCTGATCAAACTGATAGTTCTGTAATTTTGGCACAGCTGGAGATTGCCTTTTTGGGGGAGTGTTATAATCAGTGATTGTGTCCACTGTGTTGACCATTCGCCTGTCTGCCAGATCTTGTTGCAGATTTTTGTTTGTAGCTCTAACACTGATTCCCCACCATTCTTGATAAGTTCAGCTGAGATGTTGTTTACTCCAGCTGCCTTCCCCTTCTTCAGTGCTCTTATTTCTGACTCCACCTCTTCTTTGAGAAATCATCATCATTTGTGGAGTTTGGAACTCATGCTATGAATATTTAGCCAATATATGGTATATATGTATATATGGTTTAAATATTTAGAATACAGTCCTTATTACTCATATGCGTCTTTGGACAACATTCTGTATCCATGGTATGAGTATTTAGACAACAGTCTGTATCCATGGTATGAATATTTAGACAACAGTCTGTATCCATGGTATGAATATTTAGACAACAGTCTGCATCCCTGGTATGAGTATTTAGACAACATTCTGTATCCATGGTATGAGTATTTAGACAACAGTCTGTATCCATGGTATGAGTATGTAGACAACAGGCTATATCCATGATATGAATATTTAGACAACAGTCTGTATCCATGGTATGAGTATTTAGACAACATTCTGTATCCATGGTATGAGTATTTAGACAACAGTCTGTATCCATGGTATGAGTATTTAGACAACATTTTGTATCCATGGTATGAGTATTTAGACAACAGGCTATATCCATGATATGAATATTTAGACAACAGACTGTTTCCATGGTATGAGTATTATATTACAGTCTGTATCGATTTTATAACTACTTATACAACAGTCTGTATCCATGACATGATTATTATACAACAATCTTTATCCTTGAGATGCGTATTGGACAACAGTCTGTATCTATGGCATGCAGGCTCAGGCATCCCAGCGCAGCTTAATTGTCAATCCAACGTTAAATTTTGATCGTCTCCGTAATGATTGCTTAATGCAGCTAGCACTGCGCCCACATCTACCATTCGCTTAAAGGGAACGTTGCCCATGATGTGCTATTAAGAAGCACGAACCGAAATCAAGTCCGCAAAAATGCTATTCACAGTCCACATACAACAATTTATGTGATCACACATTCCAGTTATATGCCTTGGAGATGGAGACTGAATATTTCCGGTGGAACAAATTGTGGAATTAGCTTTCAATACCGTACGGTATATAACAGGGTTGGTTTGATTGATATTTTATTTTATCACATATTACAATTAGAACAGCGGATATGAACACGTCATATATTTCCATAACTGGTGTTATACCTTTTCGTTACGGCTACATAAGTCAGAAATCAAAATCGTTCAGCGCTCTTTGTAATAATACATGCAAAATGAGTTATAATAATACATACAACATGAGTTGCAATAATACAAACAAATTGATCTGTAACATAGAGATAGGTTAACACACACACACACACATATATATATCTTCAGCATCACCTTACTCCCATGGCTGATCAAACTGCAGTTTCCTAAAAGCTATGTTTGTAATTAGATACTAGCCTCATTCCATATAGAATTGTTCTCTTGCCTTTTAAGCTAACACATTGCGTTTGGAGTATGTGTGCGTGTGTTTATGCATTTGAATGTAAATGTTGTGTTGTGTTTGTCCCTTTAAACTCTTGTTGCTATCAAATTCATTCATCTACCTACCTACAGTTACGCATATACAGGTGTGCCATTTGCAATACTGTTGTTTAGTAACTTCCCAATTGAGATCAGCCACATGTAACATTTTACAAGTATATTTGCAGTATATTTGCAGTCTGTATTTTTATAAAATATAATTGGAACGTCTTCATTCTCGCAAGCGTAATCTCAAGGTCTGTATTTTCAACAATTATGTTGCGTTCTTAATATTACAGGCTTTTCACATCAAGTTTGTTAAATCTCTGAAGTGATCGCTTTTTTCTCCTTTTAAAAGTCATATTTTATCTTTGTACTTACCATGCTAAGCACGTGCAATCGTCTTACTGCCTTTTCAAATCAAAATATTACGTGCTTAGGAAAGGGACATGTGCATTATCAGACCAAGTGGTGTGAGACAGATCGATCAACCAGTGTTGATGCTTTTCGTATCGATAAGAAACAGATGGTGAATTTTCAAGATTTGTCAATTACCTTTTAAACATAGCCGTATCATTGCTAATCCCCCAAATAATCTATAAAGATACAATAACTAAAATTCCCTGATGAATCTCAATATGTATCGTATACAGACCACACAAAGAATATCTATATTGCATATTCGTCCGTTAATGAATCATTTTATATAGCTTATACTGTCAGGTCAGTCTATGTACTTAAGCGATGTAGGTGTTAACTGTGTATATGTATGTATGTATGTATGTATGTATGTATGTATGTATGTATGTATGTATGTATGTATGTATGTATGTATGTATGTATGTATATGTGTGTGTGTGTGTGTGTGTGTGTGTGTGTGTGTGTGTGTTTCATCTTTAGTTTTCACTTTCCAACCGCCCCAGTTGTCTAGTGCTTAGAGCGTCCACCTAGAACTCACGAGGAATCCCGGCCGAGTAACACCAAAGATATTAAAATGGTACTAAATGCGACCATGCCAGGCGCTCAGCATTAAGAGGTTAGTGTTAGACTGGTTGACCTGGTGTCAAGATAATGTGACTGGTTGGGACATCATGCTACATGTCTGCAGTATGATGCCCTTTGATAGACATCACTATAAACTGCTACATTGCAGACATCTTAGCGATATGACTAAAAACTTGTTTTAGATCAAATTCTGTCTCTGTCTCTGTCTCTGTCTCTCTCTCTCTCTCTCTCACACACACACACACACACACACACACACACACACACACACACACACACACACTGTCCTTACCAAGTGAGAACCAGTGAGAGAATACTATGTTTACACATACTATGTTTACACATCTTCAGATTCCATAATAATAAACTGCATCGTGATATCTGATAGGATGTGCTGACGTTTTATTGTAACTTCATTAATTTTCTTGGAAAAATTTCACGGGGTTTCCATCACTAACATTATTATTCGTTGCTTAAGTTCATGGATCGGACAGATCTGACACACTTCATCTATCAAGAAGCCTGAAATGCTTTGCAATCCAGAGAAACGAAACTAATATTAGTCAACACAGGTATAACAAAATGTTAGTACACAGACCTGACGAGTCCAATTTAGCGGCTGTTAGAAGGTATATCACGTGAGGTCAGGTGTGTATGGATAAAAAACAACACGTGCGACCCAATGAATAACCCATGGTATGGTCTGTTCACAGTAATATTTAAGGATCCAAATAGTAATTATTGTAGATATATTTTAACACTCCAGATTTTCATATATGCAACATTCGTAAAGGGAGTATATACACATACTTGGACACAACAAACATGACCGATGTCATACTACATATTGTCGTAACGGGTGGGTGGGTGTAATATAATGAAATATCACAAACAGTACTAACGAGTTTAAATGTATATATTATTGATTTAAATAAATGTAATTTAAATGTTCATAGGCAGTACGGAAAAAATGCATCTATATTAGGTAACTTAATATTGTATTATAGGCGCAATGGATCAAACTATTGGAATAGCATTGCATTGTAATTATCTTGTTGTATGATGACTAATCATGATGCAACGAGCGTTATATTTGTCGTATACATTGAGCATTGTGTAAACATGACGAAGCCAGATAATGGTGGCTGCCATGTTGGTCGTTTTCCAGTCAAGACGGTCCCTTGTCTGATAGTCATATTACACACATTCCTGTAACCGGATGGTTACCAACCTTACCGTTCTGAAATAGCAGTTGTGGTCGATACTGATAATAGCAAAGAAAATTGCCAAACATTCCTGATATACGTACTATAAAATTACTTATTTGATTGTTTACATTTTACTTCTTTTCATCTCAGCTTCACCACATGCACTTCTCTAAGTATTAATTCGTCAAAGTTTATATCTTCCGGTATTATTAGTCGTTCATTTTTAATACTCGTCTAAGTATATTGAAAATTACTTTTCATTAGTTACTTTTGATAAATAAACTAAATTTGATATATATATTGAATTTGCTCGTAAGAATGAGAACTATCGAAGCGGTGGTATACGTTTCCGGTAGTGTGTGATAAGGCACTTCCCGCAAAACAAGAGTGTAAAGCAAAGTAAGAAAAAGACACAAATTAACAAGCATTCAATTATTAAACTAAACTATATTAGCAATTGCAATCTTTACAAGAACATACTTCGGACAGTTCCGGTGGATGTCATAATTGTCATTAACCGTGTATGTTAAACGAGTAATAGCACAACATTCTTAATGACGATGAAAATGACATGTATTCGTGTATATATATATATATATATATATATATATATATATATATATATATATATATATATATATATATATATATATATATATATATCCACGTGCTTTTCTACATTGGATTGCAAGGTGTGTTAAATAGACCGTATCCATGAAAAGAGTTTACATTTATTTGTACAAATATATATGCACATGATGGTTACGACTTGTTGACATTTTTCTGTATTTGTGATAACTTGTTATTTATGTTGGGTTTTGTTTGTGTATGACATTTGAACACTGGACAGTTTAGCTTTAATCGTTGTGCAGTGTGGTCATTTGCGTTAGAAACCATAAAGGAGGAGGCAGTTTAATGTGGCTGGTGGAATACAGAGAGGAAAAGCATTCAGCCAAAGTCTAGATTTAGAACTACGATAGAGAACGGTTAAACGTTTTAATGGTTGGAGAGGCCTACAGTTAGAATTAAGATAGAGAACGTTAAATAGTTTTGATGGGTGGGAAGGTTACATTTAGATTTATGTATGATATAAATATTCAATAGTTTTGATGGCTCGGGAGGTCTACAGTTAGATTTGCGATAGCAAACGTTAAGTAGTTTTGATGACTGGGGAAGCCTGCAGTTAGAATTACGATAGAGAACGTTAACTAGTTTTGATAGTTTGGAAGGTCTACAGTTAGAATTGTGATCGAAAGCGTTAAATATTTTCGATGACGGGGGAAGCCTGCAGTTAGAATTACGATAGAAAACGTTTAAACGTTTGGATGGTTGGTGATATCTACAGTTAAAGTTCCGATAGAAAACGTTAAACGTTAAATAGTTGTGTGTATGGGGAGGCCTGCATTTAGAATTACGATAGAGAACGTTACATATTTTTTTGGGGATGGGGTAACATACAGTCAGAATTACAATAGAGAACGTTTAAACGTTTTGATGGCTGGGGAGATATACAGCTAGAATTAAGATAGAGAACGTTAAATAGTTTTGATGGCTGGGGAGGTATACAGTTAGAACTACGATATAGAACGCTAAATGGTTTGGTGGATGGGGAGGACTACATTTTGAATTACGATATATAACGTTAAATAGTCTGGCAAACCACTCCGGTGGCTTAGTGGTTAGAGCGTCTGCCGCGGAAGCGGGAGGCCGTGGGTTCGGTCGCCGGCCGAGTCATTCCAAAGACTTACACAATTGGTACTTACAGCTGGCCTCGCTTGACGCTCAGCGTTAAGAGGTTAGTGTTAGGACTGGTCAGCCTGGTGTCAGGATAATGTGACTGGGTGAAACATCTTGCTACATATCTGCGGCATGATGCCCCAGTGCTAGACATCACTATAAACTGTCTCACTGCAGACATCCTAATCAATCAAACAAACAAACAAAAACAGTCTGGTGGATGGGGAGGACTACAGTGAGAATTCCGATAGTGAACGTTAAATAGTTTTGATGGCTGGGGAAGTTTTCAGTTAGAATTACGATAGAGAACGTTAGATAGTTTTGATGGCTTGGAGGCCTACAATTAGAGTTACGATAGAGAACGTTAAAAGATTTTGATAACTTGGGCGGTCTACAGTTCGATTTGCGATGGAGAACGTTAAATAGTTTTGATGTCTGAATAGGCCAGCAGTGAGAATTACGATAGAGAACGTTAAATAGTTTTGATGGCTAGGATACATACAGTTAGAATTACAATAGAGAACTTTAAATAGTTTGGTGAATAGGAGGTATACATTGAGAATAAGGATAGAAAACGTTAAATAGTTTTGATGGCTGTGGAGGCCTACAGTTAGAGTTAATAGAGAACGTTAAACATTTTTTATGGCTAGGGAGGTTTACAGTTAGAATTACCATAGAGAACGTTAAAAAGTTTTGATGGCTGAGAGGCCTAAAGATCGAGTTACGATAGAGAACGTTAAAATACTTTGATAACTTGGGCGGTCCACAGTTTGATTTGCGATGGAGAAAGTTAAATAGTTTTGATGGCTGGGAGGCCTACAGTTAGAATTACGATAGAGAACGTTAAATAGTTTTGATGGCTAGGAAGAATACAGTTAGAATTACGATAGAGAACGTTAAATAGTTTTGATGACTCAGGTTGCCTACATTTAGAATTACGATTGAAAACGTTAAATAATTTTGATGATTAAGGAAGCATACAGTCAGAATTACGATGGAGAACGTTAAATAGTTTTGATGGCTGGGGAGGCCTACAGTTAAAATTACGATATAAAACGTTAAATAATTTTATGGATGGGGAGGTCTACAGTTAAAATTACGATATAAAACGTTAAATAATTTGGTGGATGGGGAGGTCTACAGTTAAAATTACGATATAAAACGTTAAATAATTTGGTGGATGGGGAGGTCTACAGTTAGAATTACGATATAAAACGTTAAATAATTTGGTGGATGGGGAGGTCTACAGTTAAAATTACGATATAAAACGTTAAATAATTTGGTGGATGGGGAGGTCTACAGTTAAAATTACGATATAAAACGTTAAATAATTTGGTGGATGGGGAGGTCTACAGTTTGAATTATAATAGAACAAGTTAAATAGTTGCTAAATGGCGATGCATACAGTTAGAATTATTCTAGAAAACATTCAACATTTTCAATTGATTTCTTAACAATGCAGACTATTAAAACAATTTTGCTCTGGAAGGACTTTTTTATTCTGTCGAGTGTGCTCTGTGCCAAATAGTTTTAAATGATAAATGATCTTGCAAACGGTTATCATCTCTTAGATAGAGTTGTCGAGCCAAATATGTCGTGTTTTTTTCTCATTCTATCTACATGGAAGAACGCCATTTAGCGATTCAATTTTTTTTAGAGAGACATGATATCATCAGTTATATTTTTGTATTTACAAATATGTTCTGAATTTAATGAATCCTAACGTTTGATAATCAAAACCGGATGCATTATTTTCTTAAGATAATTAAAAAGGCTAAATGCCACTCTTGAAAGGCTTGAACGCTTCGTAAAATATTCGATCAATCTGCTCATGACATTTTTGAATATTGATTCCAATTATTGTCTGTTTATATTTTGAACCTGTCCAGGATAAACCCACGAACAAAATATAATATAACAACAAAACGATTAACACCTGCAAGATTAAGTTTCCTTTGTTAGTATTCATATTTATGCAAAAGTGGTGTTATTATTGAAACAGATTTCAACGTAAGTCTTCAAAAGTTGCGTCATTGAATGTAGATGACCCCAAAAGTGTTTATAAAAAGCTAAAATAAGTTTTATTTAGGGCCTATAATCATTTTTTTTTCTAGGACGTCAGATAAGTCAAATATTCTTTCCAATCGCAATTATTTTCCTTTCTGTGTATTTTACACTGTTAATGTGAGACTGGCGGAGAAAATTGTAATAACATTCAACTTTTCCATCTTTTCATGTTTTTTTAAGTTTATACGTCACTGTAAATTGCTTAACTCGTTGTGGATTAGAACATTCCGAAATAAGTGTACATTTATGTAATGGATGGAGGGATGGACGGACGGTTAATGGATGGACGGATGGATAAATGGACGGACGGACAGACGATTTATGGATGGTTGGATGGAAGGAAGGAAGGAAGGAAGGAATAACTAAGGTAGTAAGGAAGGAAGGAAGGATGAATGAATGAATGGATGGATGGTTGGTCGGATGGATGGATAGATAGACGGTCGGATAGATAGATGGTCGGATGGATGGGTTTGTAATAAGTGATAGATTCCTTGAAATTGTACACATCATCCTTTGACTCTTGAACTGGCATGAATCAGGAAGAGTTAAAACTTTATTTGGCCCTGCAAACCTAAGCGAGTTGTTACAAAAGCTTCATCGGTTTCATTTTTACAGGTCTCACACTTTTACATAATTCATAACAGTAAAAACAGGAGATATATTAATGAGATATCCTATACATTCTTCAAACATTCCAAGAGAAATCCGAGAGATGTACATGTTTGAAAATATTTCTGACTATTCAACTCTTCATGTTTTCAATATGCACTGAAAAAGCGTGACATTTACCGGTACTGTTTTCCAAGTAAAACGTCTTACAGGTTTAAATACTTCATCTGTTACATAAAAAGAAACATCTGAGCTCTAAACGAAACCAATTTTTCACATCAGTTTTAACCGATGCATAATTTTAGTTCTTCAACTGCACCCCTGATTTGTGATTCAGACAGACCTTTTAAATTTGATAAGAGAAGATACAGCATTTTCTTGTACTTTACATGTACAGCATAAAAAATAAAAAATAAAATTATGTTCTAAGTAAGAATTAAAAAAACGTTGAACATGGCGTGGAAATACGTTGAGGACGTCAGGCTGTAACGTATTCATGTGCAAGATAAAATGAATTATTTATCTCGACTCGGAACACATCACTAATGCAGTCTTGTATTAATTACATACCCCCTTCTTTTATGCACTCTTATTACCGTGAACTATAAATTAGTATTTATAAAGGTTCGGGCCAGCATGTCTAGAAAAATCGACGAGCGGATGTCAAAGAAACCCTTTAACACTTCCAATCTGTGTCATACAAAAATATGGACTGAACATCTGTATTCGATAGCCCGATCAAGCTTATATAATAAAACGCTATGTAATCTAGTTATCCAAATTGTTATACGATATCAAAGCAATTCATGTCTTAATTGATGCGATATTTTCCCTTTTTTTTTGGAAACGCTTTGTGAAATGCGTGTTACATTAAAAAAATTAATTGAATAGTTGATTTAGCAGGTAATAGAAGACCAAACAACTATTTGAGTTGATATGACATGGTTACTGTCGCTTTTAAAGTAACGATTCAGAAAGCTGCAAGAATTATGTAGAATTTGATTATGTAACTCCTCAAAATTGCATATGTTTTTTTCGAAGTTCATTTGAAATTGTGTTCATGATTTTCATATATAACAGCTTCTATTTTGCATAGCTACCTATATGTTGTTATGTATTATTTACTTCAACCATGTAGGGTCTAAAACTAAGATCAGTGAAGATAATGGAAGGTTCGTCTTTGTTTCTGCTTAACTAAATTATTAGTTTTACATAAAAGCACCTTGATCATATCTTTAGTACAGGAAGAGTACAAACAAAACGAGACGATCTGTAATTGTCGGCTTTCTTTGTTGTTTGATGTAACACTGTCGTCAGGTAATACTGATTTGCTCTCAATTACTAGTGTCTATACAGATTGAGGAGTACGAATAATTAGTAATGAAAATATATTATAATTGTTTGGCCCCTTTAGAGTTTGAGAGTGTCAGGTTATATTAAAGTTTGGAAAAGAATCTAAGGCCTGAGCAAGTTCGTATAATTTTCTATTAAAAATGTTTTTAAACTTAACAAACTACTCAAGGAAAGTATTTAAGAGATCTAAACCAACCCGGTACAACCGAGGCCCTTTAGTGGTTGACACCTGCGTCATATGGGTCCTCTTCTCGCCCCCCCCCCCCTTACCTTTTATTTATTAATAATTAGTACAAACAATTTAGTAACTAAACTATATACCATTTACTACTGTCTAGACAGAAGAAGGGGTACGAATAATTCAAACAATCATGTAATCTATTTGACGTAATCTTAGTTCAGATTAGTCTAAAAGTACAGTTATCTAAATTAACACTTCAGACACTCGGATTTTGCGAAATCAGCGCTTACTACAAAACTTGATATTACACGAGCAATAAATTATTATATTGTCAGGGTGCGCTGGAGAGCTTTTATTTCTGAATAATATTTAAAATGAAATGATTTCAATGTATGTCTTTTATTAAACAATACAAATTAAAATCGCTAAGCATTTTAATAATTGGAATAACAGTCAAGTGAAATAAACCATTGAAATCAATAAATATACACGAGAACGTGTGACGTATTTAACCAACACGACCTAACATAATTCGTCTTCATGGACTTTCTGCTTGTGATCTAAGTAGTGCACGAAAATGCACAAAAATCGACAACTTTTAAGACATATTTTGGAGTAAAATTTGGATCCTCAGCTTATATAAATATAAGTTTGTTTCAAATGTTAATTAATTTAATAGCTTTCAAGCGATCACCCATATTGAGTAAGAGTAGACATTTAATAATTGGTTATGAATTCTTTACTAGAAATACATTTTCTGTGTATACATTGCACTTACTAAATGTTGACTTTCAGTATATTCAATTTTTTGATTGAAATTTGAAAATAATTTCTTTACTTTGTATACTGTGGACGGCTTCTTCAAACCGATTACTTATGTGCGTACTACCATGAAAAAGAAACTTTTTCGAGCTTACATGGAGTATAAGACTCAAGTGAATTTGGTATTTCAAATACGTAATAATATTTGAGATCACTCGGGGGATTCATCAGTTGAAAAGATCATGTGGCAGTAGCGGAAGTAAATTAATTTAAACAGATTTTCAACGCTCTTATCAAGACGAAGCAAACAGTGGATTCTCAGAATTCTTTTGGAAGCTTAACACAGAGAGCTAACATGAAGTTATTTTAGAATTTATGGTTTAATCTGGTGATATCACGTAAGAGAAAAATATTAGCTCATCGGATCTGTTCAAATTAGCCGTGTTTCTATAAAGAAGTAACATTTTTAGGATTCTTTCAGCAATGTAAATACAGCAATAATTTTTTCTCATGAGCTGGATATTGCGTATAGATGTTTATCGCTTAAATTACCCTTTTCTTTGATAGCCGGGCCAGAAAATGCTGGAAGGGGGAAGGGGATGTTTTATACAAATACACTCCGTAAACAAGTCCTTAAACTCTCCTTTATATATGTATAATTGTTGTGGCTATAGTAGTCTAAGTACTAAGCTGTTTTGACCGTATCTCGTTTGTTTATTAGGGATGCCGGACCTCGTGCGCCCTGTGCGTCCAGTTAATCCAACCGAGTGTGCGAAATTCGTCATCGTAGTTATTTACGATCGACTAGTTGCACTATCTATACTGCTCTTCTTCGATAAATCCATCTTTAAATCCATTACTCTCTCCGTCTCTCATTGTCTGTCTGTTTCTCAATCGTCATTTCATCTATTTATAACTTATATTCCATTATTTTTTTTCCATATGCCAGTCCGTTAGTCTGTATTTAAACAGTGCATGGTAGTCATTTCCAAATATGTCCTTAATCTCTTGTTTCATATAGACCTTAATCGCAATATAGACTAACACGTTATTCTTTGTTTACAAAAACTTGATTTATTAAAAGTATGCAACAGAGTACTTACATGCCGTAAGTGTGCTAGTTTTTAATAACGTACGAGTGCTAGTTTTAAATACCGTACGAGCGCTAGTTTTAAATACCGTACGAGTGCTAGTTTTAAATACCGTACGAGCGCTAGTTTTAAATACCATACGAGTGCTAGTTTTTAATACCGTACGAGTGCTAGTTTTTAATACCGTACGAGTGCTAGTTTTTAATACCGTACGAGTGCTAGTTTTTAATACCGTACGAGTGCTAGTTTTTAATACCGTACGAGTGCTAGTTTTTAATAACGTACGAGTGCTAGTTTTAAATACCGTACGAGCGCTAGTTTTAAATACCGTACGAGTGCTAGTTTTAAATACCGTACGAGCGCTAGTTTTAAATACCATACGAGTGCTAGTTTTTAATACCGTACGAGTGCTAGTTTTTAATAACGTACGAGTGCTAGTTTTTAATACCGTACGAGTGCTAGTTTTTAATACCGTACGAGTGCTAGTTTTTAATAACGTACGAGTGCTAGTTTTAAATACCGTACGAGCGCTAGTTTTAAATACCGTACGAGTGCTAGTTTTAAATACCGTACGAGCGCTAGTTTTAAATACCATACGAGTGCTAGTTTTTAATACCGTACGAGTGCTAGTTTTTAATACCGTACGAGTGCTAGTTTTTAATACCGTACGAGTGCTAGTTTTTAATACCGTACGAGTGCTAGTTTTTAATAACGTACGAGTGCTAGTTTTTAATACCGTACGAGTGCTAGTTTTTAATACCGTACGAGTGCTAGTTTTTAATACCGTACGAGTGCTAGTTTTTAATAACGTACGTGTGCTAGTTTTTAATAACGTACGTGTGCTAGTTTTTAATACCGTACGAGTGCTAGTTTTAAATACCGTACGAATGCTAGTTTTTAATACCGTACGAGTGCTAGCTTTTAACACCGTACGAGTGCTAGTTTTAAATACCGTACGAGTGCTAGTTTTTAATAACGTACGTGTGCTAGTTTTTAATACCGTACGAATGCTAGTTTGTAATACCGTACGAGTGCTAGTTTTTAATACCGTACGAGTGCTAGTTTTTAATAACGTACGAGTGCTAGTTTTTAATACCGTACGAGTGCTAGTTTTTAATAACGTACGTTTGCTAGTTTTTAATACCGTACGAATGCTAGTTTGTAATACCGTACGAGTGCTAGTTTTTAATAACGTACGTGTGCTAGTTTTTAATACCGTACGAATGCTAGTTTGTAATACCGTACGAGTGCTAGTTTTTAATACCGTACGAGTGCTAGTTTTTAATAACGTACGAGTGCTAGTTTTTAATAACGTACGAGTGCTAGTTTTTAATACCGTACGAGTGCTAGTTTTTAATAACGTACGTGTGCTAGTTTTTAATAACGTACGAGTGCTAGTTTTTAATACCGTACGAGTGCTAGTTTTAAATACTGTACGAGTGCTAGTTTTTAATACCGTACGAGTGCTAGTTTTTAATACCATACGAGTGCTAGTTTTTAATACCGTACGAGTGCTAGTTTTTAATAACGTTCGTGTGTTAGTTTTTAATAACGTACGAGTGCTAGTTTTAAATACCGTACGAGTGCTAGTTTTTAATACCGTACGAGTGCTAGTTTTATGCTAAACTTTCAAGTTCACGGATTATTTGAAAAATTATTTTTCTGTCTTGGAAATATGGCAACTGATGCAGTGAAATTTGCTTATGGATTAGTGTGTTGACGGATAAATGATTACTTCTGTCTGGTAAGTGCATTATTTGTCAATACATATTGCAGGTATATTTTTGATTAAAATGGGGCACAGTTATCGATTCTTAACACAATTAGAATAAAGCATGTTTGAAATAACACATTTCTGGCTGTTACTAAGTTTTTCGTATTTTTTTTTAAAGAACTGGGACGCTATGAAGTGTATAGGTTTATAGTATATATGCATGGATCAGTAATTTCTGTCATAGTTCATTTCACACAACATTGAGAATTTTATACCTTAAGGAGCAATATGTAGCCCCCCAATAAGGTCACATGGGTAGCAGCAGAGAGGGTGAACAGACCACGTTTTCAAGCAAAAATAAGGCTTCCCACAAATCTCATTTTAACCGAAAAAAAAAGTCTCCATTTTTGTAAAACGGAGATTTTACGATTTTGCTCACAACGATGTGGTCATCCACCCTCTCTGCTGCTAAGGGTTAACAAAAAATAAGAAATGATTTTAACCGAATATTTGATCCAGTCCGATACGATATCGAGTCCGAGGATCATGTAAATTTATTGTTATAAATCCATGCGGGGTTGACTGAGCGTTACTAAAGAAATTTTTAAATTGATTGAAGTCCATATCGGAACACCATGTCTGCCAAATATTTCGTAGCGTATGTGTATCAACGCCGTTAAACACAGCAAGAATATTACAGTTATCTCTAATCACTTTTGGAATCTGTGTGTAGCGTTGAGTGACATATATCACGTCAGTGTTTTTATGCCTGCCTCTGGAAAAGATCCTAGCAGGATTTTTTTGTTTATCCAACATTATATCGTCGTATACGACTAAATTGTTAATATCTCCATCAATATCATCAATGCTCGGTGCTTCATCGATATCGGTTATAAAATCAATGGCGTTCTCGCCCTTAATTTCTGAAGCATTCTCGTTAAAATCCTTTAACACTTCATAACATCGTTGATCATCTACGCTAGGGGCAATTAAATACAACTTATCCCACTTCATCCATCTCATTATTAAATTGAGCAACAATTGCGTTTTACCGGATCCAGATGGCCCGATTATAATCATCCGGATAGAGTTTGGTAGCGCTGCATGATGCTTAATTGGTTCTCTTGTTTTAGTCGCCGAAAAATCAATTATATCCATATTTCTATACATAAATTATGGATCTATATTGTGTGAAGTGTAAAACGCGTACTGGCACAGATGATGTGACGACGGTTACAACTAAAAATAACCGATCAGCGCTTTCTGGTAAATGCGTGCAATGTGGTACAAAGAAATTTAGATTTGTGTCTATGAAATCTGATTTTAAAAAAAACGAGGAGGTGATATCGCAGCCAAATTGGCAAAGCTCCCTGGAACCCCATGGGCAAAATACCCCGGAGAAAAGCACCTTCCAGGATATAGCTACTGTGGACCGGGAACCAGACTTGATATCAGACTCAATAATCAAAATCAACCCAACCCCGGTGAAGAACCAATAAACGCCATTGATAAGGCCTGTCACCTTCATGATGTTGCTTATAAAAGCAGCAATCTGCAACACAGACATCTAGCAGATGTGAAATTAATTCATGCGTTAAATGCTATTCCTGATAAATCCTTCAAAGAAAAGTTATCTTCGTGGTTGGTAAAATCAGCTATGAAAGGCAAATTGATGATGGGTGCTGGTAATTAATAATATGGAATCAATTTATTATTCCCCAAGAGGATACTGGAGGGGTAAATCAGCAGTCCATAAACTCGCTAGCGCTGCAAAAGTGAAAAAAACTACAGCGGCGGATTGGTTATCCAAACAGGCACTATGGCAAATTTATCTACCACCGCCTAAACAAATTCAATTCTCGCATTTTGATGTGACTGCTCCTAATGAAGTTCATCAGGCTGATATATTATTTTTGCCACATGATCGTGGTTACAAATATGCGTTAACCGTAGTTGATATTGCAAGTCGATACAAAGAAGCAGAACCGTTAAAAACAAAATCAGCCACTGAAGTTGCTTCTGCATTTGAAAGGATTTATCGACGAGGTCCTCTGCACTGGCCAAATCTATTGCAGGTTGATCCTGGCAAGGAATTTCAGGGTGCGGTTCTATCTACAATGAAAAATCATAATGTCACCATACGACGAGGGCATACTGCGCTACATCGCGATCAGGCCATTGTCGAACGATTTAATCGGACGATTGCTGAGCGGTTATTTGGATATCAATACGCAAAAGAATTCATTCAAGAAAAGCGACCCCGTGAATGGGTCAAAAGGTTACCAGCTGTGATTACCGCACTGAATAATGAGATCACTAGAACAATCAACATGAAACCTAGGAACGCTATTAAAAAGAAGTCTATACCCGTACAACCACAAAAAGATTTCCCTAGAAACGCTAGCGTTTCCCAACCAATTCTTGGTAGTAATGTCATTGTGAGGTATTTATACGAACCAGGAGAGCTTGAGGGTGGCAGAAAAAGGGCTACTGATCCTATTTGGAGTGTTACTGCACACAAGATATCTAGTATAACACGATCTACGGGTAGACCTCCAGTCTATAAACTGGATTCAACTGCCCCTCAACGAGGATTTACTCGACAACAATTACAGGTAATTCCCGAGGATACTCAATTACCACCGCGGGGTCTTAATTAGCACCCGATGCCAGAGGCATTGTGCTTGCACCCCGGCGTCTATTGCACTCAAGACAAGTCAACATCACATTATTTCTGACATGACCGAGACTGTTATTTTTTCTGTCTACGGTGAATTGGCGAGGATCTTTATCCGAATACTGCCAACGCATTATACAATTGCAACTCGCGCAGTGATTGTTCTGTTGTTGTTTCAGCGTAATTATTAATTTAGCATCAATATCAAATTCTCGTTGGTTTTTTTTGTCCTGTTGTTTGTAACCGGAGAGTTTTTTATTAATGATGCTAACATCAATATCACTTATTGTTGTGTCATTATCATCGCCTGACTCTGTCAGGACAACTCTTCGAAGTTGATTTATTTTTCGTACTCTGGATACTGCGAGATAGACTAAATTCGACCATTCGATGCAATTATCTACCATCCAAACAATTGTATCCGATATAGTTAATCCCTGTGAAGAATGTATCGTCGCTGCGTATCCTAGCGTCCATGGGGATTTATTAGCACGCAATGCATTTTCGACGACGCTGATATCAACCAGCACAATATCATTTAACACGAGAATCTGCTTTTCACTCTTCCCTGGAATATCAACTTCAATATTCTGCTTTCGTGTATCTGAAGGCCTATAACACAACGGTACTGGAAGTGTTGCAAATTTTTCTTTATGCGTTTCAAATAACTTCATCTGAAGTGTGTCTCTGACTATTTTTCTACTTGCTACTATCAAATCATTTGGTCTCCACGTTTCCCAGAAATCATTCATGGGAGTTTCTGAAATTATTTCACGCGCTATTTCGCATTGGATTTTATCCGGTTGTAATCTAATCAGTGCTTTGAACTCGCGTAATTGTTCATCAAGTGATCTATGGTCGGTATTAATTTCTTCATAATAGTCTACAGAACCCTTTAGCCATTCATGTGGAGATCCACCGACAAATGGTGGTGGTTGGCCGTGATCACCGCACATGACGACTTTTGTGTTTTTGTTTAACAACCACTTAAGAAATGTTTGTAATACTCTCAACGATACCGTGCATATTTCATCCCAAATTATGATTTCAGGAATGAATTTATCACCCATTCGATCAGGGGTCCATTCATCGCCTTTCCATCGAAAGAAACTATGATAAGTACAGGCATTTACCCCTCGCTGTATCATCTCTCTTTATCGCTAGTTTTTTAGCAGCATCAATTAAATCAAAATTGGACATAGGAACCATAGGTTCGTAAATCGAAGATTTGGGAACCATAGGTTCCTCAATTAATAAACCGTTCCTGGTATTCTTCTTAGACCCGATCCGTTCACGGATTTCCCGCTGTACCATGAATACGGGGTTCCTGGTAGGTACAACCCCTTTCCCTTTTTTCTATATCCTTTCCCAGTTGCCTTTTTCAACGCCATCCCTGCCGCGGTACCAACGGCTCCCAACGCTGCCGCTTTCGCCACCGCTGGGGCAGCCGCTGCAATCAATGCTGGTATTGCGGCTAACAATGGAAATATACCACCTGATTTTATCATGTTCGCGACTGCGGCTTTTGAAAATTCTATTTGAACTCCTCGCTTATTTTTCATTGCATCATTGAAATGTTTTATTTGACGATCCGTTAATGATATTTTATGTGTACCGCCAGACATCTGCGCTGGTTTTAACGTTATTGTTGTTCCACATTCTTTAGCGGATTTTGATTTTAATTTCTTGACCTGACCATCAGTCAGCTTGACACTAACAATACTATATGGCATTTTATTGTAAAACACATTTATGCTTTCAATTGATCTAATTGTGAAAATCGTTTACGATTTCAATCATAGATTTTCTACTGGTGCATCAACGAGTCTCATTCGTCCGCCAGCCCCTTCTAACAACATTGATTTGTCGCTGAGAATAACAGCAACCGCTCTATAATCAACACCACCAGGATCTATACGAGCCCTAAAATGTATGTCAACAACGGATTGTCTTGTTAAATCAAGATGTTCCAGTGAAAAGTAATAAATTGGATACAAGTTCTTAAAATCGAGTTGCGATATTTGCAAACCGGTATCAACATTTTGATCACGACCCATATATGACAGCATCCGATGATACACACGTGCTATTTGGTTGTTTCCGTAATTAAGCTGTATATCCTCAGATGGTTCTTGTTGTCCGTTTATTCTCAGTGAAACCTCACTTACCCCTAACCGATCAAATATCATATGACTGCGTTCTTGGGAACCTAATCGATTCCTATTCTGCAGCGCTATAAATATATGACGTGGAGCTGAAACGCCTTGTTTTGATGCCAGGTGCCATGTAAATGTACCATTAACATTATCCTCTTTAGCATCAGTCGTTGTTGTTAGCCAACTTAGCAATGATTTACCACCGGTTTCCATAAATGAGAGCAGCCGCTCTTCCGTGGTAATTGATGGAGTCATTACTGGCATCCATAATACTATTTTACTCAAAACAACTTTACCTTCATCGGCACCAGTACGCCAAATTGCATCATTGTCATTGCCTTTTCGCACTAATGCGATTGTGTGTTTGGCTCCATAGATGACTTTTCTTACATTTCTGCAGAATCCAAATATATGATGGAGTGGAATTGCACACGAAAACTTTTTCTCTTGTTCTTGCAATGCTAATTTTCGTGTTGCAAATCCTAAATTGAAATTATCATTAACGCCTCTAAGAATATCAAACGCAGCTCCTGGTCTAGCTCGACGTTCTGGATTAGTTGCTTCTCGTTGATTATCAACTGAAGTGTCTTGCGGTGTTAACACTTTAATGTATTGAAGGTGGTCAGCGTTATCAGAGGTATCCTTTGCAAACATCATAGATGGACCAGCCGATCTTGTATAATCATCGGAGTATCTTGCTAGTCCGATTATTGTTGTTGCAACATCAACCTCGCGGTCTATTGATTCAATTTCTTTTCCATCAATGAGATATCTTGCACTTTCAAATAACGCCATTATACCATTGTTGACGAAACCAACTCGGATATTTGAATCATTTGCATATGGGGTATCAGCTGCAACATTTGTTACAAGTTTTCCTTCTACTTCAATAAATGCTTCACATGGCAAAAAGTATTTACTGGTATCTTGAACTTGAAGTTCAATTCGCGATCGTAGGTCGGGTTGTATTGCATGATAGGAATAGTATTGATAATCGCGGACGGAATCATCTTTGCGCACTGGGGCTTCCATATCTAACGCGGGATCAGCTGTTCGTTTAAACATTATAACATTACTAGCGTTTTCAATTGGTGAATTGCAAAGCAATAATTATCGTCGTTGAAAATTTTTCGAATTTCTTTTTTGTTTCAAACCACTTCCTGCTATCGCGTTCATGATAGCGCTATCTGTTACCGGTGGTGACGAAGTCAATTGCGCTAGTTTTTCTTCCACTGCGTTATTTATTGCTTTGCTGATTTTTGCAGGCATCACTGTAGTTGATGGCAGCACTAATGACGAAGTCATTCCTGGTTTCTTTCGTACCAATAATGATATTTTATCTTTCGCGGCAGAAAATGCCTTTCCTGCAAGATTTCCAACGAAATTGATTCCCTTATCACGAATAGCATCAATGGCTTTCATTGATAATTGTTTAGCTAACGGCGCTACCTTGGGAGCCATTCTTGTAAATAACCCCGCAATGGTATTGCCGAAACCATCTCCGTAATATGCTCTATAAACAGGCAATCGTGAGTTCACCACGTAGACGCTTACTGGTTTATCATGGTTGTAGTGTATAATCATCTTGTTATAAAACTAGTAGTTTTTCAATTAGTGATTAATCGCTTACATCCATTGGATTTTCATCATCAATGACGTTGTCATCGTTGTGATTTTCAACTAATTCAGCAATAAGTTCTCGATATACATCAATGTCCATGATACCGCCGGCAAATAATCGTCTACAGATATCAGCTGCTTCATTAATTACTTCCGGTGAGTTATTTCCGGCTCGTTTCCCTCCGATGAGAACCTCTAACCTTGATATATCACTTAGAATGTTACCAGGGCATGTCACTGTAGAGTCAAAGACATCCTTTAGATTTCCAATCGAATATCCTTTTCCGCTTGTTTTCTCAGTTGTACCAGTTTCATCATACTCTTCAATTCCCTTTCTAAATTCTTTATATCCCAATTCTCTTTTATTTAAACGGCCAACCCCCCTATTCGTTTTATACAACCAATCAGCCCATTCATCTCGGCTTATTCTACTGTTCTTATACTCGTCTTTTAAAAAGTTTTTTCTGGAATGAAAGCTTTGGGCGGCAAAATTACCAAAAATCTTATAATGTTCGGGTTTTATTAATTGAGGTCGTTTGATTTCTGCTATAGCTCCTTCGGTGAGTTTGTCTATAAAGGAAACACCTCTTGGGGTGACGACATCAACAGGTTGAGTTTCAGGTGTGGAAACTCTTTGAGTTTCAGGCGCAGAATCATCAATATCAGCTAGTCGTTCATACTCGCGCTGAGTTTTTATATCACTGGATAACTGTTGTATCCCTGCGCGTGTTTGTCCGGTCTCTGCTGCTATCTTTTCAAGCACACCAAGAACAGGCACTTCTCGTCGCTTGCCTTCCTTAGGAATATCTCCGTATATTGCTCGTTCAGTTGCTGTTTTCACATCTTTGGTCGCACTTGTTATCGGAGTAAACAGTTGTTCACTTGACACAGAAAAGTCAGTCTGCGCTTGTTGTCGTTGTTGAAGTTTCTCGCGAAGTCTGTCTCGAACCGGTATAAACTTTTTAATTGCTGCTAGCCGCTCTCGGGCTAATTTAGTTGTAAGTGATTCACCTACCATATATTGTTTGTGAACTAAATTTTCAAATGTAAAACTATCACAATTAAATAACTTAGTTATTAAATAACTTAGTTATTAAATAATGTACCATCAAGCTAACGTATCCATCTTCAACAGGGTTAAACTGTACGACGCTATCCGTGAATGTTTCAGAAATAACATCGCTGGGGGTTTCAGAATTGTAATATCTGAGAACGGTGATGAACGATTTGTGTTAACGACGCGGCAACAAGAACAACTACGTAAAAATAGAGGCGTCGCGGTGATTACTTGCTACTACGACCAGATCATCCATTATGCACATAACTGCATGGGCAGGTCCAAACTGCTGAGTATCCTTTCAGGAGAAAATCCTATGTAAGTGTTACAAAAAACGCTAAAAAAAAATTTATTTTTAATAAAAATTACTGAAAGCCTATTTTATAGTAACGCTCACGTGGTTAAGATACGGGTTTTTCCTCGTTTAACATTTTTCTAAGATCACGAACCTTAGAACTAATTTCAGCTCGTTTTTGATACTCTTGGCCGAGCTTTTGACGTATTGCTTCAACGGTGCTAAATAGCGTTATGAATACATTAATGTCGTTACCGTACAAACAAGCATTGATGGATTTTTGAATTCCTTTCACGAGCCTGTACATCTTGGGTAAAACATAACGACCCTTACTAGACTGATATTCAATATCTTCATATTCCGAGGTAATCCTGTCACAGTCGAGACTTTCAGATAATAATACCCCTTTATTATTTAAATTTGAGATTTCAGCAATTATAGCATTTACATCATTGATATCCATTATTTATAGTTTTATATAAATATAGTATACTGTATCTCTAATTATTAAAAAAAAAAAAAAACATTACATATACGACAACACATCTTGGAACTCCTTGGGTGCCTTCGCATCCAAGTAAGCCCAAGGGGACCCGAAACATACATCTCCGGCGGGAGGCCTAAGGTGGCAAACGCCATCTTAGACCGCCCAGAAGATATGCTTGGGGGGGGGGGACGTCACAACATGGACGGCACAATGCCATATATATCTCCGCTCGAGTGTTGCGGCAAATTTTAGGCATAACATGTACTTAATTAACTTAATTAAGGATGGATTATAATTCAATGGAACGATGATGGTAATGATGTGGGCGTGGTAAACCAAACCAACATGGCAACCCATGAAATCGAATTCATGGTTGCATGAGTTGGAAAAAAACACCAACCCACGCTACCGAGAATGCGATAGCATGAGTTACAATGTTGGTTTGGCTGAGGGGGATCGCCCCTCCCCCCCAATTAATAGAAAAAAACATCTTCCGTTCGCCATCAAATAATGTATCTGCTATGGGGACCGAACACGTAGTTGATAGATCTATGTTTACAAGACAAACACGATATACCATTACACCACGGAGCTGTCATACAGAATAGAGATTTTTTAATATATATATATCTTCTGATATACTTAACAATAAGAGATTTTTAAAACAGACAATTTTATGCTGCAACATTTTAGTTGTTAAATAAAACAGCGTTTTATATACTCTGTTATAATTCTCTAGATAAAATACATTCATAAAGAGCTGTATACAAGGAATTTTAACCACGCCCACCTACTTCAATGAATAGGAAACACTCGCGTTCCGGCTGAGCGAACATAGGTAATGCGTAGATTATAAAGAACGTCTGTACTGAAAAGAACGAGTTAGCTGTCTGCTGTACTGCTAGTCCACCCACCCCCACACATGAGATATGTAGATAAATAAAAATACAATTATTTAAATAATTCAGTTTTAGCCCACAAGCGACAATAAAAAGTTTTATTCTCGAAACTCATGTATTATATCTCCATTACAGTCACGTGGGCGCGCCTAGTTACAGGTAATATAGCAGGCGACAAATTCCTTTGACGTCATAATACAAGGGAACTTAGTAGGTAAATGTTATAAGTTGTGGCAGATTAATCTATAAAGAATTTATCTCCCTTAGCAGCAGAGAGGGTGGATGACCACATCGTTGTGAGCAAAATCGTAAAATCTCCGTTTTACAAAAATGGAGACTTTTTTTTTCGGTTAAAATGAGATTTGTGGGAAGCCTTATTTTTGCTTGAAAACGTGGTCTGTTCACCCTCTCTGCTGCTTGGGTTCATTGACCAATCATTTGACGGGTTACTAAAACACCTAAATAACAAACTAATTCTGAAATTTATAACAACCTTAAGAAGTAAATTGTAGTCCCACAGTGAGGTCACATGGGTTCATTTACCAATCATTTGACGGGCTACACACTTAAAACAACCAAAGAGAATTAGATGAAGCATCAGGTATAACAAAAGATATAGAAATAAACATTGAATCCTTTAAGAAAATAACATCAGGTACAAAAACAAAGGGTGGACTATGGATACCATCATCTAGGAATTAACACTCCTCTCTATTTCTAACTTTTTTCCATTTTTCCATATACATAAAACATCAAGACCATCAGACCCAGCGGCACAATGCTGCACCCAAATACTAATTAGTCAGTATTCTTCTAAAAACTAAATCAGAAATATAAGGTGGTATCGAACCTCGAACCGTCAGGAATGAGGGACTAGTACATCCTCATTAACAGGCTTCACATGGGACTGTCTACACTTTTGTAACAACAGCACTGAGTATTTCCAGACTGATAGGGACAATTTTAGATCTAGATACCCAGAAGAGAGGAGGACACCGGTGCTGACAATCAAGATGAAGGGAGGCCCAAAGAACAAGAGAGGACAGGAGGACACCGGTGCACACAAACCAGATAGGGGGAAGACTGGTTACCATTACGTAACTCTCCATCAAAAAGCCCTTCTCAGGGCTACTGCCATTTAGCCATTACAGAGCTCTCATTTGGTACGAAAGCTCTGTTTGACAAGGTCATTTGAGAAACCTAACTTTATCAATTTCGAACACCGTCAATCAAAATTCACAATCCATATAACCTAACAGTGACCAACCTACATATGTCGCACAGACATTCTATAATTAAAATTGTTAGGGACTTACAATACATACACTGGGTACTAGAAACATTGGTATGTTAGGAGCTAGAAAAAAATCTTCAACTACACAAAATTTGATTTAATTACTCAGGTGGCTTACACATTATTGGTATATGTTCCGTCCATTAGTGAAACTGGACCTGCTTTGAAATAAGTATGGCTAGGACGTTTCAAGGCTGTCGACATACATGGGCTGGCTTATCGGATCATTTCATCCTTTCTCGCGACCAGAAACCTTCAAAATGACGAGATGTGAAAACCATTTTTCACCAGTCTTTATTTGGTACCATTGCACCTCTAGTACACTCCTTCCGATTGGTTGATAGGGTTGAGTGCGTGTTTGATCCATTCCCACTCACCCAGGTTTTACATTCATGTCGATAGTCCCTTAATAGGGGCGCGACATGACGACCACATTAAATAGTACACTATTTGTGCATAAACGCCCGTGGGGATGTGGCACCATTCCTTACCCCACGGGAAAAATTAAATGACTTTCTTTTGAAAGATAAAACAGTGAATAATGACCCTTCGTGGTCGGTTCACTTTAATTTAACATTCATTCATTCATTCGAGAATTTTATCCTTTCTGTATCACAGTAAATTTTCAGGTCAGCGTCGATAAATGTAGCTAACAGTATATAATTTAATTCACACGAAGTATTTAAAACTAGTTGGTTTGCTTTAGCTACATTTAATGACGCTGACCTGAAAATGTACTGAGCTAGGGCTGCATATAGGATAAAATTAATCATGCTGTATGGAGCGAATAAAGCTCGACATGTATGCGTGTGTGTCTTTGTCTCTCTCGAAATGTTATTGCATAGTGTGTTCTCAAAGATCGATTGACCGTACGTCACTTTCTATTTGTTATATATTATGTTGTCGTTTGATTTTAGAACAACTACGTCAGGCAGAACAGAAGACAACAAGGGTTTCTTTTTTTAAAAAAAAAGTAGTTCTGAGAGCGTGGACACCTTGACTGAGACGATTGGTCTGAAATAAGAAAAGTAAGGTTAGCAAAACTGTTAGATTTATCTATCGCATGGGTGAGTAATTTTGAATCTTGCTCCATGTTCCAGTTTGTAATAATAATAATAATAATAATAATAATAATAATAATAATAATAATAATAATACTGAGGACTTTGTATAGCGCCTAATCTTCAGAAGTTCCAAGCACTTTACAATATCTATTGTGATATAACTACTAAAAACAAAACAACCTGACATTAGAAAACATAAAATATGCTGAAAATATTTAAGGTAGGAAACATTGATAGGTCTTTAAGTTTGCTCCTGCAGTAACAAAAAGTGAGTTTTAAGAGCACTCTTGAAAGGGATCACTGTGTCTTTGTATCTAATTCCAATGGGCAATTCGTTCCTCGTTGCTTGGCCTGGGTATGCAAAAGAACGTTGTCCATATGATTTCGTTTTCATAGTGGGAATAATAAATTTACGATAGTAAGAAGCTTCGCGTAAGTATCTTTGCAAGTGTATACACATAGGTGAGGCCAGATAGGTATGTTTGACTGGAGTCCGTCAGTGAAACGTAGCACAGAAAACAAATTTTGTCTTTGATTCTGGATCGAATGGATAGCCAGGGTAGGGTACAGATCAGTGGAGATGTGTGCTATGATCGTGGTACTCTACGGATGATCCGAACAGCTCTGTTTTGAACTTTTTGAAGTTTCTGGAGGGGATAATGAAACGAACCAGACAAGATTGAGTTACAATAGTCCAGTCTTGAAAGTACTAATGAACTCACGATTTATTTAGTGGCATCAACTGGAAGATATTTACGAATGGAACTATTACGTCTCAGTTCAAGTTATGCATCCTTGCATATGTTCATGACATGTTGGTGCAGTGTGAAAGTACTGTCCAGACTAACACCTAGGATTCGTACTGACTGCGTGAATTTAATGTTGGCGTTGCTGATATTTATTGTTTGTTGTTAATAAGCTACATTGACTTACTACATTGTACTGTTGTTGTTTTATAAGAAGATAAACATTTTTGAATTAAACATATTGAATTAGTTTGACTTTTCGGGGAAATGAAATAATAAAGTAACATATACAAATTGTAAAATTCATGTTTGCAAGACAAATGCGATACTGAATAGTACTGCCTCTTTCTGGACTTCGCTTTTTTTAAAGTAACAACGACTATTCCAGGCTTATTCTGGACTTTGCTTGCTTTTAAGTAGCAATGAATATTACAGGCGTATTCTGGACTTCGCTTTATTGAAAGTAACAACGAATATTACAGGCTTCTTCAGGACTTCGCTTTATTGAAAGTAACAATGAATATTACAGGCTTCTTCAGGATTTCGCTCTAATGAATGCAATAATTCATATCACATGCTCCTTGTAGACTTGGCCCTAAGTACACAGTATCATAATTGTTTCTTTGAATCTTTGATAGAAATAAAACATCTGAAACTCCATAGAGTCATGTGTCAGAATTAGGTTTACCCTGATTCTCATGGGGCAGCAACTTGTGCCAAAATTATTACCGACTCAAAATTGAAGACAAAAGAAATGTACGCAGAGGGGATTATATTATCGTATTTTCGAGAGAACTATATATTATCTGTTATGGCAGAACTCCCAAAGAAAGCGTTCCTGTACACTTATATAAAAGTTACGTTTGTACTATATTTACTTATTACAAGAAGACACAGTTTAAAAAAACGATATACGCAAGAGTACCATTTTAGGTGTAATAGCGATTTAAATAAGAGTACAATGTTATATATAATAGTGACGTAGGCAAGAGTACCGTGTATTTGTAACAGTGATGTAGGTAAGAATACCGTGTATATGTAACAGTAACGTAGATAAGAGTACCGTGTATGTGTAACGGTGATGTAGGCAAGAGTACCGTGTATGTGTAACGGTGACGTAGGCAAGAGTACCGTGTATGTGTAGCAGTGACGTAGGTAAGAGCATCGTGTATGTGTAACAGTGATGTAGGTAAGAGTACCAGCTTTTTTATAACAGTGATACAAGCGGTGCAGATACATATGGTTTTGGGTGGCTGTGTGTTTTAAAAGCACTCTTAACACATTATTGATTATATTATGCCAATACAATTGGAACTAAGTACATTTCCCTACGCTACATTTAGGTAACAGATTAGTGCGGGCCTCGGCGTATATCATACCCGCGAGCCTTGCATTACAAATCAGGAGCTTACCAACTGAGTTCGTTTTGTTGACACGCCCCTAGCTGTGAAGAATTTTGCATACTTTCTTCTTCAACACACTCTAAATCAAAATGCAGCAAACATTTATTTACATTTTTGTTAACAGGTCCGTCATTTCGATTTTTGGGGGTGGGTGTGGGATGGGGCAAAGGATGACGGGCTTGTTAATTTTCGTAATTAAGCTACAGCAATTTTAGCACATGTAAATTCAGGGTGGGGGTAAGGACACATGTACCACCGCCCCCCCCCCCCCTCCCAATTACGTCTCTGATTTGTAATGGCTGAAACGCAAAAGCATTCTTGTCTTCAGTACTCATGTGGCACATGGTTACCTGCAATAATCTACACTGTTTATTTCAGGAAAGTCTAGCACATGTGTTACCTAAAAGGATCAACAATGTGGATTAGTGGTCGAATTTACAGCGGTTTTCCTTAAATGACAGTCATTGCAAAATAATGACAAACACGAATTTGGATATATAAGATAGTTTAAGCCATAGTTTAACGTTAGATGCATATAATTGGGATTTATTGTATACGTTGACGACGTGTTAACGACGACGTGTTGTGTCTCATAGCTTACTGCATTACTTGATGGGTCTTTGGTGGTAAAATCGTCGGCGATTGTTACAACGTTTCGCCTTCATCATACAATGGTAAAACCTACTGGTATAAAACGGAGAGGTTCCGAATGAAGCATGTGATGACCCTGTCTTTTATTATGCCAGTCAGTTTCAGTACTTCGAAGCAAATACCAGGCAAACTGTATATATGCCCTTATTGAACAACGTCGAATGACGTTTTCACTAGATATGTTATCACGGGATAATCAAAAGAATTACGTCTCAAGGGGACGATTGTTTAGGTACAAAGTGTTTAAAGAGAAGGAACGTCGTCTTCTCTGTCCAGTGTGAGTTAAATAAATTTTACATGAGAAAGAGAATGGACGACAATCATAGATATAAGATATACACCTAGAACTTGTAAGGTTGTGGGGACAAACAGCTAGCTTGATCTGTAAAAATATATCCTTATATAGTATAGGGGCGGACAAAATGGTCGACTACTTTTTAACAATTAGTGGACTGTTAAGCTAAACAAATCCAAGTTATAACGTAGTAAAAAGCAAAATTCTGAAGGCAGTTTAAAATGGTTAGGATTTAATCGGAGGTCTTTTCCTAACATGCGAAGGAATTGGTCTTGAACTATCATACTATCAGTGTTCAAGTTGAAGTTGCTTTTGGACTATTATCAGTATTGTTTTGCCACCCTGCATAGCGGCAGTGGTTTTACAGTTGATTAAGACGGCGTTCCATGTAGAGGGCAGTGATTTAATGTTAATGAAGACGAATTTCCTTATTATCTGAAATCTGACAACATATTTCTATAGCCAAATTAACATGGGAAACGAGAAATTTTGGAGTCAGTGACCACTGATTAAGAGCTGATGTGTGTTTTTCTATCTTTAAATTACTTACTCCTATATGTATGCTATCTTATTAATAAGCGGTCATCAACACTTATCTCTATTGTGGCTTAACCGTGCTTGCAAAAATATTTCAAGCAGTCGAATTCAAGATTTTATTATCGTACAAAAGCGATATATAGATCAACCCCATTAGAAACCCTTTTAGTTCACTCAAATCTGAAGTAAATTTGTATGACTATCTCTTGAGTAGTCCGTAATTAGTGCCATGTGAGTAAGATTTCTTTGCCACTTCAAATAAATAGATTACTGACCCACGTTTTGGTTTACTCATAGGAACTATGATTGAAGCAAAAATTGAGTTGTTTAATATACTATGCAAACTGGAATGTAGGAGAGTTTATTACATCCTTTCGTCCGGTTATGTATCCATTGTTACATCTTTCCTTCCGAATATGTATACATTGTTACATATTTACTTCCGAATATGTATACATTGTCACATATTTCCGAATATGTATACATTGTCACATATTTCCTTCCGGTTATATATCCATTGCAGTTGATATTAACAGACTATAAAGCCCGTCTTATTTCTTCGCAAAGTATACACGCCAAATGTGATTCACACAAACAAGATGTGATTCACACAAACGAAAATGTTATTTATAGAAATAAATGTCTTTGGCTTATGACCCGCTTCGCTTTAGGAAACATTCTGATAAGTGGCATGACAGCAGTCAACATGGACAAGGAAATAATTGATTATGCTAATTTTGGTAGGTTCCATACTTTTTTTGACACAGCATAGACATACTTTGCTTGTTGCACTATTGTGTGTAATGTTTCGTTGACGAATGTAATTCGATATGTAGTTGTGTAATGTTTCGTTGACGAATGTAATTCGATATGTAGTTGTGTAATGTTTCGTTGACGAATGTAATTCGATATGTAGTTGTGTAATGAGCGAATATACAGTATAATTAAACAATGTTCTAATTGACAAAATCATCATACATCAGTTGTTTGCTTAGCTATCCCAACGTTTTCTCATTTTGCAGTAATTAGAATGTCAAATTATAAACGGAGAGAGTAAGACACAATCGTGTCACAGGCCTGATTATTTAGTATCGTATACGCTGTTTTGTAAATTACAAATGTTTAAAAATGTGCGACAAAACAATAAATTGTCTCGAATTACCGTCCTGCCTCGAGAATCTTAGACACCAAGGAACTGAATTTTAACACCCAAGAATATGGGACGTTTGCAATATATTCGTTCTGTCGAGAAGTTAGACTTGTCTGTCAGAATCAATATAAATGCGGCCGTGAATTGGGATGCTTCTAACTCAACCTGCATATAAATTATTCCTTTAAGTTGGTTGAAGGGTTAGGTTTGCTGTTTTATGGCAGAGTAGCATATTAAGTGGGTTACTAACTGCGGAGGTAACTGAAGTAAAGAACTTTGCTCAAGGATACCGGTGGCCGGTACAAGTTAACTACCGTTTGTGTGTGTGTGTGTGTGTGTGTGTGTGTGTGTGTGTGTGTGTGTGTGTGTGATTTGGATTTTAGCAATATTTCTGTAATATCGGCATGATGTCTGCATCATAGCAGTATATAGTGATGTTTAGCATCATACCGCAATCATTTCTCACCCAGTCACATTGTTCTGACACCCGTCCGACCAGTCCTTGCACTAGCCACATAGTGCTGAGCGATAAGCGAGGCAGCTGTTAGTACCAGTTTTGTAAATCTTTATTATGACTTGACCCGGGTTCGAATTCACGGGCTCCCGCAGCCAAGATGGACATTCTAGCTACTGCCGATTGATTGTGAAGCTTGATCCCACTACAAATAGATTACGGGTATTCTTTTGAATGTTTGACATGATTATGTGTCCAAGCAGATTATATATTAAGTTTAGGTAATTATTGTTATATACTATTTATTGCGTTTATACATTTCATCTTGAACACTTACATGTCTGTCCTTTGATATCAGCAAAATGAACTGTCCCTTGAAGAGTGGAATATTGTGCTGCACCAAATAATAATGAGGACTTTGTATAGCGCCGGATCTATAAACCTCATAGCGTTTTATAACATGTTTAATGATATGACTACAAAGAAACAACAATCATAACAACATGCTGAGAATATTCAAAGTAGGAAACATTATTAGGTCTTTAAATTTATTCTTGCAGTCGAAGAAGGTGAGTTTTTAGAGCACTCTTGAAAGGGATCACTGTATCATTGTGACTAATTTCAATAGGCAATTCATTCTACGATGCTGGGCCCTGGTATGCAAAAGAATGTTTTCAAGATGACTTCGTTTTTCATAGTGGAAATAATGAGTATACAATTGTCAGAAGATGAGCATAAGTATATTGCTGATGTGTACACATGGGCGAAGTTGGAGAGATATGTTGGACTTTAGTCCGTCAGTGAAACGTAGCACAGAGAACCAATTGTTTGTTTGATTCAGGATAGAATGAATAGCCAGTGTAAGATCAGCAGGGAGGGATGCTCCGTTCGTGGTACACTAAGGATGATCCATACAGCTGTGGGTGCACTTTTTGAAGTTTCTGGAGTAGATATTGAGACGGACCAGACAGAATTGAGTTATAATAGTCCAGTCTTGAAAGTATTAATGAACACACACGTGTTTTAGTAGCATCAACTGAAATATATTTACGAATGGAGCTGATGGGTGTCAGCTCAAGATATGCAGCCTTGCGTTCATGACATATTGGTGCAATATGAGATTACTGTCTAGAGTAACGCCTAGGTTTCGTGCTGACTTCGTGAATTTAATGTTTATGTTGCTGATATGTATTCTTTGAAGTAAAGAATGTGAATGAGAAAGTCTTTTTGCTGTGATCAGAATGGCCTCAGTTTGATCATCATTCATCTGCAGCTTGTCATTTCAGAAATGCACCTCTCTACTCCTTGGATGGTAGCATCAAATACATTTGGGTGGCTAGACTTGTATATTTGGGTGTCATAAGCGTACAACTGGCGAGACACTGGGTGGTGATATATGACACTTGACAGCGGCTGAGTATACAGAACAGACACACAGTGGAACACCACACCATAGATCAACTGGGTTGAAGTGTATTACATTTGCGGACACAAGTTGTGTCCTGTTGACGAAGTAGGACTTGTACCTTAGTAAGGCTGCATTGTCAATGCCAAATACATACTGGGGACGGTAAAGTAATATATCATGTTCTTTTGTGCAAAATGCTGCTGACAAATCAAGGAGGTTGAGGACTGTAATCTTTCCGCTATCAAAGCAGAGAGAATATCATTAAATACTTCTAGAATAGTATTTTCAGTACTGTGGCAAGATCGATATGCAGAATGTACATTGCTAAAAGGACTGGATGAATTCAGATGAGATACAAGTTTGGTTAGAACTACCTTTTGTAAGATGTTTGATATGAATGGCAGATTCGAAACTGGGCGGTAGTTCTTTAAATCGTCATGGTCAAGTGTTGGTTTCTTCAGCAGAGTCTTGGCAATGACAGTTTAATTGGATCTAAGCACTCACACAGCCGTGATGTTTGAACTGGATCACGTTTACATGACTTTGTTGCACTCTTTTTCACGATTTTCGTAATAAATTGATAGAGTCAGGTTTAAATGTTGCTAACAGTTGTCGCTTAATTCTGTATCGCTACTGTATGGTGACGACGAGGCAATTGAAATTGTGTTGCCAGGCTTATCTCTAATGGTTCGTACCTTGTCAGGGAAGAAAGTTGCAAACAAGTCCAGAAGGTCAATTGGAGAGAGGTAATAGGAACTGGTTTACATTTTTTCATTGACATTAGCTTGTTAGTAATCTTGAAGAACACTGTGCATCTTTATCTTTCATAGATCTTAGTACTGTAGTGGAATGATTTCTCTGCATGGACCATGTTTGTGACACTCTTCGTATCGGCCTTATAACATCTGTTTATGAATAGTGAGTCTAGTGGAAAGAAACAAAGCCTCTCAGAAGTGTATTTTAGCATTGCTCAGATGGTTCCTAACACTGATATCAGGCGGATAACGCTTTTGAACTGATACTCCTCGCTTGATGGCTGGGACATGTTTCCAAGCGATGAACGCAAGCTGTTATCTAGTTGTTCTGTTGTAGGAAGCAAGTTGTTACGTTTGCTTGGCTGTCATGCAATAGGTTGGTTCTATTTATCATACTGAAATTTCTCTTAGTAGTAAATAAAGGTGGAGGGTTAGTTACTGATACGTCCAGATGGCATATAATGCACGTACAATAAAACTTTGTGCATGATACTTTGCATGATTCAGGATGTCTGGTTTATGCAACAACTACATTAGAATCATTATGAAAAGTACGCCAGCACGTGACCTGATTATTTGTATATGTTACAATTACAAGATGACTTCGTTATGCAAACACACCATCATGTGACCTGAGCATATGTTCTCACTGTTAATAGCGGAACCAAGCGTGTCCTCGTTTAAGACTCGTCATCTTTAAATTACCTGGCATTCCAAAATCGTATGTCAATGTGTATATGTTTTCATTTAAATAAACTAAACTATATTCAGGTATACATTAGAGTTTATGTTGCTAAACTAGTCTTAAGACATTAAGCCAGAAGTGAGAACACCCGATAAGTAATGCAACAAAAGATGAGGACTCTCACACAAAAGCTATTTGTTTAGTACTACACTAATGTAATTCCGATTATGAAACAAACGTAGCCAGAACAAACAGAAGAAAGAATTATGACATTGTAGAATGCAATGCGCGTGGTTTATGAAACAAGCCATGATACGCTATGTCTACTATTAAGAACAAACAGAAGAAAGAATTATGACATTGTAGAATGCAATGCGCGTGGTTTATGAAACAAGCCATGATACGCTATGTCTACTATTAAGAACAAAGACTAGAATAGGTAGAGTACTAATTGAGAATTAAATTCGTAATAGGAAAGAGCTACAACCTACGCGTATCGTTTTTGTATAATTAGAATATGAATTTATTGTTAAACTACAAAGTGAAAATATTACAATAATATACGGTATGGTGAATGAATTTCAACATTTCTAAACGTTTTATCAATTCCAATATTTCCAAATAATCCGAAAAGGTTATAAATATAATCCGAATGATGACAGCTTTCTACAGATATACCAATAATACAGGTGAATCACTGTTTCAAACGTTTTAAACTAAATGTAAGACAGTTATTGATCAGAAATGTATTTGATTGTTTCACGGTCAATCAGTATTGTGGTTATATATCCAGACATTATTAAAATTGAATATTGTAGCACTGCAATTCCACGAATGATTAAAAAAAAAAACGAAATATGTCATCAAATATAACTCTTACAAGGCCAGTAATATCATGCATTTTCATAATGGAATACATGCATTTTGATGAATTATATGGTGTTTTGAAATACTCATTCAGTAAACAAAAAGGGTCACTTGATTTAAATATAGCTAATAATTAATGAGGCTAGTTGTCTTTTCTAGGAAACCCACAACTTCCATTCCATGAATGTCCTTTCTTGTCGGATCACGTGATGTTTACCTGTACTTTTCAGCACAATTAAACCTTGAAATTTGTGAATGAAACAACGTATACACTATAAAAAAACGCATCTTTTAATACATAAAATGTGTCATAAACTGAATAAGTATTGTGAAACCTATTATCCGGAAAATAATATTCGTAATATAGCTATACAGAACAATGTTTGATATTTTTATCGGGCCACACTCTATTAAAGTAAACTACACATATATCATCTATTAGATCATTACTTACAGCTAAATCAACAGAGGTTGCTGTCTTTTATTTTCTATATCAGTATTATTTAGTAAATCGAACAAATCTCAGACTGGCAAGCGTGTATTCCAGTTAATTTTAAAAGCTTTCGCATAAGAGATTTGTCCTTGGTTTATTAAAACAATAAGATGCGTTCTTGTTGGCAAATGAGACTCAGTGGCATTTTAGTGGTTGTTTGAACATGGGGTCCACTCCTCTGCATACACAGTTGATTCGGTGACATTTTTAAATGTTCAAATATATATCTCCCCTGTCTAGTCGTTTCTCACACAATGGTCACATACAGCCATAACTGTATGTCATTTTATTATCCTTCCTCTGTCCTCTAATATTTCATTTGACTTGTTATCTTCTTGGTATCTTGAAATGAATGTTATGTGCTTATGAAAGTAAAAACAGCTTAAACCAGCCAGTGAAAGTAACTTGCATTCTACTGGGCCCAGTTATTGTCACATAGATTTGTCTAACTTTCTATGTCACACACACACACACACACACACACACACACACACACACACACGCGCGCGCGCGCGCGCGCGTATAAATAGTTTTCCTTTAACATATGTAAATCATTAATCCAAAGATTGCAGATTAGTTGAGTTTTTGTGTTCATCTCAGTTGTTACAAACAATAACATTGTTTTCGTTTCCAAAATTCGTACAAAAATAGGCCAACATATGGGCGAGTGTCTCGATCATCTTACAAATTCGTGACATGTTATTTTTTTTTAACATGACTGTTTGCGTTTAAAGATTCAAATAAGACGGTGAATATATTTGTTATTAAAATGTTGATTCCCGCTCAAATGTGAAAGAAGGCTTGACTTGCGTATTGCAATTATAAGGTGTTCATGAATTTAGCTTTTGTGTTTTAAAATGAATTCAGTTAAAGACACTGTAGGTTATAACTTTTATATCTTTGAATTACATCAGTCAGCAAATCTAACTATTCTAATCTACTTTCACATCCGCACAATATAATGAATTTCGTTCAGAACACAACTGAATTTCATTCGGAATACTCGATATTTTATTGTAATTGCGATAAAACGTTTAGGACTATTAAGACTGCATTTATCATACTGTAAGTTACTTTTTGAATTTTCGCTTGTACTTTGGGGAAATAAACTTCTCAAGCTTTATCTTAGTTGTTGGTTTCAGTTGTTTCTGACTCTTAGTTAATACCATATATTTGTAATATAACTAAGACAAATATGTTGTTCTTTCGCATGAGTCATACTCTATGTATATTTATATTTTTTCACATGGAGCAAAATAAATCACAGAATTTTGAATCTTTGGTTGTTGGGTCAGAGGATCGGTAAGTAGGCAGCATGTATGTTATAAAACTTTATTAGCTGATGAAGTTTTCTTAGAGACTATGGTACGATATCATACAACATGTCAACTTGAGAGTCCCAGAACAGCCAGGGATGACTGTGCTTCCAGTTGAGGTTGTGGTGTGGAACAGAGGGCGTGATATGACTGGCTATCACACCTCTTGTAGTATGGAAATGAGGGTGTGATATGGCTGGCTATCACACCTCTTGAAATAAGGAAAAGAGAGTGTGATATGACTGGCTATCACGCCTCTTGTAGTATGGAAATGAGGGTGTGATATGGCTGGCTATTACGCCTCTTGAAATAAGGAAAATAGAGTGTGATATGACTGGCTATCACGCCTCTTGTAGTATGGAAATGAGGGTGTGATATGACTGACTATCACACCTCTTGTAATATGGAAAAGAGGGTGTGATATGGCTGGCTATCACGGTTATCACACCTAATGTGATACAGAACAAGGGTGCAATATTGCTGCTTGTCACACCTTATGTAATATGGATATTACAGATCTATTTTTATGAGACATGCAAAGCCGCACAAATAATTAACAACATTAGTCTGTATAGTTCTCCACCACAGTTGATTTATTTTTTTGGGTCTGATTTCTTTAACGCCGTTTACACTATTAAATGTCATATTAAGTAAATATTGACAAATGTGTTGTTATTTTGTAAAAGTATTGTTTCAATATATAATATGTTCGAACTTTTTATTTAATAATTTGAATTTCCTCCGGATTTTGTGTGTGTGTGTGTGCACGTTTAAACTATATTACACAAACAAAAAAAGGCCTTGTAAATAAGCTGACATTTCTCTCAATAATAGAAAAGTTATAAATGTCAGTGAAAAATGTATTTTCACCAGCTTAAATTCTGACGTCTTTAAAAACTCATTTCTCATTTTATTTATCAATCTTGCACATGATTCGGTTTTCAAACTCGTTCAGCGCACAATTGAAATGTTCTTTTCTTGTAAAAAAAGAAACCTATTTATCATGTTTTGAAAAGATAAAATCTAAATCACGAAACGTAAATCATCAAAATTAGTTGACATCCAAAATCCACTTTCAAGTTAACTTACAGCCATTTAAAAATCTAGTATCTAAAGTCCATGACCATGTTAAATTACACCCATTTTCAGCCGGAAGTCTCCGACAGAACGATTGGTTATCTAACACGTCATAATTTTTTCCTACGAAGTTATCGGAAAATATGGTAATATAGAGAATAATAAAAGCTTCCGGTTTAGTCCATACATATTAGGTATCAGTTTATTTCAGTCTATAGTTTCTGGAATTGTGCATTGTTTGTCGGGAAATTATCGCAGCGGTCTTAGAGTACCAAAATTGACAGATCTTGTCAAAGAATGATCAATAGTATCAATCAAATGTTCAGTCTATTTCCTATGGGATGCCAATTAACTGACAGTTTTGAAGAACCATTATATCGATGATCAACAGTCCTGCATTGAATAGGACACATGCATGCAGCATTAAATGAAGCTGTCGAACGTATAAATTTAATTAGATTACCCTCGGTGTACACCTGTTGCTCGTTCCACGTTTAAGAGAGATAGACAGAAAGGCGTACAGACATGCAGAGAGAGAGAGAGAGAGAGAGAGAGAGAGAGAGAGAGAGAGAGAGAGAGAAGAAGAAAAAGAAGAAGAAAAAGAAGAGGAATTGTTCATGACAGGTCCGCCTACGTTAAAAATAACCAGCTAGTCTGCATTAATCTGTGCTACCAAACAGACACTGCAATGCAACAGACTGTCTGCTTTTTTCGAAATGAACTGTGTTGTCACATGTCACCCCACTCCTCTGTTTAAACCAGTTTTCATTCTTTCAAGTATCAGTTCAATAGCACTATTAAAATCATGCGTCGCAAACAAATTAAACAAATTCTCCAACTATTAGAAGCAATGCTTATTAACCGGATAGGAAATGACCAAATTTTCGATGAAATAAGAACGAATGGAAATAGAATATTTGTTTTATTGAAAACTGCATTTGTATATAACTTTAATCAGAAACATGAAACAGTCCTCTAAACCTGTGTTGTCCTCATAAATGATTTATGGATCTTCTGATGTCACAATATGAACATCCATGCATTACATATATAAGAATATATCTTTATATATGTGTGTGTGTGCCTATGTTTACATCAATAATTAAATCCTATTAAACTTCTTGATGACATCTTATATATAAAGCGCCATTGTAAATTAACAGTATATAAACAAGAAAAGTATGGTCTAGAAGTGCAATTATCTGCAAATTGCTCAAACCATATGAGGTCTTTACTGATACAAAAAGGCATAATTTGACTTGCACTCTAAAATAATAAACATGTATTAAACTAATAAAATTTTGAATGAGAATATATAAACAAATTGGGACATTTACCATCGGCTATCCTATTCTGCCACCTTGCGTTAGCGGTAAATTACACCCACAAATTGTCCCGATAAAAATTGGGTGGGATGAGTCAGCGGAAATATAACATTGTATACATATATCTTATTGTATAGGATTTGATACTATTAATTCGTTTTTGTATTTTTCGCAGGTCACCTCTCTTCCGAACGTTAATACTCTGAGAAATCAGCTGACTATAATGCGGTAATATACTTCGAATCATATTTTAAAAAAGACGCCCAACCATACCGTAAACTGGTACAACATTTTTAGATAGGGTCAGGGGAGTAGTTGTACTTTAAGCAATGGACGTATCATTGCGCCATCTGTTGTCATAATGAAGCATTATTTTATGCTAACTTCCTTGTTGCTAACTTGAAATGTGCTTTGATACTACACAGTGCCGGTGCAAGGCATTTTGGTGCCCTAGTCGAGATCAGATATCTAGCGCCCCCTTCCCAATCACGCCCTCCCCCACCCGCCCATCATGATTTGCTTCTTAGCCCAGCGCCCTAGGCGACTGCCCAGTTCGCCTAGCGGAAGCGCCGGCCCTGGTACTATACTGTAATCATTGTCATAGCAATTTTATCAATAGGATATTAAAATTTGTAATAACTGACATAATTTTTACCATCCGAAAGAACTACATAATCAGTTGAATCTCAAAATACGACATCGCAGAAGGAAAATAGATATAAGCATTTACAGCTTGCATCAGTGAAGAATTGAAAATTTATGAATATAATTTTGGATATCACTTGCAAGCAGCCATTTACAATACTGCGGAAGGAAAGTAGCACATGCAAACTGCCACGTACAGTTTGCATCAATGAAGAATACAATGTACATGGATAGCATTACGAAAGTAGCACTTGCAAACAGCCATGTACAATAATGCATCAAGAAAGATTAGAAAATGGATGCATATAATTATGGTGGTAATCAACTACCATAGATTTATCGGACCTTATCAGTGCCGTAGGCAGTTGGCAGTGGGTTGCGATTCATTATTCCGTATTATACAATGCAGATAAGATTTCGTATGTAAATGAAAGCAGGCTGGGTTTAAACAATATAGTGAAACTATTGACAGGGTATGACATTTAGTCCAAAATAAATAATTGAATTAGTTTCGAAACTGAATAACGATTATCGACACCATGATCGCCAATGAAATATAGTAGTCTGGGATAAGAGGTTTCTGGTTCAATGTCAAATATCGTATAATCAGTTAGAAATAAAATGACAACTAAACAAATGGATTATTATATAAAAAAGGAATAATAACGTTGAGCAAATTATTGAAAATCACCACCAGAAGTGTGAGTTGGATTTGTAATGTAGTTTTAACAATTTTTCAGTCATCGCTAAGTTGAACAGTTGTCAACGAGTCAGTACAAACCCTAGGTGTTACTCTCGACAGTACTCTCACAGTGCACCAACATGTCATGAACATATCCAATCAAAAACTAGGTGTTACTCTCGACGGTACTCTCACATTGCACCAACATGTCATGAACATATCCAATGGCTGCATATATTGAACTCAGACGCATCTTTAGAGTACTTCGATCTGAGCACACCTCACCACTGTTCTGCACCCTACACTGGCTGTCCATTCAATACAGAATAATTGCAATCAAAGTAGCTAGTATTGGAAAGTAATGTTTCGATTGGTTAGAATGTTACCACGTGATCAAAATGAATTGCGTTCATTTCAGTATGAACTGTTAGGAGAACTACTTTTCAAAGAATACCCACGTCTATAAATAGAGTCACGTGTACAGCAGACGATACACAATGATAGTGAAGGCAGAAACAAAGTAAACATTAAAGGGAAAGAACAATTTTACAATTTCTTTTAACAATAATTGAATTACGTTAATCTGAAAGATTAAAGCAACATATACTTCACATTTTTTATCAATAAAAATATTATTTCTTTGTTGAAATATGTTAAAAATATGCATAAAATATAAGTGCGCTAGGTCAAGGTCACCGGCATTACGGCTATCGTGTCAGAAGTTTGGAGATTAGTTCGCTAACTTTGCCTTATCAGAAAGATTTCGCGCATGATGATATTTATAATTTTGACCCTTCTATATTTGACGTGCCTTTTTAAGTGGAAGAAGTATTACAAACTGAGTTGTCATTTCGTTTGACGGGTGAAAGGCTGATTTAGCGGCCTACAGGATGATCACAAACCAAAACACTTCAAATCACTTAAGTCTCTAAAACATATCGGAACAGCGGTACTCAAAATCTACCAATAAATACACTAAATGGGGCTACAAAACTTGTACAGGTAGATTCAATAATCATAATAAATTAACTATAATACTAATAGTAATGACCAGTATACTGGACTGTTCATTAATATAAGCATTAGTAATATTGCTTGATACTTACCGGTAATTTTTTCTTATGTTTTCTTAAATTATATATTATGAAAAGGCAACAAACTGTTTCATTCATGCCATTTTTATACAAAAAGACTTACCTTGCTTATAAGTGAATAAAATACAGTTTATCTTTATATTAATATTTGTGACAGCATAAAAAATGTAACAAATTTGTTATATAAATACAAATTATGGAAAGGAGATATGCAAGAATGATTGTTCCCAAAGATCTAAATATTTCAAATGCTATAAAATAGTTTCTACCAAGCAGAACAATATATGACTTTCAGAATGATTCAAAGATAAGAATATAGAGATAGAACTTAAGTCATCTTAGTCTGCACATTTGGCCCAAATGTTAACCATATTTTATGCCAAAGCAGCCCCTAAGGTCACCACAACATGAAAGAGGATGCTCCATGAAGCCCGAGCTAAAGAATACCATAAAACACTTTTAAAAATGTTGGAGCTACTATTAATTGCTTTATTCAGGTTGAATGTTGTCATTCAATTAATAATGTATTGCTGCACACCCTGAGTTTAAAAATCAAACAACATGTTAAATGGAAATATAAAGTTGAACTCAACACATGCCAGTTATTCCTCCATCAGACATGTATGCTATCAATCAATACCTGATGCATGATAATCCTATCACACTCAGATACAGGGTTTGGTTATACCTCTCCATCCACTATGTTACACTTGGATTAGAATTCCACAGCCAATTAATACCCACCAGTCTCTGATTATGTAAATTTGACCCATCAAACTATGGAAACAAATCATGATGGAGACTTAAATGCTAAGGAGGAAAATGTATGCAGCTGGTGGTCAAAAGTGCCCAGTCAGGTCAGTAAAATACTACCTCGCACACATTAATCCAAGAGCTGAATCACTGTTTTATCACATTGATAAAAATGCTATTGAAAATTCCCAATTTTGTCAAATATGGTATACCACAAAATGAGTTGGAAAGAGACAATTAAGCAGTTTTATGCCTGACATATGCAAAAATACCCATATATCTGCAAGATATACTGCTCACTCTCTTTGTGCCAAAGCTTTGAATGCAATGATCAACACCAACCTTCCTGCTAGGTACATACACAAGGCCCAGCACTCAACATTAAAAAAAATGATTAACACTCTTTCCAATTGATGTTCAAATGTAACATTGTCTGCTCAAGAATATTTTGCAGTACTCACTTTCATGCAAATGTAAAGGTTCAAATGACCTCAACAAACTCAAGAAATCTAACTCAAGAAAATGTTCAAATGACCCCTATAAACCCAAGCAGTACATATCAAGTAATTGTTACTGAATCTGCTCAAAATCTCTTGTTACGTGCTTAGGCTCGAATAAGCAGCAACACAGAAAGAGTGAAAACTAACAAGCTTGTATAACTTTAACAATGATTTTATTAAGTACAATTATTTTCATAAAATAAATAAACTTACGGTTTTAGAGAATCAAATCCAACAAATATAGAATTCACAAAATAATCCACTAATGGAATTTCAAGTCCTGATAAATAAATGTTCTAATAGTTCCAGGTTCGAATCTTGACGATGTAATAATCCAAAATGGCTGACAATGTCACGTGGTACAGTTCTTGTTTTTAATCATCCAATTGAAATTATGAAACATATGTCCTTTTCCAGATAAATAGAATAATTCTTCTTTTCCAACGAATTGACACAAGTCCAGAATAATATTAACACTCAAACATAAATACACAACCAATAACTTACAGCCCAATACTTCTACTACTGTCAGCTTCTAAAATACAGCTATATATATTGTTTTTCTGAAGTAAACAAGTGATCATGCTCTTTTCTAGAAATTGATAGAAGGTCATGGAAGGTCACAGAAAGAGACTACCTTACTAAAAATAACATACTCTAGATTTTTCTTACCCCTAAGAACTAAAAATAGAATGTTGTCCCTAAAATTAACCAATAGATAAAGAGGCTTGTTGACAATGTCTAAAGCAAGGTCAGGATTTAGGTCAAACAAGCCAAGGTCAAAACTTGTTTACAATTAGAGAATCTAAGTCAGCCTGAACATTCTAGAAAAATTTCCCATTTAATGAATAATAAATCCTAAATGACAAATTTGGATTTAACAACTAAAAATAAATAAAATTAAATCCAATAGCCGTAACACCTTCCCCCATAAAATAAAAAGAAAGGTTTATATGATAAAACTTTATTTTTATCACAAACCAATTTACATTAAAAATTACACAATATAATGAATTATACACGGGAAAGAGTGTCTACAATTATTTTATCAAGAAATAGCCTCAACCTTTTAACTTGTCCATGTCCCACAAAATGTCCTAGGAAAGGCACACAATCACAACAGAACTCACTTTTAGACAAATTAATTGTCAAACATACATTAGTGAGTCTGTTAAAGAATTATCGAATTGTTGCTAGATGTTCTTTCCAGGTGTCGTTGTAGATGATGACGTCACAAATTTCTAGACCAGAGATGAAAATTTTTCAGAGACGTTGAAATGGACTTTCTTTATATTGGTAGAGTCCTTTTGGAGTCGCAATGTTGAGTTTTCCTTTGCTCTTTCCGTAGTGAAATCTGCCAAAATCCTTTCAGAAGGTCAGAATTTGGTGACGTACTTGGCATTCCCAATTTTATCAATAGAATAGTCACTTCTTGTTAATGGGAATGAATCTGTTTTTGTCACTCTGTTCACCTTCCTATAATCAGTACACATACGGAGAGTTTTAATCACTTTTACTGGGCTTGATAAAATCATTCTCCAGCAAATATTGAATTTCCTTTTTCAAGTATTCCTGTTTGAGTGGACTCGTCCTGCATGGAATTCTCAATCTCAACGTCATGAAAATTTTGTTTGTCCTGGTAAGAATATCTGGACATAAGTGCTCATATAATAATAACTTTCAGTTCATTTCTTTCTTGCACTTGCAACTGTGAAAGTTTCTGGTCTAGATTTTTTACAATTTCTAAATTCCAACAATTCGTAGCTCCAAAATCAGTCGAATCCTGATGATATTCCTTCATTAAGAGGGACTGGTACAACTAAATTAATTATATATTTAACATGGCTATTTCTTTCAATACACTGGTACTCCTATAATTAATTTAGATCCCAGGAGCACTAATACTATAATTTAACTAATTCATTTTCTTCTTAACTTTGTAAGGGCCGTAATATCTAATTTGAAGTAAAGTAAGAAGAATGAATAAGAGTAACACAACTCCATTATCAGACTCAAAAGTTCTCTCCCTTGTATTTCTTTCAAACCTTAGCTTCATTTTTAACTTTAATTGATTACTTGACTTGGTCTTAGATAAGGAATCCACACAATCTACCATAATTCCACTGAATGTTTCATCAAACGTAGGAATAGGTTGCAGATGAGCCTTACGTATCTTCTGATTGGGTTTTCCTACCATTTGACAAGCATGACAATATCTACAATATTTGACGACATCACTTTTGATTTCTGGCCAATAGAAGTGATTCAAGATCTTGTGATACATTTTATTAATCCCTAAATGACCAGCCAAAGGAGTTTCATGGGCCAGATTAAGTATTTCCTGTCTGTAAGGTTTTGGAACTACTATTTGATAGTTCACTGACCATTTATAACCAACAGGTACCTCGGAAGGTCTCCATTTTCTCATAAGAATTCCATTTTTAATGAAATAACAGACAGGAACTTCAGTAACTTCAGTCTCATTTATGACCCTTTGAAACAAACAGGAGATCTCAGGATCTTTTTCCTGTTCAACGACAAGTGACTGTCGTTTATCACCCTGATTAAGAGAATGAGTTATTAAAAGATGATCACTATGATCAATACCTTCTGATTGATCTAAACCAAGAGTAAACGTGATCTCATCAAAAACCTGACCTATACAAGTGCCAGTTGAAGGAATGCTGCCTCCTGTAACATCACTCTCAAAATCACCACCCTGATTAGAATAAAGAGAATGAGTTGTCAAAAGAGGATCACTATGATCAATACTTTCTGATTAATCTAAACAAGAAGTAAATGTGACCTCATTGAAAAACTGACCTTTACAAGCGTCAGTTAAAGGAATACTGGCTTTTTCAACACAAGCCTGACCCACGCAGGTATCAGGTAAGGGAATGCTGCCCTCAATAACATAAACCTGACCCATGCATTTGTCAACGAAGGGAATACTGCCCTTTTCAACTTCATTCTCAAGAGCTTTCTTTACCATAGCTCTAGTAACTGTACAAGCCTGAAATATATCAGGGATTTCTTTTTTAATTGGATCAACTTTCTGATCCAAATTAGGCTTGTCAGTCACAAGTGGATTAACCACAACCTTGTCTCCAGCTAAGTCGTTGCCTAGCAATAAATCTATTCCCTCAACAGGTAAAACCGAGACTGTTCCGATTGTCACAGGTCCTGACACTAAGTCTGATGACAAATTTACACAATGGAGAGGAACATTAACAAAGCAGCACTCCAACCCCTGAATAAGAACACTTTCATTAGAAGAAGACTTCTCAGATAAAGGCAAAGTACCTGATAATAAAAGACTCTGAGAGGCTCCTGTGTCCCTTAAAATTTTAATAGGGGTGGGATTGGCCGAATCACCCAAGAGTGATACAGAACCCTTCGATATGAATGGTTCATAATTCTCCATATCACAATCAGACTGGGATTTATTAGACCCAACAAATGTATTGCTTTCAATACATGACTGTGACCTTGACCTCTTGTAAATAAGAGCATTTGGAACTGGTCTATCTTGATTCTGTTGCCTATTTTTCAATTTATAGCAATCAGAAATAACGTGTCCTTTTTTCTTGCAAAAGTTACACGTCGGAAGAGACAAGGATCTAGAATCAAACTTCTCTGAAGTCTGATTTTTGAAAGTTGTGTTAGTTTGAGTTTTAGAAGGGCTTGAATTAGGCGGAAATTCTTTTCTGCCAGAAAATTGTTGAGTAGAAGTCTTGTTAACAAAAGGAACTTTATGTGTCAAAGAATATTCGTCAGCAGCTCGAGCAGCATTTTCCAAGGTTTCAATCTGATGCTCCTCAAGATAAGTTTTAACATCATTATGGACACAGTTTTTGAACTCTTCAATTAATATAATTTGCTTGAGATTTTGATAATCTTGCTCGACTTTCTTGGCTAAACACCATCTATCAAACAACTGCTTTTTTTGTCTAGCAAATTCGACATGAGTTTGTCCAGCTTCTTTTCTGTAATTTCTAAATTTTTGCCTATAAGCTTCAGGAACTAACTCATAACCTCTTAAAATGCATTCTTTAACTACGTCATAATCACCACTTTGCTGAACAGACAGTGAAGTGTAAATCTCACTAGCCTTACCAGTAATTACACATTGTAGTAACTGAGTCCAATTCTCTCTTGGCCACTTTAAATTTTCTGCAACTTTTTCAAAAAGAATAAAATATTTGTCTACTTCTTTTTCTTTAAAAGGGGGCACTAATCTAATATTCCTTGCTAAATCAAAATTCTGATTTGAAGTATGACGGTGATTCTCACTTGCCAGCTCTAATTCTTTCATTTTACACTGATATTCCCTTTCTTCCTTCTCTCTCTCTCTCTCTCGTTCAATTTGTTTTTCTTGTAACCTTTCCTGTCTCTCTCTCCTCTTTTTCAAATTGTAATTGTCTTTCTTTCTCTCTTTCATGAAATTCCAGCTTCTTAAACTCTAATTCAGATTGTAATTGTCTTTCTTTATCCCTCTCTTGTCTCTCTCTCTCCTCTTTTTCAGATTGTAATTGCTTTTCTCTCTCCCTTTCCTGAAATTCTAGCTTTTTCAACTCTAATTCCATCTTGAATTTTAATTCTAATTCATCCAGTTTAATGTCAGAGTCTGGTGTAGACTTACTGACTGGAATCAAAGCACTTTGTTCAAAAACATCCTGTTCTACCAAATACTGGACCAAAATCTTTTTGATATCTTGTTTCGTTAAAGAAGCCTTCACTTCAGAAAGATCGTATTTTCTGGCAAGTTGAACCAACTCGTCTTTTTTGAAAAGATCTAATTGCTCCTGGGTAGGATTAGAAAGAAATATTTCTACCTTAGATGTCATTTTGATACAAGCGTGTTAGCCTCACTAAAGATTTAAAATTCTCAAAAACTAGGGGAAATTCAAATTTAAATTCAAATTTATCTCAAATCTCAATCTCAATCTCAATCCCGGACGAGCCCCCAATTCTATGTTACGTGCTTAGGCTCGAATAAGCAGAAACACAGAAAGAGTGAAAACTAACAAGCTTGTATAACTTTAACAATGATTTTATTAAGTACAATTATTTTCATAAAATAAATAAACTTACGGTTTTAGAGAATCAAATCCAACAAATATAGAATTCACAAAATAATCCACTAATGGAATTTCAAGTCCTGATAAATAAATGTTCTAATAGTTCCAGGTTCGAATCTTGACGATGTAATAATCCAAAATGGCTGACAATGTCACGTGGTACAGTTCTTGTTTTTAATCATCCAATTGAAATTATGAAACATATGTCCTTTTCCAGATAAATAGAATAATTCTTCTTTTCCAACGAATTGACACAAGTCCAGAAACATAAATACACAACCAATAACTTACAGCCCAATACTTCTACTACTGTCAGCTTCTAAAATACAGCTATATATATTGTTTTTCTGAAGTAAACAAGTGATCATGCTCTTTTCTAGAAATTGATAGAAGGTCATGGAAGGTCACAGAAAGAGACTACCTTACTAAAAATAACATACTCTAGATTTTTCTTACCCCTAAGAACTAAAAAAAGAATGTTGTCCCTAAAATTAACCAATAGATAAAGAGGCTTGTTGACAATGTCTAAAGCAAGGTCAGGATTTAGGTCAAACAAGCCAAGGTCAAAACTTGTTTACAATTAGAGAATCTAAGTCAGCCTGAACATTCTAGAAAAATTTCCCATTTAATGAATAATAAATCCTAAATGACAAATTTGGATTTAACAATTAAAAATAAATAAAATTAAATCCAATAGCCGTAACACTCTATCAAACACTATATGCTAATACAATGAACTCTATGACAAGTTCATCCAACTATCATTTCAATAAATTCACCTTCCAGTTTAGCTGCAACTAAACAAAGTGCAAACAAGTTAAGAAAATACATGATATGCAAGTTAAGTGTCAATTATCCAGTCTAGAACAATTATTTTTTGTCATGTATAACTCCTGGTACTTTTTATGTCAATTTCCAGTTAATAATTTTATATAAATTTTCTAAACTTATGTCCTAAACTTAATGAGATGAGAGGGATATGGTTATGAATCATTGTGACTAAACAAATCATGTAAAAAAAAAATAGAGAGATAAAATAAGTACTCAATTATTTTTTAACTGCGTATGTCTGAACCAACAAAAATGATCACACACTTTCTATAACCTAACCTCAAACACCAAGATGTATTAGTCAAGCCTGTTTATATGCACGAAAATAGGTTTTGAAGAACGAAATTAGATCACTCACGTGTGATAAATATGCATACATTCCTGGCCATGAATCCTGACTTTAAATATAGAGCTCCAATTTGAATACACGTGTTCATTAAGGTAAAATATCAAAATCACGGTAGCAAATTCAATACATCATTTTCCATTGAATCAAGGACTGTTATTATGATGACCTTATTATTTGGCGTTATTTGCTGTGTGATTCGGCAACTGACAGTTTATACCACGATGAACGCAGAAAAAACAACGTTAAACTCTTAAATCAAACACAAAATTTGTTCTCTGTGCTATGTTTCAATGACAGACTCCAGTCCAACATACATATCCGGCCTTACCAATGTGCATATACCATCAAGATACGTACGCTCCTCATCTGACAATCGTATACTCATTATTCCCACTATGAAAACGAAGTCATATGGACAATGCTCTTTTGCATACCAGGGTCCGGCAATGTGGAACGAATTACCCATTGAAATTAGAAACAAATACATAGTGGTCCCTTTTAAGAGTGCTCTTAAAACTCACCTTTTTCGACTGCAGGGACAAACTTAGAGACCTAATAATGTTTTTGTATCTTATATGCTTTCAGAATGTTTTTATGTTTTCCAATTTCGTTGGTTTTGTTATTTGTTTTTCTGTAGTGTAGTTATATCATTATAGATGTTGTAAAGCGCTTATAGCGTCTAAGCAAAAGGCGCTATACGAAGTCTTCATTATTATTATTAAATGGCACGGATATAGCGAAACATTTAAAAATATTTTTTTAAACTTGAAAACTAACTAAGGCTTTAATAAATTTATTCGTATCTTCGTAAAATGGATTTACATTTTACTTTTTTTTATTTACGTAATTCGATTAAATATTTGTGATATGAATCTGTCAAAGCTCCGCTTTGGTACAATAGATTAAATATTTTGATATGAATCTGTCAAAGCTTTGGTACAATTGATTAAATATTTTGATATGAATCAGTCAAAGCTCCGCTTTGGTACAATAGATTAAATATTTTGATAAAGATGAAATAAAATTTCATATTTTTGCGATCTTAAATTTCAGCTGTTTGGTGGTTACAACAACTGATTGAGGACGTTGATGATAATGTTTTGCGTTTAGAAAAGACTAGATGAAAATGTTAAAACTATGCACGAAGCAGATCACGAAAAAGCAGAATTTTGTTGTGTTTGTAAATAAAACAGTTTGTCATGGCTTGAAATGGTGACAAGGTTTATGATCTTTGTCATGTAGCAGGACAATATCGTGGAGTTATTAACAACAGATGTAATCTAACATTTAAGGCACCAGATTATATTCCAGTTATTTTGCACAATTTTAGAGTATACGACAGCCACATTATCGCGGAGGCTTTTGGTGATCCTGAAATAGTTTCTAAATGAAAACTCAATAAAACGATAAAATGTTTACCATTTAGTTTTGAAAGGTATATGTATATGTCAGTTACTGTAGGAAAATTACGTTTCATAGAAAGTTTACAATTATGTAAGCATCATTAGATGAACTGTTATAAGGTTGTACTGAGTTCTACAACCTAGAATATTGTTTCGGTGATAAATTAGACTTATTAAGAAAATTAAGTAATATTTCCGTACGAGCGTCTAGATGATTGGGATAAATTTACTGAAACCTCGTTAACAGACTGAGAGACGTTTTACTCCCAACTAAGCAGTGAACGTATAACAGACCAAGAACACGAAACATATGGAAAGAATTTGATTGCAATTGCCAAAACATGGTCATTATTATGATTTGTACTTAAAAACTTATGTGTTACCACTTGCTGACGTTTCAGAAAGCTTTAGAAATGTTAGCTATAATTATTACGGATTAGATCCATGTTGGTATTAATCTGCACTGGGTCTATATTGGGACGCTTTTTGTTAAAGTTTAGCAAAGCTGAGATAGAATTATGGATAGATGTTGAAAAGAACAATTTTATTGAAAACGGTATTTGGGGTGGTATAAGCCTAAATATTCGGTTGCAAATAAGAAATATATGAAAGAATTTAATCCATAATTACAATCAAAATATATTGTTTATTATCACTCAAACCATGTACATGGATATGTGGCTTTAAGTGCATTACAATAAATCAGTTTTATCAGAAACCGAAAAAGAAATACCAGAAAACGTTTCATATTATGTTGAAGTTGATCTCAATTATCCTGTAAGTTACATGATTTGCATATTGATTCTCCATTTTGTGCGGATAAAGCAAATTCGTAAATTTGTTCCAAATTCTATGAACAAGCTAAATTATGGTGTACACTACAAAATTCTTAAACGGTTTAGTGTCGGGAAAAGTTAATAGTGTTCTAAAAATGTAATCAATCACCCAAGATGAGAGATAATATTAATTTTAATACTTTAAATCAGCGAAAACTGATTTTGATTTGATTTGTTTGTTTCTTTTATTTGGATTGTAACGTAGCTTTAACATTTTTTCAGTCTACAGTGAGGCAGTGTATAGTGATGTCTAGCACTTTGGCATCATGCCGCAGCCATGTAGCACGATGTCCCAACCAGTCACATTATCTTAGCTACAGGCTGACCAGTCCTAACACTAACCTCTTAAAGCTGAGCGTCAAGTGAGGAAGCTGTTAGTAATATTTTTGTAAGATTTTTGGTATGACTCGGCCGGGATCGAACCCACGAATCCGCTTCCACGGCGAGATCTCTAACCACTAGACCACTAGGCTCTTAAAACTCACCTATTGCGACTGCAAGAACAAACTTAAAGACCTAAACTTGTTTCCTACCTTAAATATTCTCAGCATTTGTTCTCTTCCAATTTCACGGTGTTTGTTTTCGTTTTTTTTGTATTCATAACATTATAGATGTTTTAAAGTGCTTAGAGCTTCTAAAGATTAGGCGCTATACAAAGTCCTCATTAGTATTATTATCATTTTTTAGGAAATGGGAACTTGATGCCTTTCATTAGCACGCACCAAGGCAGCTGAACAGCCTGTGTGGGAATCGAACTCGAGACCATTGACATATGGGTCTGATACTCTGCTAAGTATCCTTTCGCGTCTCCCGAGGTATTCTTGTTTTGGAAGAGAATATTAAATACTTTTAGTTAGTTATGATTTGTAGAGGAAATAAAGATTATATCCATACAAATCTAAAATCCGATGACGGAAGGAACTAAGAGCTAACGCAAAATGTCTGTATTACATGTACAACAGTAACATCTTAGATATTCCTACAACGCAACACTAATTGATTCTCCATTTTTTTTAAATAAAGAAATAAATACAATTTCGGCGTCTGACTGGTGAGTGATGTTGAATTTCGACAGTTTTAATAAGAATCATTTTGATGATTTTGCATTTTCACCATTTTTTAATGCAGCAAATTTTTGGCAAGCACCGATAAAATATAAAATATGATTTGTAAAGCATCTTGCCCCACAAATTAATTATCTCTGGAAAGAAAAAAAAATGTGATTGAAGTAAAGATTGGAAAAGGTTAAAATCTAAATCAATATCACGTAAACGAAAGTAGTGCACCACGTGACCTCTGGTGCAGATTGTTCTGCAGCCGGAGATGACATTTTAAATATTAAACTAACGCTTAAGAGGAATAGGCATGCGCAGATCATTTCACGGTATCCTGCTATGCGGGTTCCCCATATCTGACGCAAATTATAAATCTCAGTTAATATGTAAATGGAAATATAATTGGTAAATAATCAGCTTAATATAATAATGTATCATTCCAGCATCTACACAAATTAAATAGTTTACTAAAATGTTAAAAGTTCGAGACAGTGCAGTCAAGCCGACCATGATCTAAGTTAGCAATAACACAATCGGTAAAGCCACAAAATAGGGACCCATCGTGCTTTTAATAAGATTAACAGAGAAATGAATTCGAAGTACTTCAGTACAATGCTAAGTACACTCAACGTGTTGGAATGTGTTGCTGTCAAGTACTGTAAGCATATGTTCTACTAATTTTAAACGATTCGAACGCTCGAATCATACTAGACTATCTCATTCCCCATGGTGTAGTGTGATACAGTCGCTATAATTTGAATATGAGGTCTCAGAAATGATCTTATTTCAAAGATGGTTGTGTACTTATTGCCCTTTTCTACTCTCTTGACATGTGTTATTTGATATTTATATTGATATTTATAATGTCAGTTATATATATATATATATATGGTTTTTATAATCCATCTGGAATTATGCGATGAAATAGCAATATATTATGTTGCTGTAACAGGTTTTTAAGTAATTTCGTTCTGTACATTTTTCGGCAGAATAAATGAGACTCGTGGTTCTAACAAGTCAACACATATGTAAAACAAAACATAACAAAAAGGGAGATAAATTAAGAAACGGAAACAAGAAAAAAGAAAAACAAATCGAATATCCATTGTTGACCTAGATAAACGATCACGATAAACAATATTTAATTATGTATTTAAATGATTATTACCCCAGTATGACCTGCAAAGTGTATCGATAATGTAATTCGTTTTCATTGCATATGACCTGCAAAGTGTGTCGATAATGTTATTCCTTTCCATTGCATATGACCTGCAAAGAGTGTCGATAATGTTATTCATATTCATCGTAAATGAAACAGACATGATGTCCAACCTAGTTACATTATGTTAACACCAGGACCATCAGTTAGGCGAGGCAGCTGCCAGTACTAATTTTGGAAGTCTTTGGTATGACCCGGCGGGGAGCATGCTCTAATCACTTATGCCGCCTGAGCTTTCCAAAAAAAACATGCAAGAAAATTAAATAAACAAACAGATCAATAAATATATGACCTTATTTTTTTATATTTATTTTATTAATGGAGTACATTAATAATTAATAATTTCTTAAAACATTTGTCATCGACATTCTGTTTTTAACAATTACAGCCAACTTTTTCAACGGTCCCATATGCTAATTAGGCCCTAGAATGCCATGGATAATTCGAAAAATGAAATGCAATTTTTCGTATTTTCCCAAGAAAAAATTAAAATTTTACACCTACTTCAATTGTAATAAATTCAAACGAATTTTAATTCAAATGCATAAAAACATCAGTAAAAATAGAAAAAGTTATTATTTCATTTTTAATAATTAGTATATGTATATATTATAACATGTACAGCTGTTCAAACCGCTGCTGTGGCCTAGTGCTTATAGCGTCCGTCTAGGATGTTCGAGGTCTCGGTTTTCGAAACCCGGCTGAGCCATAAGAAAAACTTCTGTAAATGGTACTAACAGCTGCCTCGCTAGGCGCTCCGTATTAAAGGGTTAGTGTTAGGACTGGTCAGCCTGGTGTCAAGATAATGTGATTGGGTGGGATATCATGTAACATGTCGGTGGCATGATGCCACAGTGCTAGACATCTCTATAAACTGCCACATATAGACATGACTGAAATTTGTTTAAAGCTAAGTAAAATCTCTCTCTCTCTCTCTCTCTCTCTCTCTCTCTCTCTCTCTCTCTCTCTCTCTCTCTCTCTCTCTCTCTCTCACACACACACACACACACACACACACATGCACGCAATAATTCATTAAAGTATTCGATTTGGTTAATTAAAAAAACCCAGTAGAACCTTCTCAAGCACATCTTAAATCAAGTGACTTCCCGACCATACTCGCTTATAGTCGGGCCCGACTGCAAACTGTAATACAAAAATCAGCATGCTCTATCGCAATACCACTGGTTTTGTCAAAGGGTCTGCATGTAAATTCATCTTCGATACAAGATTTCAAAAAGTTGGGGAGAAAAACAATAAACCACACAAAAATATATTAAAACCGATAAATGGTAAGTAGAAGATATACACTTAGGCAAATACAATTTATCACTTTCAGTTCAGCTTGAAACAACACTTAGATCTATAGTAATTCTTCAACCAAGATGTCTTTTTAACCTTTGGATATATATTTCACCTTCAAGTTCCCATTTTAAACGCCAGATATCGTTAAATTGAATAATGTAAACCCGGCAGGTAATTCATTTTCAGCTTTTTCTGCAGGAAATTATATTTATTGTACCATTAACCAACCGTGTACTATGATTTATGTGGATTATATAAACAATGATAAAGAAAGGAAATAGTTCAATCTACCATATGTAGCTATGCATGATAGTAAGGTTCTCACAGCTTCACAAGGGTCTGAATTGCGTGAGTCAGATAACAGTCTTTGCCTTATTTTTGCCGCATGAGCCCGATAGAGAGGGTCCGAATGTTTCCCGATCGAGAGGGTCCGAATGTTTGCGTAGGACAATTGGTGTTGCCTTGTCGTTTACTGCATAATCCTGATTGAGAGGGTCCGAATGTTCCTACCCTACACCAAAATATAATAAAGAATAATTTGTCTAACAATCCTGGACAAAACAATGGTCAAAGTAAAAATGGTTGATTGTTAGAACGGATAATTCGTTCAAATAATGAAGGAAATATAATAAAGGATAATTTGTTTAACATTCCAGGACAAAACAAGTTTAGGAGTAAAAATGGCATATTGTTAATACAGATAATTCTTTCAAACAATGAAGGCTTGCTTATCCTGAAGAAACAGCGTACAACGGTATGTTTAACTCAAATAAATTCAGTGTAAACTTGAAACTGCGTTGGATCGATACATCATTTTTTTTATTAAAATAACACTAGCGGTTGAAAATAGATTCATAGTTCCCAGCGTTCGCAATTTATGAATTGGTCCACACTGACTCAAGAATACCAAATGGCGAGCAGTCTTGAAATGGTGTCCATTTGTTATACGTGCAACTGACAAAATGGCGCGTTGATTTGATAAGCGATGATGAGAAATGTACCCAAGATGGATGTCCAACTGATAACTGCCACAGAACAGTCCTCTAATCCCTTCAGTGAAATTGCACATGTAGTTCTATTGGCGATTTCATCTATCACTTCGAGTCGTAAACAACAATGGTTGAACGTTTATTGGATTGGATGGTGTTGTGGTTGCTGTTAACGTCACGTCACGGTGAAAGTTTAAAAGTGTTTTAATGGAATCCACTTAGTGTTTAGTGGTTTGTATGTTCAGAGATGACATTATCTGAGCCAGAAACAGTGACCTAAATTTTGTAACCAAGGATTTAGAGGATAGAAAAATATATCTTATTGTGTAAGACTGGCGTCGTCTCTTTGCTTTTAGACGTTTGAAAGTTTAGATCATACTTCACATTTCTGTTTGCCGCTGATCGTTCTTAAATTGTTTAGAGACTGGACACTTCTTAGCGTATGTTCACTTCAAGATAAATAAGTAATATTCTAACCTTAAATCAAGGTATTACGCACACTTGTATTTTCTATCTTTATGCACTTAGTCATCCTTTATTTAGCAGGTTTTTCATTATTTCATTAAATTCCTCAATACTCATAATATTTGCAATCTGATAGTTAATCTGAGGGTAATTTCTTTTTCTTTGTTAGTAATTAAATCGTTTGGAGAAAAAAATGCATTTTTCATAATGGCTTATGAATAAAGCATTGTCGTGATTTGTAAAGACAAGATTAATTATTCTATTGTGTGTTACGATAATGACGGATATTGCTTACCCAAAGAATTTTAAAATCATTTTTTGTGCCACAAGTCGCTCTTTAGATTAAAAGATTAAAAGACGACAAGTTAAGAGAATCTTTGTGTATTGAAGTAACAATAGCTCGTGTATTCCTGCATCAAAATGTATATTTCTGTTGTTGTTCTACATTTTATTTCTAGTTACAGGTTTGTTTAATTGGGACGTTGGCGAAGCATTTTGGGAAGCAACCAAAACGAGTGTGTATCGCAACCACTAATAAGAGATTCTTATAATGCTAGCTGAATTTCAGGAATGACGTATCCGGTGTTACGAATCGATTTTGTTTTTATTTCACTAGAATACACAGTGCAACTGTACAAATAACGCATATATATGTGAATTAAATCCCAGATAGTTCTAAATGTTCTATAATCGGTTCAAATGTATGATGTTCCAATTAAATACCATTGATATTCCAATCAAATTTAAATGTTAAATGTCTTGATGTGCCTGTGGTCTCGAATGTGCTAACGTACCAATGGAATGCAGCCATGTGCTAACAGTCTTTAGACGTATCACAATAATATAATCCAGAATGTTCTTGTCTGAATTCAGATTATAATTCCAAATTAATGATTTAGTCCAAGTAAGAAACCCTGTATAACGCTATTGTACCTAAAATACAGCACTGTGTTGCATTTTGGCATCTAAATATAGGACCGAATAACGCTACAGCACCAAAGTACACAATTGTATAGAACTATATCAACTAACGTATAGCATCTACAACACTACATCACCTAGAATACAGCACTGTATAACGAGATAGCACGTCAAATATAGCACTGTATAACGAGATAGCACGTCAAATATAGCACTGTATAACGAGATAGCACGTCAAATAAAGCACTGTATAACGAGATAGCACGTCAAATATAGCACTGTATAACGAGATAGCACGTCAAATATAGCACTGTATAACGAGATAGCACGTCAAATATAGCACTGTATAACGAGATAGCACGTCAAATATTGCACTGTATAACGATATAACACGTCAAATATAGCACTGTATAACGAGATAGCACGTCAAATATAGCACTGTATAGCGAATATAGCACTGTAAAACAAGATCTCTATAACATTATATCATATATTAGAGCAGTGTATAGAGCGTCCAATACAGCTTTTAGAGCTATGTAGACAATCCCACACAACTGTGTTGTACATTATATGCAACACTATATTACTATCACATTAAATATACATTGCATAGCGCTATATCATATTAAATACAACACAGTGTAGCACTATATCATATCAAATATAACACGATGTAGCACTATATCACATCAAATACAACACTGTGTAATACTATATCACATCAAATACAACACTGCATTGCACTAAAGCACATCAAATACAACATTGCATAGCACTATAGTACATCAAATACAACAATGTGTAGCACTATAATACAACACTGCAAATCACTATATCACATCAAATACAAAACTGCTCCTAAGAATCTCTTTCTAATTTAATGAAGGAATAATAACCTTAACCACTTACGGCTAACCGTAGTTTTATAATGAAGTAAACAAGTATACACTTATGGCTAACGTTAGTTTTAGAATGACGTTAACGCTTATGGCTAGCTGTAGTTTTAGAATGAAGTAAACACGAATGTATAACGGTAGTTTTAGAATGAAGTAAACACTTACGGCTAATGGTATTTTTAGAATAAACTTAATTCTTACGGATAACGGTAGTTTTAAAATGAACTTAATACTTACGGATAACGGTAGTTTTAGAATAATTTAATACTAACGGATAACGGTAGTTTTAGAATGAACTTAATACTTACGGATAACGGTAGTTATAGAATGATGATTATATTGAATAAAGTTGTAATACCTGAAATAAATATCTGCTGACAGTGAAATTATGTATTACATGGACATTTTACAATTACTGTTTTCCTTTGATATTCCTACAATATGCATAACAATTGTATCCAGATCTTATATATACAAATTATATTCGTGATTTTTTTTCTGAGCTTGATGTGCCGTGGTGATGCGCCGAGGACGTAAAGACAAGACAGTTTCATATGTCATGTTATGAGTTATTAAATGGACTCTGAACAAAATAGGAATGCGGTTATAAATGACTTGCATACAACATTTGTACGCTTTATAAATATATTCAGCATTTTATTATGAATAAAATTCAAAATAAATTAAGATCGATAATTTATCGCTACGTCTGAAAATGCTAACGAATGTGAAAGAACACACCAGTGTAGATTAATCTGAATGTGTGATGCTGAAATACGGATTAATCATATATATATATATATATATATATATATATATATATATATATATATATATATATATATATATATATATATATATATATATATATATATATATATATATATATATATATATATATATATATATAATAAAATAAATATCAACATCAGATCCACTATGCAATAGTAAATGTGTATGTAATAAAGCAAATATCAACGTCAGATCCACTATGCAATATTACACGTGTATGCAATAAAGCAAATATCAACGTCAGATCCACAATGTATTATTACAGGTGTATGCAATAAAGTAAATATCAACGTCAGATCCACAATGCATTATTACATGTGTATGCAATAAAACAAATAGCAACGTCAGATCCACAATGCAATATTACACGTGTATGCACGTCAGATCCACTATTCAATAACAAATGGCTATATAATAAAAAGCAAATATCAAACTGAAACCCACATTGACTGTAATCGTGAGAGTTTGAATGTAGCATGTGCTGATATTTCGTCAATCAGACATAATTTTAAAAACAAAAAAGTGTGAAAAGGTTTTGTTAAACTAAAACAAATGATTGGCATGGCAACATGTAGATAACACATGAACCCGTTAAAGGATTGAGCTATAAATCTTCATGCAAATGAAACTAGGGCATCAGGTATCATCTATTGAACTTTATATTTTAGCCGGAAAATATAAGTGTAAATATACAAATATGTTAGTGCAATGGATTGCATAAAGCATCACAGAGATTCCGGATTTCCACAACATAGTTTATATTCTTGATGTAAATGTTAAAGCTCAGTAAATTGAAATGGAAATGTATCTGACAGATAATCAGTCTAATTTGCTGCTTCATAGCTACGGAAACGTGCACCTGCATATAATTATAAGATAATCAACGCGATTTAGGCAAAGGTACGGTGAAATCATTACGACGTCTCTTTGTGCAGTTCATTAAAAGAAAATATGGCGTCCATATTCTTGACAAACAACAAAGCGATCGCCAAACGCGAATAAAATATCTGGAAACTTTTGTGGAGGCAGATATTAATAAATTTGATAGCCATTGCAATATTTGCACAGAAGAATAACTGATGTAATTCTCCTGCGTTTACAAAAAAAAAAAAAAAAAAAAAAAAAAACTAGTTAACGTTTTACATTTAGAAGCAAAGCGAAAATAATGAAACCCGAAAATCTCATTTGAACTGAAAATTTGTGTGAAATAGAGCCTAGCGTTTAATGGAAATTACGAAGCGATGACAAAATTTACAACGAAATAGAGAAAGAAAACAAAGTCAAAATGAGATTTGGGATTTTGTTGAAGAATAGATTAAAGAGAACGTGAAGGTTTTAGGAACTTAAGCCAGTCTAATAACTTGAAGTTCAAATTGTTAAAGTTGATATTATTGTTGTTGAAAATAATTTTCTTATGTCAGGGAAATAACGATCCAACAAATGCAACATCTGAAGCGGATTTAGGGTGAAGTCTTATGAAAGAGAAAGAGCCAGTTAATTTCAGATCTTTCCTGGTCTACTTAGAGAAGAACCTGTCTCACATAAAAGAAGATGCAATGAGAATGAATTAGATGTACTTAGGAACCATGCTAACTACACTCAGCGTGTTGGAATGTGTTGCTGTCAAGTACTGTAAGCATATGTAACATGTAACAAGTTGCAGATGAATGATGATACAACTGAGGCCATTATGATCACAGCACAAATACTTTCTCGTTCACACCCTTTACTTAAAGCTATATTTATCAGAAACACCAATATTAAAGTCACACAGTCAGTACGGAACCTAGGTATTGTTACACGCACAGGGGTATTCACTTGACCGAGCGGTGTCAAAACCCTGGCGCGAGTCACGCTGGAAGTCATATGTTTTCCCCAAATTTCCAAAGACTTCCATACAACTTGAGTTGTAAAATGGAAAGAAAGACGTGTCTGCTATAATTAATAATCTTTGCTCTAATCAATTGAAGACCCAGAGGAGACAACTTGCCCAAGAGTTCATTAACCGCCCCTTAGCATGGTTTTTCTTCATTATCATCCTATTTCCGTACCGCAAGCCCGTGATGCCATAGACATTCCACTAGTATTCCCTTACTAACTGGGAAATATTTAACTGCGCGACCCTAGGCCAGTCAATCCTCATAATTTCCGGCGTATCACGCTCATATACATACGCCCATTTTCCACTATGGACACATAAACGGTACCTACCAAGTTCCAACTTATTGATTCCATTCTATAATTTACTGATTTCCAACCATAAATACTGCCTTTTCAATCACAATACTTTTATACACCGCGGAATTTTAATATGGACTATGTTACAAAAAAAGGGACAGTCATTCGGCATGTACCCAAATTCACTACTAACGACCCCAGCATGGTTCAAATTCACCAACACTCGGCTCTGTGATGTTTGCTCCTACTAACTGGCTAACTATTTCGGGCTAGTAATGTTTCCATGGCACCGAAGACCAAATACTCGCACAAATTAAAAACGGGATGCTGTCAAATACACATACTCCAAATTTATTACAGTATTAATCTGGACAGTACTCTCACATTGCACTAACATGTCATGAACATTATGCAAGGCTGCATATCTTGAGCTGACACACATCAGTTCGATTCACAAATATCTTTCAGTTCATGCCACTAAAACACTTGTGTGTTCATTAGTACTTTCAAGACCGAACTATTTTAACTCAGTTATGTCTGGTTCATGATCAGAGTACACCTCCCCGCTGCTAGATATCCTATAACTGGCAATCTATTCGATCTAGAATCAAACACAACATTTGTTCTCTATGCTACGTTTCACTGACGGACTCCAGTAAAACATACCTATCTGGCCTCATCCATGTGTACACACCAGCAAGATTCTTACGCCCCTCGTTGGACAATCACAAATTTATTGACCTAATAATGTTTCGTACCTTATATATTTTTAGCATGATTTTATGTTTTCTAATTTCATGGTGTTTGTTTTGTAGTCATATCATTATATATGTTGTAATGCACTTCTTAAGATTAGGCGCTATACAAAGTCCTCATTATTATTATTATTATTATTATTATTATTATTATTATTATTATTATTATTATTATTATTATTATTAATACTACTACTACAACGTTTAATTATTGTATTATTATGTTCGACTTTTAAACAATTCGAACGATCGAAACATACCAGACCATCTCATTACGCATGGTGTCGTGTGATACAATCATTATAATTTGAATACGAGTTCTGAAGAAATGATCTTATTTCAAAAATGGTTGTGTACTTCATGCAATTTTTTACTCTCTAGACATATATTATTTGATATTTATTTTGATATTTATAATATGTTATACAGTCGGTCATAATCCATTTGGATCGCCAAAAAGACACGGTAGTGCCGATCTGTTGTTCTGTATGTTCTCCACGCAAATTCCGTATATTACGCGGAATACTTTAAAACCCAGTTATAAACCTGAACCTATAATGCATATAGTTTAAATTTCGGATCACATCACTCTCGGGAAGGACCTGATTACATATATTTGACTTTTAATAATCACGTTTGAATTTCTTTCTGCCCGATATTTAGTAGATTAAAGTAGAGATCCAATCATAACGTGTCTTGTCGTTTTATTAATTTTGTGTTAAGATTAACCCTACTACATATATGCTCATGTCTTCTACTTGACTAGCTTGGGATATGGTCGGAGTGTCTTCCATGTGTCTGGCTGGGTTATGGTTGGAGTGTCTTCTACATGTTTAGCTTGGGTTATGGTCGAAGTGTCTTCCATGTGTCTGGCTGGGCTATGGTAGGAGTGTGTTTTGCGTGTCTAGCTTGTTTATGATCGGAGAGTTTTCTATTTGTCGTGATTGGGTTATGGTTGCAGTTTTGTTTGCACATGTATCTTGTTTCTCAGTCAGAGTGGCTTCTGTGTCTCTAGGTTTGGTTATCGTCGCAGTGTTTTATGTTCGTTTAGATAGGTGTATTATCGCAGTGTTTTATGTTCGTTTAGATAGGTGTATGGTCGGCGGACTGGCTTCTGTGCATATAGCCTGGCTTATCGTCAGACTGGCTTTTGTAGCTTTGTTCACGGTCGGAGTGGCTTCTGCCGGTCTAGTTTGGGACATGGCGACTTTGTCTACTGTGTGAGTATCGTGGATCATGGTTAGAAAGGGTTTCAGTTTGGGTCATCGTTGAACTGTAATGTTGTTTGTTGTTTTTGAAACATATAGAGCCAACACTGGAGACAACAGTCTATTTACAACAGTACTACAGGGCAGTGTCCAGGATGGCAAAGGGAGAGATAGACAGAAAAAAGAGTGGACTGACAATATCACATAATGGACCAGGAAAAGGTTTGCAGACACAGGCATTGCCACTTGATCGAGACAAGTGGAGGGAACTGGTCATGTGTTCAGCAGCACAGTGACGACCACACTAGGTCAAGAGACTGATGATGATGATGGTGATGATGATGAAAGGAAGTAGTTCATCATATATAAAAACCAAGCAGCATTACAATGGTCATGCCTATTTCTTTATGGATGAACTGACATGGCAGCCGTTTAACTCAAATCAATCAAATTGTAAACCAGATATAAACATACAAATGGTAATTGAAATATAATCATGTTTAAATATTTTTTCGCGACCTACTTCGTGTCACTTCTAATGAAATTAATAATAATAATAATAATAATAATAATAATAATAATAATAATAATATTATTATTATTATTATTATTATTATTATTATTATTATTATTATTATTATTATTATTATTATTATTTTATTGAGGCCACTAGCCTGTATTACAAAATACAATACATGTAAATATAATGTACACCATGGTGTAAGACGTTAAATATGGTTGTTATAATAAGTATACACATATAATTTTCGACTATCTATACTTGATATTGAAAAGATGTTACTATCTCTAAGTACAGAATTCACAATTCGTTTGAGTTAGCAAAGATTGTATTAGATGAAAAACCTTACTGATTTAGTAAGAATGATTTATTACAAAACCGAAACGAAATAACACATTTTTAAATTTGATAGCTCAGAACACACGGTTAGTTGCATCTAGTTTTATTCAACAAAAAATAACAGTGGTGTAGGCAGCAAGTCGAAGGCATGATAACAGCCTTCATCCAGTATTTAATATATAGTAAAAAAAAAATACAAGGTACAAAGTGGGTATCCTTTGCACTCCCCTAACACAAGTGCATTATTGGTAATTTTTGAAACACCTGAATTCGATTTGCACAATTTTTAATGCTCAGTTTCATTATCAACGATTATTTCAATTTCACTCAATTCATATAACAAAACTTCGGATCCATATATATTAGTTTAATTACATAATAAATGTTTTTGAAAACATCCTCTACATTAAAACAGCCAAATAGTTTTTGATAATTCAAAATCCTTGAAGTACCATTATTTGCCTTAGCCGCTAGTATCTGCTTAGCTTTTGTCGAAACTAACTTTGGGGTGAGCATAGACCCATGTGTTTGTATTAAGGCACACGTTTAATACCGTTTTCTTTGAAAAACCACACTTTCTTATTTTTTAAATATCATCCATTTCTGAAAACACGGATTATAGTTTGATCAAGATTGACCAACATACCAATTTTCTTACTGACATTCGATAACATTTATTTAGTTCTGAAGTAGCTTTAATGTATCAGCATATATGTATGTTCATTGATTTATGTTTTGCTTAGATTGATTTTATGAAAGCAACACATTTTGAAAATAATAGTTTTCTCTAGCTTCGCATAGAAGATTGTTTGCGGTAATTAAATTTACTTAGTAATGATAAATTTCGATGAATTTTCCCAGTTGCTATCAAAAGCCCAATAAAATGAACGCAAAAGAGAAACAGGCACACTCTATAACGAAAGTTTGTATTAGTAATAGAAGAAAAAAAATGCTTTCTGAATTCGTATGAAAAATTCGACAACCATCATTTGTTGGATACATAAGGATAACCGTTTTGCTGCACATTTGCGAAGTTATATTTCGTTTTAAAACTATTTAATCCCTAAATATGTATTGAAATTTTAGATTAAACAATGTATGTGAATATAACCAATGACAGCCACTGAATAACGAGTCCTCCTCGTACCTTAATTGCTGACCACTGATCAGCATCTGGTCCAATGTGGCATATCAGTGAGGCAACTTCCATAATTGGACCAATTTGGAGCGGAGCGATTGCAAATCAATAACGTCTACGTCACAATTTAATATTATATACTATATATATATATATATATATATATATATATATATATATATATATATATATATATATATATATATATATTACAGAGGTAATGATTTAACGCGACCAGTCTCATTTCCTTATATTATTATTTTAACAATTAATTTAACTACTACTTTTAAAAACTAAAATTTGGCTCTTATTTTTGAATATATCCTTTTCTCTATACTTTCTTTTTCCCAGTAAAATAGGAAGTCAACGCAAAACAAAGTTAGGAAGAACATATCTTGAAAAAAAAAATCAGATGAGGACGATAATTTTGGTGAGAAAGGAAATGTTTCACTTTTAGTATAGACTGAAGCGTAATACAAACTCTCGGTAAATATTGTACCCAAGCTGGAGGTTCTCGTTTTGCAGTACATCGGATCTAATTCTTCACCGAAAAATACGCAAATGAAAACTATGGATATCCTGAACTTGACTTTTCAAGGGCAACACACTCTTTTTCCAGAATTTAACCCTGTTTTCCGGTCCATCAAGTGTCATTAAATACGCATTTAAAATGATTTATGTGAGCATTCAAAACAGTCATAACATAAAAGTAAAGACTGATTTCCTTCGAGCCATATTCTTTTCAGTTTAACAGGAATACGATCCCATCTTGCATCCTGTTTAATGCAAACCTCTTATCACTGTATATACACGTGTATGCTTAACTTGAATAAATTAAAATACATGTATCCATATTACCAATGTCCTTAATAGCCGTGATACTTTCATAGGTTAGGTACTTGTATCCATATTACCAATGTCCTTAATAGCCGTGATACTTTCATAGGTTAGGGGTTAAATTTACCAATGTCTAATGTAATATTTAAATAAAAAATTGTGAAGATTTCATAGTTTTCTCCGTCACTTGTTTTGTGTTTTTGTACCTTCAGCTAGAATACTCGTATCGTGACTAACCGAGCAGTTAGAAATATATAGCTTAATATTTGCCCAGTTCATAGATTTAGTACAATTACACGTATCTCTAAAAAGTAAGGTCTCGTGGAATTATTATTCAAGTTGTTACTAAACATCTCTGCTTCCCATAGTTTTCCCCGGCTTTGTATGTACCGAATATATTTTGTAAACTACATTCGTTTAACATTAATAGCTTTCCCTAGTTCTCTATTCATATACGGTAATGTTTTCAAAAAGGGTATGTATGTTTTAAGGAAGTATGTTTGTTTATAACATTTAAAAGAAAACATTTTCAACATTAAAACACAAATGACAGATTCAGAATCTGGAATGGAGCATTTAATAAATCATTGTTAATGTCAATCAAATCAAAATCTTTGCATCTTTTATACGGCGTTTTTCATAGTTGCAGACTGCAGTGCCTCTTAATAAATACCAAACTATTAAAATTGGGCTACTGATCGTGTCAAAAAAGCAGCAAACGTAAGCTGCTCAGAACATTTTTCTTTTTATTGATGCATTCTCTAAATGCATCGATAGTTAAACCAATGACCATAACTTTCTCACTCTTATATTCACGCATAAATGAAAATACCGGAGTCTTGCCTGTCTTTACACAAACATGATCATTGCCTGTACCCAGACTATTGTTTACCCCGTCTCCTTTGCGACCCAATCGAACCTACCAGCGCTAATCAAAGTATATTTAGTGACACATTACTGCGTGACGTCATCAGAAGACTCTCTGTGTCTCTGTCTCTGTCTCTGTCTCTGTCTCTCTGTCTCTCTCTCTCTGTCTCTGTCTCTCTGTCTCTCTCTGTCTCTCTCTCTCTGTCTCACTGTCTGTCTCTCTCTCTGTCTCTGTCTCTGTCTCTCTCTCTCTCTCTCTCTCTCTCTGCGATGCGTATAAGCAAATCGTTTGTTTCACGTATCCATTGAAAGGTGTTAACACTCTTTAGTCTTAAACCAGAACAGTTAGTAAAAGCCCAAAAATAATTTAATTATCTACGTTATAAATAAAATGAAAATTTAAGAGGATCTTTCAATATTGTGGACTAAATCCCAAATAATCCTAAAAGTTCTATCACATATCCAAAGTATAGATTATACCGAATGAACTCAAGTGGTGTTCCGAATAAATTTCAATCTTGAATTTGTTCATGTTTCAATAATTTTGAAGGTGCAGAAGTGCTAACAATCCTGATATGTTGCAATAATATTATCCAGAAAGTTTTTGAATGAATTCACAATACTCCCAAACGTTTTGCTACAAAATATCGATGAGCCCTTTGTACACTCCAATGAATAATGCAAATACATAACTCTCACATCATAACTGAATGCACTTAAACAATGCTTTGAAAACGCAAATGAATGACTGTTTACTTCTTCATTTCTTACAAAAATCTCCACAATCTCCTGTCGCAACACATATCTACTTGACCTTTGGCGATAAAAATCCCCACTTGACCTATGTCGCAATACAACCAAAATTATCCCCAACAGGAAGCATGTTTTAGAACCTTATAAGGTCATACTTAAGACAGGGTCTAGTTCTCAAACCCAAGTAAAATACCTATTTTTAGCTTCCAAATGATCCATATCTTAAACTATAATCATGGATAAAACTTAGCTATGCAATATGCTGTTACAAATGACCATCACAATTTACAAGTATGTACGTATGTATGTATGTATGTATGTATGTATGTATGTATGTATGTATGTATGTATGTATGTATGTATGTATGTATGTATGTATGTATGTATGTATGTATGTATGTATGTATACACATATATATATATATATATATATATATATATATATATATATATATATATATATATATATATATATATATATGTATGTATATATACGTGCATAACCGTCAATAACAAAGCACTTTTTCTACTTCCATGTCTTATATTGGCGTTTATAAACGTCGAGAATGCGCACTATTGTGTGACTGTATGATTTTGTACTCCTGTTTTCCCAATGTTTAGGCGTTTATGAACAAGATTTGGTGTAAATATATGTTTTTGTACCTCTATTTCTCCTATCGCATACATGCTTTCATAATCGGCAAGAATTTTAATATGACATGTTTGTTTACTGGCATATGTAACGTCTTATTTACGTATTTATAAACTGTAACATTATACTTCACAAAGGAATTTGTTTGCACGTGGCAGTAATACAGAAATATTACTTTTGGTTGTATATTTTGATATAATTAAATTTTCTGAATGATTTGTAATTAGCGTAAAAAATGTATTTGTCTTTTCTTTGCTCTGCGAATTGGCATAAAACAAAACAGTAATTGATAGACCAAGCTTGTAATCTGATTAAGTGCTATGAAATTACAATCCTAATAAGGAAGAACAATTAAATAGCAATTAATTCATCTCATATTATGAATCCTCGACATTTGTCAGAACAGATCACATTTTACCCTCATCAAAGCAGAGTCTTGTAAGCAGCTTTTGTTATTATTAACCAATTATATTTGATCCACTTAAGGTTATAACGGTATATTAAATGTTGGTTTTGCCAGTTACCGAGGTGAGTTGTTCTTTTTTTATACAGTATTTTTTTTTTATCACATACAAATAATCAGATAGAAATTATACTAGCTTAATTTGATACCTTTCAATATATATTTCATTTGTAATCATGTGACAGAAAGAATGAGCTAATTTATTTCATAAATTGTAATTATTCATTGTGCTATCGTATGTGCCTTTGTGAATGAATTCGTTCTTTCAAATGCCAGTTCTTGGAGTAATCATGTTCTTGTGGCATTAGTTTGTATTGGAGTAATCCTGTTCTTGTGGCATTAGTTTGTATGCAATAAACATAATTAAGTAATATGGTTATTTACTTTGAACTGAACGTTCCGAACATTGTAGACGGTGTTATGGTAAGAAATTTGTAATTAGCTGAGTGTGCGTAATTTTACGAAAGATATTAGTGCATCAGTACAAGGTTGCTATGTAGAGATTAAAGGAAGAGTATTGTTTGGCATCCGTGTCCTTATTAACATCATAAATGTTGTAAGTATGCATCCTAGTGAAAGTCTAATGCGACTTATAGAGATATAATTATGTTAATCTCATATGGCAACCTGGTATTAAGCTCTAATGGATTACTTGTATTAAACTCAAAAGGCATACTGGTATTAAGCTCTAATGGCATACTGGTATTAGGTTCAAAAGGCATACTGGTATTAAGCTCTAATGGCATACTGGTATTAAGCTCTAATGGCATACTGGTATTAAACTCTAATAACATACTGGTATTAAGCTCTAATGGCATATTGGTATTAAACTCTAATAACATACTGGTATTTAGCTATAATGGCATATTGGTATTAAACTCTAATAACATACTGGTATTAAGCTCTAATGGCATACTGGTATTAAGCTCTAATGGCATACTGGTATTAAGCTCTAATGGCATAATGGTAGTAAGCTCTAATGTCATACTGTTATTAGGCTCAAATGGCATACTGGTGTTAAGCTCTAATGTCATACTGGTATTACGCTCAAATGGCATACTGGTATTAAGCTCTAATGGCATACTGGTATTCAGCTCAAATGGCATACTGGTGTTAAGCTCTAATGTCATACTGTTATTAGGCTCAAATGGCATACTGGTGTTAAGCTCTAATGTCATACTGGTATTACGCTCAAATGGCATACTGATATTAAGCTCAAATGGCATACTGATATTAAGCTCAAATGGCATACTGGTATTAAGCTCTAATGGCATACTGGTGTTAAGCTTTAATGGCTTACTGTTATTAGGCTCAAATGGCATACTGGTATTAAGCTCTAATATCATACTGGTATTACGCTCAAATGGCATACTGGTGTTAGGCTCTAATGTCACTGGTATTACGCTCAAATGGCATACTGATATTAAGCTCAAATGGCATACTGGTATTAAGCTCTAATGGCATACTGGTATTAAGCTCTAATGGCATACTGGTATTAAGCTCTAATGGCATACTGGTATTAAGCTCTAATGGCATACTGGCATGAATCTCTAATGGCATACTGGTATTAAGCTCAAATGGCATACTGATATTAAGCTTAAGTAGCATATTTGTATTAAGCCGAGGCACCTGTTTCCGCTAACTGATTGATTGAACGTTGAATATTTTGTTTTAGACTTCATGAGAATGATCGAGGAACAATATTGACAACTAATTCATTTTAGAACTCAAACTCTGGATGAATGTTTGTTTGTTTTTAAAGATAAAGATGTACCAGTCAAATTAGTTCTATTTTATTGAAGTTATTTCCTTCTTACAACATCACCAGTCACGCGCAGCAATTAAATATTACATTCTTCATCTTGAAGACATTTCGAGAAGATTTCCGTAAAGTGTAATTTATTTCAGAACATAAAATGACTTGTTTACTGTCCTTTAAGTGTTCACTATGTATTTGACATTTAGCCTCATTTAAACTGCACATGTTTATTATTTGTATACGTGCATGATAAGATAACTATATTCAAATCTAACATTCGGGACTGCAGTCGGTATGTCTATATTACATCTAAAACCAGAGTACCACATTCAGACCCAACTATTCTGGACTGCAATCGGTATGTATATATTACATCAAAAACCAGAGTACCACATTCAGACCTGACTATTCGGGATCGCAGTCGGTATGTCTATATTACATCAAAAACCAGAGTACCACATTCAGACCTGACTATTCGGGATCGCAGTCGGTATGTCTATATTACATCAAAAACCAGAGTACCACATTCAGACCTGACTATTCGGGATCGCAGTCGGTATGTCTAAATTACATCAAGAACAAGAGAACTACATTCACATACGATGTATTTTGAACTGCCAAAAGCTGCATTCCTATATTGTATAACGAAAAACGTGAACATACAACGGTTGTGAATTTTCCTATAATATCAAGTGACTAATAAGTATCTCACTTCGCCTTCACATGGATTCTTTCAGAAAGTATGTGCAAGCATAGTTTTTGGTCCAAACAAGATTATTTCACAACAAGCTTCGTAGAGTTTAATCTTCGTATAAAGCCCAGCCTTGACAATAAAAAGAAGCTTAATTAAGCTTAGGTTAAATGTGAGATTAGCTGTAATCAAGGAAATATATTATCTTTGGAATCTGGTTGGAGTGTAAGCCTTAATAACTACGTGAGAGTAATGGGCGGGTGATTGATACTTGAATTATTATGTACCAATGGCAACTACCTTAAACCTACATTCAGTACGAGATCAACAAGATATATGCTATGTGTTCGTTTTGTGACCTTTTCGACACAGTCATTTTACTCAGTTTGACAACATGACTGATCACATATCATATGTAACATGCAATACTCAGGTCAGGTCGGGCTGCCTCTAATATTGTAAGTAACACCAAACTGTACAAGCTGTAACAGTTGACCCTAAGTGAAAGTTACACATGGCTCCCAGATAAAAATCCTCTCTGATGGATCATGTGTCTTGGCAGCTATGTTTTCTTCATCTGGCTGTGAAGGGAGATATTAACATGATGGGTGGAAAAATAGAGGTCGTCAGTTCAAGTACATTAGGATGCGATGGCGATGCAAAGCACCCGGAGTAATCTTAAGACGTATTGGCATTAGTATGTCACTGGTCACCATAAACCTTCAATTCGTGTGGCGCTGGACGAGCTCAGATGGTGTGGATGCACTGGGACTAATATAACATGGCATACCCCTACACGACCGAGCAGCTGTTTTTATGTTTACTTTGTTCCCATCTGCAACATGGCACAGGACATTACAAATTGGCCCTATACTTTACATATGTCACTTGAACCCTGTTCAGCATACCGCGACTGACGGGGATCTCAGCTTAGCATTAATAAATGATTCCGGACAACGGTGATGTCACTCATCATCGGTGCCTATAATGTGTGCAAACTTATGGACATTGCCCCATCATATGGGCCAAGAGAGAAAATGCTGGCATGGAACAGGTCATATTCAACATTAAAATAGCGACCTTGAGTAAAGCATTCCTTGCTGAGGAATGTTAGCACTGTGAAGAAGACGCCGATAACTTCATCTGTAATGTCTAAAATACATGAGTGGGACTATATTATTGGGTTGCCATCAAATGACAGCTAGACAACAAGCTCACAAATCTCAAAAGGACATGAATGATAGATCCATGCCAATGAGACTAGAAGAACTGCAGAGACAGCGTAGGAACGCAAGCAGTGTACATCTCGTGCACGTCCTTTATGTATCAACTAACCCAAAAGTCATCTTCTGTCCAGTGTGTCACATACATTAGTAAGCATTCATTGACTTGATTTACTCTCTCTCTCTCTCTCTCTCTCTCTCTCTCTCTCTCTCTCTCTCTCTCTCTCTCTCTCTCTGCGATGACATATATTACTACTTTACTGAACAAGAAAGACCGGTTCCAAATGGCATGTATAGAAAATATAGCACTTTATCATCGACGAAGACATCCTTGAACAACACCAGGATGACTTTATAATAAAAAATCTGAGATTTAAAAGACTCATAGTTGCAGACAGAAATAGCATGAAGACAATCTTTTAGCAACCGTCATCAAAAATGTATCCAGTACTAAAAGGTGACGGCACAATGTTGCTCGTGTATAAAGGAATGATGCTTCAAAGATGTCAAGTAAACTTCAGCAACATCCTCAATCACCAATCATCAATCTGTGAGGAGGCAATTGACCGACAGCCCAAAGTGGGAACCAATCTATCACTTGCTGATTCCCCAATGCTGACCGAAACTGAGAAAGAAATTTACATGTTGCCCAATGACAAATCAACTAGAGTCAATCTGTTATGAAGCAAACTCCTACAAAGCCGGAAGCTCGCAACTGGTTCAGAAACAGGCGGGACCCCAGTGAACGTGTACTAAATGAAACATATCTCAGGAGACAATGATACAACCATCGTTCATGTGCCCAAGCGGAAAAGCAATAGACAATCATGCGACAACCATTGGGCATCTCATTGATGTCAATAGCCGACGACCATGATATGAGTGCCAAATCCGAACTGACGTGCAACAGAGTATGGTCTATTTCTCGGCATGCAAATCCAGGATAGTCTTCAGAATCCATACAAAGAAACCGAATCAATTGTAGACGGGTTGCTTCAGGAAACTGCAATGTTACCAGGATGTTACAATATCTAAGGCGTTATGATTGACGGAAACATATCTTATTGAGGTAAGAAGCAGCCATTTAATCAAGACATCGTTGAAACACTTCATTAGTGACCCCAAATCTTAGGAAGATCTCGCACCGAATCGTTTCAGCCTGTGCAGTTTGATTCATACTGGAATATGAGCCTAGACGAATTGCAGAGACATCGTAGGAATGCAAGCAGTGTACATCTCGTGCACCTCCTTTATGTATCAACTAACCCAAAAGTCATATCCTCTATCCTCTATCCAGTGTGTCACATACGTTAGTAAGCATTCATTGACTTGATTTACTCCCCCCCCCTCTCTCTCTCTCTCTCTCTCTCTCTCTCTCTCTCTCTCTCTCTCTCTCTCTCTCTCACATGGTCATCATGGGGATCGAAGGACGATTATCAGCATGACTTTTACAGCTTCATACACAAACTTCCGGAGAAGAAATTTAACATTTTTAAGCAGAACATGGGATTATAAACCTCTTTTAACAGGTACATTGGTGGGGACCTCTAATTAATTAATTAATAATAATAATAATGAACATAATAATAATCATAATAATTTATATAATAAGAAGAAGAATATTCGACTGACAGTAATCCAGCTAAATATAAATTATTCTGTCATCGTGAACTAAAACTGTCACGTATTTTTTCATAAACCTGATTTATCAGTATCTTTCTAATATTACAAGCACACGCAGAATGACAATTTATATGGGACTATTTGAAAATGCTTTGCAGAGGCTATTGCCAGAATCATCATGGTTTTCAGTTATATAATATAAGTATTCCCTTATGTTCAATAATTGCACTAACGATGATGAAATTTATTCATGGGTGGTATAAAGCATACACAAATAGCTTGGTAATACGGAAATTCGGCCTGTCTAAAATCTACAACACAATAGATGCCAAAAAGGACACGATAAACACAAAATTATGTTGTTGTGCGGAACACAGATTCATTGAAAGAACTGAAAGTCGATTTGTTAGAGCCTTCAAAATATTCTGTTGATTTTGACCATCCCTACAGTAGATTTTTTTTCAGTTGGAAAGATATTTCCAGATTTTCTCAGTGTGCATGTTAATTACGCGTAATATATAATATCAGAAATATATTTTAATTTCATTTTGTATTATGCCTTACAGCTGCACTTACCCATCAAAAACTTAATGAAGATTAATGGCAGTTTGTTGGCTCGCAGAGCACATTTGGCATTATTCATTTGCTTACCGGGAAATCAGAAGTCATCCGTGCTTTTAAGTTTGCACTTTCCCTTTGATAACTGGTTGAACACAACCGCTCTAAGTCTAAAATGAAGACTTTCGACAAGACACAATCTCTAGAGTCTGTTATACACCAAATAACAAACTTCAAGGAGATTCATATAAACGAAATAACAACTTTCAAGGAGTTTCACATAAATACAATAACAATCTCAAAAGAGACTCTTCTAAACTGAAAGGCAAACTTCATGGAAGACATCAATATAAAGAGAAGGGAACTCCATGGAGGGATCATACAAACGGAACAACGTAATCCTCAAGAATGATGCGCATTTTTATTTAAAGGAGAAGTCTTTTTGCATAACTACAGTAAGTAAAGATAATCAATTTATCGATATCCATTTAATCTGCGAGGATATATCTCGAGTTACGCGCAAACTACTCGCTCTAACGATTTACGCGCATGCCATATATCTTGTAGAATGACGTAGACCATCGCTTTTGGCCTGCGCAGTGCGGAACTGAATCTTTCCTCTGCGAAGCCGTCAAAGATTCGCACAAATGAAAATTATATAATTAAAAATTTGATGAGGCCATTACAATGGCATTAATAGAAATAAAATAAAATATATACATTGCATACTCGCGAAGAAATCGAGTCCAACTGCAGACATCATTAACCATGATCTGTCGTTACATAATATGCTGGCAAACTAAGGCCCTTAATTTTTGTTCTGTTCAATGCTCCTAACAAACCGCGTAGACCTATATGTGTCAGAACATTATGTGACGACGGTCGGAGTCGATTCATAAACGAGTATGTTATGTAGATTTAAGCATGCATTTATCTTTTAAAACATTCCGATGAATATTTGAGTTTTGATATTGAGATGTGTTTTTATCATCATCTTTAATAATATTTTCTTTTAATCTTTTGTCCTGATTATTACATAATACTGCTGTTTAAAATAAGATAATAATAAAAATAATAATAATAATAATAATAATAATAATAATAATAATAATAATAATAATAATACCTTTGCATAGCGCCTAATCATTAGAAGCGCTAAGCGCTTTACAGCATCTATAATGATAAGACTACAGAAAAACAAAAAATCATGAAATTCGAAAACATAAATGCTGAAAATAGTTAAGGTACGAAACATTAATAGGTCTTTAATTTTGCTCCTGCAGTCGAAAAAGGTGAGGTTTGAGAGCACTTTTGAAAGGGATCACTGTGTCTTTGTGTCTGATTTCAATGGACAGTTCTTTCACATCGCTGGGCCCTAATATGTAAAAGAACGTTGTCGATATGACTTCGTTTTCATAGCGGGAAGAATGAGTATACGATTGTCAGAAGAGGAGCGTAAGTATATTGCTGGTGTGTACACATGGATTAAGCCGGATAGGTATGTTGGACTGGAGTCCGTCTGTGAAACGTAGCACAGAGAACAAACAAATTTTGTGTTGATTCTGGATCGAATGGATAGTCAGGGTAGGGTACAGAGCAGTGTGGAGGTGTGCTCTGATCATGGTACTCTAAAGATTCCGAGCAGCTGTGTTTTTTGAAATTTGTGGAGTAGATATTCAGACGAACCAGCCATAATTGAGTTAAATAGTCCAGTCTTGAAAGTACTAATAAACACACATGTGTTTTAATGCATTCAGCTGAACGATATACGAATGAAATATTACTGGATATATTTTCATAAGTTTTCAAAGGGTAGGGGTGACCTGCCATTGATTTATATTCAGGAAAAATAATATTTATTTTTCAAACATATTTTCGTTTTAAATTTTAGTTTCAGACAATACCTTCTTCTGGAAACTAATTAAGCCTGGTATGTAATTATTTTGCCAAAATACCTTCAAAATTAAACGCAAGCTTAAAAATGAATTACTCCTACAACCAGTCCAAGATGTAGTGCCAACATTAGCTAAAGGCACCGCATTTCATATTGTATATTTGTAAATGGAAATTGACGTCTTACAGGTTAAGCAGTTTTTAATGGTTCGAATCCGATTCACATCAGTCAAAATTATGTCAATGATCGACAAGACCACGAAACGTGTATTTTAAGTAAGACGTAATTTTTATTAACAGTTCAAAAACATAAATAAAAAAACATCTTATGTATATGAAACACACGCAGGAAGAGAAGCTTTCATTTCAATCATTTATAAACAATTAGTAAGAATTTCTAAAAAAATTGTGGGCATGTTCTATGATGATTATAGTTTGGGATTATTAATCTAGATTGCAGAAAAGCTTTAACATCTCCATGTTATGACAATTTTAATGTTAGTTCCCTGGCAATGATCGATATAAAATAAATCAATGGATTACAACCTCTCATAAAATTATATTGAAAAAGACACCAAATAAAAAAAATCCTTAATGTTTAATTCTTCAGACCATATTCGCACTTGAATTGGATGGCAGAGACATTTTAGAAGTTAAACCTCAAGCTCAAAATTTAAGTGTCTTAAAGGGTTTTAAGAAAACGGTCAGATGCATTGGTTTGTTTTTTTATTTTATCATTTATTTACTTTTGAGTTTTGGACACGTATGGTGTTAACATCGTAATTGTAAGCATATATAAAATATTAATCATTATTTCCACAAAAGAAAGTATTTTGTTTTTTATGTTTAGCATTATATGCTGAAATTTGCATAATATCATATCTACATCATGCTAAACGCTACGTGTGCTTTGATCTTCTCCAAAAAGTATGACGTACGCAGATTGTTAACTGATTTAAAATATTAATGCAATATTTTCAGACTAACAATTCACTTCAAAAAATTATTACAACGTACACAGTTTATCAACTCCAAGTAATTAATGTAACGATTATCAACACGCTTAAATTACTGTACTGATTATCAATTTGCTTCATTCAATCATTGAAATGTACACATAATATCAACACAATTCTAGTAACTAGTATCATGGACACTTATTGTACTTCAAGTATTTTCTAATACACATAGATTAGCAACACAATTCAAGCAATTTGTTAATACACACAGATTATCAACACACTTCAAGCAATTTGTTAATACACACAGATTATCAACACACTTCAAGGAATTGTTTAATGGAATAGATTATCAATACACTTCAAGCAATTTGTTAATGCACACAGATTATCAACACACTTCAAGCAATTTGTTAATACACACAGATTATCAACACACTTCAAGCAATTTGTTAATACATACAGATTATCAACACACTTCAAGGAATTTGTTAATACACACAGATTATCAACACACTTCAAAGAATTTGTTAATGTACACAGATTATCAACACACTTCAAGGAATTTTTTAATGCACACAGATTATCATCACACTTCAAGGAATTTTTTAATGCACACAGATTATCATCACATTTCATGCAATTTGTTAATGCACATAGATTATCAACACACTTCAAGGAATTTGTTAATGCGTATAGATTATCAACACACTTCAAGGAATTTGTTAATGCACATAGATTATCATCACATTTCAAGCAATTTGTTAATGCACATAGATTATCAACACACTTCAAGGAATTTGTTAATGCACATAGATTATCATCACATTTCAAGCAATTTGTTAATGCACATAGATTATCATCACATTTCAAGCAATTTTTTAATGCACATAGATTATCAACACACTTCAAGTAATTTGTTAATGTACCCTATTCGTGATGATCAGGCAAGTGAACAATCAAAAGTACAAACATATTTTGGACTAAAGTCATGCTCCCTTTTATCCTCTTAATGTAATATAGACACTATATTATCCAAGATTCCCAATTATTTTACTTTTCTAAATGAAATTTGTCATAATCGATCTCCCGAATGATTGATGGGGGTCTTTGCATTACGCAAAGTAACAGGTTTATAAAGAGACGCGCTTTCTACAACAGAGGCAATTTTATAGTCCACGCTATACTCGCTTCCGAAATAAATTTTTTTTTTTAAAAGTCTGTATTATGGAATTTATTTCCGAAGATATGGAAACATGACTTCATGATGAGAAATTAGAAAATGCTCTCAAAGAGGGTCGTTTTGCCTTGCTTTGATTAATATTAACCTTAATAATTAAAGCACTGCTAGTAAGTACGGAATGGTGGCCAACGATGTATGATATGACTGCATTAAACAATTATGATGACTTTTAAGTAGAAAAGAAATTTAACTTCTCTGTAGTTCTCCATGGTCACATGCCTAAACGTTTTGTTTCATTCATTTCTGTTTAATGCATTGCACATTCCCAACCCCTTTCGACTCGTTCATTTTTCTGCAGTTCTGTACTTTCCGCGAGTCATTCATCTCAACTCAAAAATCACCTGTAAATAGAACGGGAAGTAAAAGGGGCTAATGGATTCTGGAGGAAACACGTTTGTTTAAAAACATTGTATTGCTTACAGTTTGCATGATTATCTGCAATCCTCTATTAGAAAATAAAGTACGTGTCATATCAAAATACTGAATAAATTATAACATTTTCTTAATTCATAAAAAAGACATATTTTCCTTGAAAAGGGACCGTCCATTTAAAGATTTCCATTGAAAACTGCACAAAGCTGAAAAGAAAAACGCTTAATACAGTGGCAATTTAATAATTAGGGTCTTGATTTAAATTTGTATTTACTTAAATAAGAATTCCAATAAAGTAAACACCTATAGTTGCAATGGGTACAGGCGTACACCAAATTACAGGTATGACGAACAGACAAACCAACAGACAAATGGAAATGACAAACAATTTATTTCTAGGACATTATTATTAATAGTAACATCTTTTCAAAAAACATTTGTTTAAGTAGAAAATGATATTTTCTAAGCTATGCTGTTGCTGTGGCGTTTGCAATTTGTTTGTAAAAGGATTTATAATCAAATTAAAACAGACATATGAAAAATGTGTGATGAATATTAGATGTATATGTTTTTCATTAAGTAGGCGTGAAATAGTAGTTTAATAGCTTTTGACGCTTTGGCATCGGTCAAGCATTAGTAATTTAGTGATATCAAGATTAAACTTCATCGGCAAGAAAGAGCCCTTATTTAGAGGAATGGATATACAACTGTATTTATAACAGACGGATGAGTCTATGTAAAGAAAGGGATATGCGACTGTATTTATAACAGACGGATGAGTCTATGTAAAGAAAGGGATATGCGACTGTATTTATAACAGACGGATGAGTCTATGTAAAGAAAGGGATATGCGACTGTATTTATAACAGACGGATGAGTCTATGTAAAGAAAGGGATATACAACTGTATTTATAACAGACGGATGAGTCTATGTAAAGAAAGGGATATACAACTGTATTTATAACAGACGGATGCGTCTATGTAGAGAAAGGAATATACAAGGGTATTTCTAACAGAAGAATGCGTCTATGTAGCGAAAGGGATATACGACGGTATTTCTAACAGATGGATGGATCTATGTAGAGAAAGGGTTATACAACTGCATTTCTAACAGACAGATGCGTCTACATTGAAAAAGATATAAACTGCAACAAAAAAAAAAAAAAAAAACTAAAGTCGTAGAAATTATGAAAGATTTAGATCATTATCGATCTAACATTACAACAAGAAACATCTTATGTGTACGACAATAGTTAAACTTGCACTAACTTGCAGGTAAAATGAACATAGCCGGCAACCTATTCCAATGACATTAACCATGGTGGTGGCATATGTTTTCTAGAAATCGAATTAACTCTGTTCTCCTCTCAGCATTGTTGATGGGTGGTCGTTGTAATATTTTGTAAGGGTTCTGGTTTTGATGATTTTAAAGGCACCTTGAACACATTATTGCCTATACCATGTCGAGGGAATATGAGAGAATTGTCTCTCCCAAATACACACCCAGCTGATCTGGGAGCATATCTAACCGACGACCCTTGGATTACGAGTTGGACGCTCTGCCAACGAACCACCTCTGTAAAAGGATAGTTAATTACATTAAAACAGATATCTGAAAACAGGTGCGCCGAACATTAAAAATATGCACCTTTTATTAGGTAAGCTTGAAGGAATTGATTCGCGCACACACACCATACATACATACATACATACATACATACATACATACATACATACATACATACATACATACATACATACATACATACATACATACATACATACATACATACCAAAGTAAGAGCCCTTTATTTTCAATTGTGCTTCGTAAGTTATGTAATTAAATGTATATATGTTGTTTGTGTTCGTTTTAACGGCACTTTGAAAAAATTATTGGTTTCATTATGCCACAGACATGGGAGCTAAGTAACTTTTCCAGTGTACCTAGAGATAACCGATACTGTCTGGCCTGGGAAGTACTGGAAATCAAAATTTCTACCCTGAGTTTCGAGTATGACGGTCTACCAGTTGAGTTACAGCGGCTCAATATGGGCTATTATATGGAGCACTATCCCTTACACAAAACAAAAGGATCCTGTAACCTATATTCCATCAATATCTACAATACTTTATCTTCGTAGACTCCAGTAAACATTGAAATAAAAGATCTTCTGACACGGCATTTCAATCAAGATTTGATTAAACGTCTGTGGCATTATGCACTATTTTTCATGATGCACTTTCTTGATTTGTGCATTTCTTCATGCATCATTGAAATAAGTTAGCTTGCAATTTCATCTTCATTTCCTACCACATGGGTCTTGCAGCTGTTCCCAGCAATATATTAGAAAAGTAAAATGAAGTTGATTTAACCGCAAGAAACAATTAGCATGTAAACCTGGCATACAGCACCTTTGAAAGATAGAAGTTGTAATTTGTACAGACTCAGTAAATCTGGTATTTTGCCCAATCTTTCTAAAATGAAAAAGAAAAGTCTAAGCAAATCTGTATCTGGCTTTAGATCAGGATTTAGCGCCAAAGGAAGCATTTGTTAAACTCATTCATTTTCTATTCAGAAAATGTTTTGGAAGCAAAACAAAATTGGAGGTCGTGGTTATAGCTCAAATTGATAAGATTGTATCTAGTAGTTTTTCTAATAAAGTAGACTTTTTAAAATATGATTTTCAGTTAAAGTTGTCACAATAATACAAATAAATGTTGGTATTAGAAGAATGGCTGCAAAATAATCTGGACCATGTAAATTTGTTCCACTGGGAAATATGCAAATAAGGTCAAAAGTATTAAGACCAATCTACGGTAACTCAAACTATACTCCATCTGTGAAATTAACTTAGCTGTACATGGAACCTGTTGAGTTGTTTCATCAACATTTAGAAATTTAAAGTCAAAATTCTACTAACATGTTTTGACATTTTTTAAGCCTAAACAAATTGAAAGATCATTCGAGAACTGTGAGGAAAGTATGGATCGTAGCGGTTTGATAATGGCATTGAGAAGAGTAACGGGAAAACTGACTTGATATCATCAGATATGCGTATCATATATGTCACACACACACACACACACACACACACACACACACACACACACACACACACACGGACGGACAGACGGACAGACAGACAGACACAGACAGACAGACAGACAGACAGACAGACAGATAGATAGATAGATAGATAGATAGATAGATAGATAGATAGAGAGTATGATTCGAACACTCCAATAATTTTGTTTCTTATATGGAAATTTTGATAAGGCTATCTATTATTATATGCGTGTTAAAACTCGATGAACAAAAAATAATTTGGATAAAATAACACTTGATTAGCAGTATGTATGTTGTAGAGTTTAAAGCCATTTTTCAGCACACGATAGGCTATACGTGGTGGCCAGTATTATTGGTAGAGGAAGAACACGGGAAAAACCCCGGAATAACCACCGACTATGTCACATATCTGCCGCATGAATGTTTGGCTTTGATCTATCAACGTAGATATGTGAGAAAACATGCCAATAGGTTGCCGTTGGTTTGCGATTCGTCTCGAGGTATTTCGGGGTTCTTCCTTCCCAAAATATACTGGCCACTATGCATAGCATATCATGTGCTGACAAATCGTGTTCAACCCTATATAACCATACTCACCTACCCAAACATACGTTTCTGCCACCACTTAGGTATTCTAAAACGGCATTCAAATCAAATGCAAAAGCAAATAAGTGAAATCTTTAAACTAAAAATGACACGTTTTCGTAAAATGCGCAATTCCAATGCGTTCTCGGTGTACACGTGTACTCTAGTACACATGACAGGGCAAAAGAATTCCTTTCCTTAGTGGTATCTTAAGTGATAGGGTCCAGTTTCGTGAATTATCCCCTGGCAAATTTCTTAATTTAGGGCTATGGTTTGACTTCTTCAGCTATTATTGTTTACTAATTAAAGATAAGGATACACTTTTAAGCTAGGTGTTTCGGGCTTGTGTTGTTCGTGAAACTGCTGCCAGGCCTTCCTGCCACACGTTCCATAGCTACTCTGCAGTATGTTGATAGTGAAATACCAATAGTCGGCTAGGAAGAAGAGCTAGCTTCCCATAGCAGTAGACACGTGGGTTTGGGGAAAGTAAAATATATCAAAAATGGCTTAGATAACAACTGTTTTCAACTGCATCAGACTGTTTAGTACAGAATGTTTTGCAGAATTTTCATCTAGGAAAAGGGCTTGTGTTTGTACTGTGAGCATCACGTGGTGTCAAAAATGACCTTAGGATATGAAATAAATTTGCATGTATAAATTTGGGGTTAGGGTACATAAACATCTGCCATTGACCTATCTAGTCAAGTGAATCATATTTGTACATAACATTGTCCTTTGCCTCCTTACAACACTCTGGCAAGGCGTATTCATCCTATGCTACATTCTCAATTTCGCAGGTTGTTTGTATAGGATACAACAAATTCGGTGTTTTTCTTTGGGGTTTTTATGTTTATTTTTATACTATGAATTGAGTCACATCTGATCGGAATCACATTACTAGAGATAGTGAAGAATGGAAATCGGTCTAGAAATGGGTGAACATAACATGAAATACATATGGGTCTGGTTGGACAGGATTTGTTGATTATAAAAGTAAGATTTTAGTATAAAATAAATCTTTTGAGATGTTATCCTAGATGAAGCTGAAAAATAGAGACTTGGATAAATCATTAATGATTTAGAACCTAACTCTTTGGTGTGGAACTGAAAACACATTTCGAACACATGTCAGAACTTCACATGCCTCGCTCTTACGTTTATCTATCTCTACACAGAAGTTATCACCAAGGCTATAAATGTACTGATAAATATAGATCTGATCATGTTCATTCAGACGCTTTATGTTATTCAATTTGAACTATCATGGTGTATGCATATGTTGCTATGGTTACTGAATTAGTGCCGTGAGTCGTATAGAGAACAGTCATATGCACGTGCAATGAACTTTATAATAAATGCACAGTTGTTGAGGAAAACAAGATCAAAATGAATACCACTGCTATACGTCTGAGTAATTTCAGTGGGATATTTATCACGCTATCAACATCAGTGTTTGCATAGGTTTACCACATTAGTACCGTAAGTCCTGAAACATCGCCCCATCATTCCATTAAAAAGAGTTGCCTCCCTTAGTGTATACATAGCAGTAAGGCGGATCATGACTATGTTACATCCTCAACGACTAGTAACTCTATGTTTTTTCCACTATCGTACTTTACGCTGAGTTATGACTAGGTTTGTCCCAATTTCTTCATGACTCGTTCGGCAATAACACATATACGTGTATCTTAAAGGCTTTCATATTTTAATGCAATATATAGATATTACTAAACGTCTTGATATTTTGTTTAATTTTGTTAATTTTGTTAAGTATACTTAATTTATATTGTGTAGTCGACCTTTGTCCATGACTGAGGGTCGAGTTTTGGTCTATCTGACTATTGTAATACTTTTTCATATATTTGCTGACGTTTGAGCTCAAGATAGCATTTTTGTTCATACGGAAAACATTTATTGTTTCTTAGGTCAAGTGAAATATGTATATAAAGACTTTGGTAAACATATTCATATATCCGTCATTGATATTCATATATCCATCATTGATATTCATATATCCGTCATTAATATTCTGTGAATAGACTTTGATGTTGTGATGAGATATAACTTGAAAAGAATAATGTATTTTAATTATTTATCGGATTACTGAAACACTACTTTAGGATTATTGCGAACGTATTCAAATTCATTCTGGACTACATCATCGTGGTACATCAATACATTCAAGACAGTTAGTACATCCACACATTCAATACAGTCAGTACATCAACACATTCAAGACAGTTAGTACATACACACATTCAAGACAGTTAGTACATCAACACATTCAAGACAGTTAGTACATAAACACATTCAAGACAGTTAGTACATCAATACATTCAAGACAGTTAGTACATCAACACATTCAAGACAGTTAGTACATCAACACATTCAAGACAGTAAGTACATTGTCACATTTAATAATATTATGTCATCAGCAAATTCAAGACTATTGGAATACTTTCTGTACTTGTAATTTAAGATTTATGATTATTAGCGATTTAATTATGAATATTGTAAGTGTTTTGAATTGTTATTTTTTTTGTTGGGGAAGCTGCCTAGCGCTAGGTACACAGCGTTAAGAGGTTAGTGTTAGGACTGGTCAGCCAGGTGTCAGGATAATATGACTGGGTGGGACATCATGCTACATACATATGGCATGATGCCCCAGTGCTAGACAATTGTTAAGCTACGTTATAAATTAAAATCACACACACACACACACACACACACACACACACACACACACACACACACACACACACACTATTCAGGAGAAATATATTATTGGATGATTTTATTTAACACATTAGTTTCTTCTTTCTGTTATATAGGGGTAGACCATAGAGTAATAACAATTCTTCTGGTTATAGTTTAAACGCCCACCCTCACAACAAAACAAAAAGTTGAATACATGAAAGCTGCTTGAGCAAATCAAACAAAACAAAACAAAACTCAAATTGATTGCATATCGAACAATTTAAATATTTACCAAGATTTAAATGTGCGTGTGTGTGTGTGTGTGTGTGTGTGTGTGTGTGTGAGAGAGAGAAAGAGAGAGAGAGAGAGAGAGAGAGAGAGAGAGAGAGAGAGAGAGAGAGAGAGAGAGAGAGAGAGTCATATATACGTATTATTTTGGTTTTCTTTTCCTATTGAGTCTTCTGCACAGTTGCCGCTTTTTAATATTAAATTTGTTCACATGTCATTTTTGTAAAGGAACTTTGAATAGGAGATTAACATGCCTAACATTTACAATCAAGATGAAACTACAGTTTTATTTTGACTTTGTCTAGTCCTGAAATCTTTATTTTTGGCCGATTAATGAATACTGGCACAACGATTTTTTTCACATAAAATTAGAGATAGCTCAAAAGTGAGATTTTATCATTTTTTCCATCAAACATTTGATGCCATGTTATCATAAGGTTGCAGTGTTTATTTCTAAATCTGTTTATTCACGTTGAATGAAAAATAGATAAGTAATTGTAGCAATCCAAGATGATGCGACACTGTCTACTGAGGCTGATATCAGGCCGACTTCACAGCACTAGATTGGCAAATGTTTATCTATTTGATAACATTGAATTTAAGTGTAGCCAAGAAAACGTTTGGCAATTGGATGGCGGATGTTTGGTACCAATTCAGTTGGTTAAATACCGGATTTTGGAGGATTGAAATTAAATAAATCGTGAGGATTAACTTAAATCAACAAAATAGGTCATCATGACACATGTTAACTTTTGAGCTAAGCATATATAATATTTTGCTTAAGTTTCTTGTTTAATTTGAGCTGTAACCTTTAATGAATGGATATTGTATACCTTTATTTCAGACGTACCATTATTGATAAAAAAAACTGCATTATACAGCAATTATTCATTTGAAAAAATATTCAGGTTTATTTTCTTCGGGCATTTACGGATGCTGCACAAGACGTGAAACGCAGGAAAGAAAGAAAAAAAGAAGAATTATTGAAAGGTAGATAGGCAAATACTTGTGTTAATTACTAATTACACAACCTACCAATACTTAGATGAGCCGAGTTTACGTATAAGACGTCATGCTCAAGGAACACACAATGCATGCACTAATTATGACTACAAAATCACTGGACGGTCCCTACGTATTTAGTAGAAAATACATTTACTTAATGTCCGTATTATCCATATCTACACGTAAAACACATATATTCAAATAAATTCATCAAATATGTAAAAGTAAATATTAAAATTCAAAGATGGACGATTTAATATTAGAAGAACTGGATGCATCATTTATGTTCATTACTTGCCCACTTACATTTATGTAGCATGATGCATGCTATGTCTGTGTTCCATACATTTATTTCCTATTTATATTACCTAGATAAAAATATCAGGTTTGATACAAGTGTTTATTACAAAAGAATGTTAGCAATTTAGGTTTCACATGTTCACATTAAATCGTTCTGCCTTTAAACAATAAAATATCCCAATATGATTGAACATAGGTGTAGAAACTCATAAAAACAAACTGTCGTGTCATATGAAAAGCAACATCTCAAAACCCATACATTGTGTAGTGTCTTATGAAAAGCTACAGGTTACAACTCTTGCAAAGTGTCATGCCAAATGAAAGGCTACACATGTCAAAAATCTGACAAAAGTGTCATGCTTTATGGAAAGCTACACAGTTCAAAAACCTTACATAAATTAGGCTAGATACTAATACAATAGTTACTAAGCGAAATTGCAAATAAAGCTAGCTGGAAAAGAACTGAACTGCAAAGAAATGTTCACGTTTTAAAAACAGAAAGGAGGAACTAGCACATACAAGAACAACAAGAGTGATTCTTAGAGTCAAGAGAATATAGTAACAGAAGGTCTCTCAAACACGCATGGATAATACACCACAGATGAGACCCGAGATAGGTCTTTATGGAAAAGGTCAAGTTGTCATTATAATAGGCCAACATTTCTCTCATATTCTCCAATGAAAATTGAACATCTTGACGGACACAGGCAGTGTTATTGGTCTGAATGCAACCAAATAGTAAGTATAATTAAAAGGCACAGGATGGAGAACTGCAAAGTTTGATGTGATACATTCGACAACTTCCGTTTACGATTAATCTGATAACAAGAACATGCGCATGTGACGCACAAACTGATTCGAGGGGGAATAAAGAGAGGCAGGTCCAAATTTTTAGGAACGGATCTGAGAAGAAAAAACTCTCATTAGATACAAAAAAGGCTTGTGAGAATATTGTTGATTTGCGGGGATGAAACATACACTATTTTGTACTTAGACAATCTGACTTTGCGTGTTGTTAACTACTCATTCACAACGGTGAAGTCATCCAATCTTGTGTGGCAGCGTTGGACTGAAATAGGTTGACAGACGAATATCGACAATCAACATAATGCAATAAATTTGGAGTATGTGTGAGTGAATTTGAACCATGCTGGGGTCGTTAGTAGTGAATTTGGGCACAAGCCGAATGACTGTCCCTCTTGGTAACATAGTCCATATTAAAATTCCGCGGTGTATAAAAGTGATGTGATTGAAATAGCAGTATTTATGGGGGGAATATAATGGAATCAATAAGTTTGAACTTGGTGAGTACCGTTTATGTGTCCATAGTGGAAAATGGGCGTATGTATATGAGCGTGATACGCCGGAAATTCTGTGGATTGACTGGCCTAGGGTCGCGCAGTTAAATATTTCCCAGTTAGTAAGGGAATACTAGTGGAATGTCTATGGCATGACGGGCTTGCGGTACGGAAATAGGATGATAAAGAATGAAAAACCATGCTAAGGTGCGGTTAATGGACTCTTGGGCAAGTTGTCTCCTCTGGGTCGCCAATTGATTAGAGCAAAGATTATTAATTATAGCAGACACGTCTCTCTTTCCATTTTACAACTCAAGTTGTATGGAAGTCTTTGGAAATTTGGGGAAAACATTTGACTTCCAGCGTGACTCGCGCCAGGGTTTTGATACCGCTCGGTCAAGTGAATACCCCTGTGCGTGTAACAATAAGATTAATTTGTATACATGGGAAAGATATCAGGTTATCTAAACTCCAGGAAGATATTACATATCTGATAATGTCATGAAACGTCGATATTATCTAACATCAATATTATCATGTTTTAATGGAACCCAAAGATGTTTTGGACCAATATCCTTCTATATTCAATATTATTCAAATGATTTGGCATATACGACTTTTAGCACGTAATGATGGCATTAGTGGATTTAGGAATGCACATGTGCTAAAATTGATTAATCGCTTTTCGTGTCGCAGGACTGCTCGAGAACCACTCAAAACCCTTTTGTAAAGACAGGCCATGTCAGCAATAATTGAAAAACATACAAAGATCTGAAAATCTAAAGTAGAAATTTTGATATATATGTTTTCAGTCATGCAATGGTATTTGATTTTGTCTGCGTTAGACAATACGATAAAGCGGATTATAATTATTTCTTCCCACATTAATTTACGCATTAATTCTTTTGAAAATGATGAAGCAGTATAGATTTATTGAATTTTCCAAAAGTTTTTGGCCGTCACGGCTTTCAGTTATGGACGATAATGAAAACCTATTTCATGAATTTGATGTAATTTTCTTTCTTGTAAAATTAAATTAATGCAAATTTAAACAGCTGATATATTAATTCCTATATCAAACACAATTATCGGCTATAGACAAAATTGTTTACCAAACATTATCACTGAAATTTAAAATGCGAAATGTAGCAGGGTTTACGTAATTACTCAGTGTACACCATAGCTTTACTGCCGCTATTTGAACTTGAGAAAATACAGAACATATCAAACGAGATGGTATGAAAGCGTAAGTACAAATATAACACTAGAGATGGTGTGAAAGCATAAGTACAAATATAACACTAGAGATGGTGTGAAAGCATAAGTACAAATATAACACTAGAGATGGTGTGAAAGCATAAGTACAAATATAACACTAGAGATGGTGTCCATGCACAAGTACAAGAGTAACATTTCAGATGGTGTCAACGCAAGACAATAATAAAATCACTAGAAAAGGTAGTAATGCATCAGTACAAGTACACCATCAGATATGGTAATACTACACAGCTACACGAATAGCACCAGATACGGTATCAGAACAGAACTATACCAATACCACCAGATGCGGTATCAATCCACAACTACACAAATACCACCAAATATGGTTTAAATGCATAACTACACGAATGCCACCAGATGCGGTAGCAATGCACACCTACACGAATACCACCAGATACAATATCAATGCACCGCTACACGAATACCACCAGAGCTGGTATCAATAAACAATTACAAAGATGCCGTCAGAGACGGGGTAAATTCAGATCTATACAACTACAAGAAAACCACAATATATAGTATCAATACACAATTACAAGATTTCTTTCTTGTCATCACCATATTTAAATTTCCTTACTTTGAAATAGTGAATCTGGTGATAACGTTATATATTTATAACACAGAGAGAACGAAGATGGAAAGTAAACGACGTAAATGAAGCCATTGAATAGGAGGCAAGCTGAGATCTACGACCACCAAGACAGAACATGCTGAATTTCCAGAACTGGTGCGTATGGTTTCTATCTCTTAACTGAGTTTTATATCTTAGACCTAATCGTTTTAAAGAGCTAATCAGTATTATTAAATGTGATGTCCAGATGTTAAAGTTGTCAGATACTTCTTATTCAATCATACGTAACATATTCAACTCGTAACGCATGCAGTTCTCGTCCTTATGGTTATCGTCAGCTTGTCAGAAGAGAGAGAGAGAGAGAGAGAGAGAGAGAGAGAGAGAGAGAGAGAGAGAGAGAGAGAGAGAGAGAGAGAGAGAGAGAGAGATTTTAAAAAAATAGGTAAACCAGTGGTCGTTTTGCGTGGGTACACAAAAGTTGACTGTTTTGATTTTCTAATACAATGGGAGTATTTGATAAGGTACACTTTAATTGATATCATTCCTTGTAGGTTCGTCTATTATTTATTTCATTATGATGGAAATTCTTATTAAATACCATCAGCGATGAAATCTCATCTCGTAATAGAAACATAAATATGGCAGGAAAATGGCATGTCTGTATGAGAAATGAATACAGGAAAGGCACTTCTGTTAAGACTATTTCAATTATATCGTTGATAAATACCTAACATTTGCGTAAAGCGTCACGATTCCAATAACTGTTTCATATGCCATGTATCATCCGGATGTTGCTTTTTTTTTGTTACCCTGCATGCGACAGGTTCTCCTGTTTGTTTTACCTGGGCACGTGCGAAACGCGCATGTGCGTGTCTGGCCCGTTCTTTTCGCGCCTCTTTCCAGCTAGGACATCCCAGTCATTGTCAAAATAAGGTATGGAGACCATTTTGTTTCCTATATTTAAAATACGTGTTCGTATTATTTTCCAGATATGTGGCATAACGTTTTCATATCTCACTTGCATTGTTTAGTACTTCTTCCAGTTCCTTCATTTTACTGAAATGATTTGGTATACCAATTCTTTTTTGTTCAGTTGTTTGAAGTATATTCGTCCTAAATTAAGTAGTTTCCAAACTGTGAAAGCGTAATTATTTTTGCAATATCTTTTCACTTGTACTAAATCATATATCTGTGTTTGTTTCCTTGATTTACTCATTAGGTAAAAATGCAAGCATTCCATTCCTAGAAACCATAGTGTGTGAACATGTGTCAAGATTTTATCAATCAGGTGCTCCTGCATGTTTTTGAATTGATTTCCATCCGTCAGCGGTTCACACAAATAGATAACCACATATAAAGGACGAGACTTTCATAGTTAGAAACTGGGGTAGAAAAAAAAGATTGCAAGCTGTCTTTCTATTTGCAGTGTGTAATTTACCATTTACTTCATCTTTACCTGTAACATACTATTGTCATTAAAGTGGCAACATTCTATCCCCCCCCCCAACCTTATCCCATGTCAATTTTTCTGCATAAAAATTCAATAAATCAGTTATGTATCACAGTAGGTTACCAACTCTAAATGGCGCCCGAGACGACCATGATGGCCCAAAGGGTTTTTATGCTCCAAGACATTTCACCTGGGCAACAGCCCTCTCCGATATACTCCTCCTGTTGGAAGGCTAATATTTGATTGCATGCATAAAAATCATAATCTATTTGCATTGTTGATGGTTATGTCCATTAATCTGATCCCCGGCTTTCATCTAAAAGCACTAATAGAGACGAAACTTAATTTTCTCTGCATACTGCTTTTGTGACGAACTTTGATGAGACCCACTACAAACGAGTTATCTAACTAAAATACTGGACTGTTTTATCGATCAGAAATGATAAACGATTCATACCAGTTTGCATGAAGCACGGAAAGTAGTAGCACTTATGTAAGTAGCTTTATTCTCATTGTGACTTTATTGATTGCGTGACCATCTGAGAGCTTATAAATATCACCATTAAGATTTGAAGCTGCTATCATGGTATCAGCTAAGTCCGAGATTACGTGTTTGTATGATTCCTCATGCAAATACGAGCCAACGTCCGAAAAAAAGGGTTATTTATATCATGAAGTACACTCATACTGTTATAATCTTTATTTACAAGATAAAACAGTCCAAAGATGAATACTAATTAAAAAGTGATGTCTAACGATAATTTAATATACCCAAAGTGATGTCAAACGATAATTTAATATACCCAAAGTGATGTCTAACGATAATTTAATATACCCTTAGTGATGTCTAACGATAATTTAATATACCCTTAGTGATGTCTAACGATAATTTAATATACCCAAATTTAGATAGTATAGGCTGTTAGATGATCGTTAAGCTTACAAGAAATATTTTCGAGTTTTATATAAAATTAAGTACTTTTGTTATTAAAGTGGTCGCAATTGTTTGCCTCTCCCCCCACCCCACCCCCCATTTTGCAGAGATTTGCTTACACTGGCATGTATACGAAACGTGTCGAGTGTCTAATACAAAATGACGACATGCTCCTGTTCGGATTTGTTATGTTATTTACACTAATTATTTTAGTAAAGATAGTTTTGGAGCAGCATGGATGTCTAAAGTTGAATGTATTTTCATAAAACCTGATGCACACGAATTTATCTTTTAGTCTTATAAACCCTGCCCAAAACCTAAATACATGATGGAAACTAAAGACACTAGAATTTCCAAAAATCATGAAGCTAAAAAAAATCATATTTTCACAGTTACAGTTCTTGGTATGAAACGATTTTGACCAGTTCTTGTTATGAACGATTTTGACCAGTTCTTGTTATGAAACGATTTTGACCAGTTCTTGTTATGAAACGATTTTGACCAGTTCTTGTTATGAACGATTTTGACCAGTTCTTCTTGTATGAAAAGATTTTAACAATTCTTGCACAGGCACTTGATTCTGGGTAAAGGCATATTTTTGCCAAACGTTTATCCGTTGCTTCGTGCATTCCACATATTTATATTCATGCCTTGGCTCAACTTCCGGTCTACTTCGGAGTGAATGTCACTATTGGGCATTACATGTACAAACAATGAATACCGAAAGTAAGAACCATCCATTTTAAAATTAAAATATAATTATTTTCTTTAACGCTCATTGGAAAATAAAATTACGTACGTTATCTCAACTAATATGCTCATTTACTATATTGTACGCGATTGAAAGCGATGTTTGAAAAGGCTCTTCCATTGAAAGAACCAATCGCTGAAGCAATCGCGATCTAATCGCATTCACTACGAAGTAGACTGGAAGTTGAGCCAAGGCATTAATACAAATATGTGGAATACACGAAGCAACCTATAAACTTTTCACAAACTCGGCCTTTCAGAATCAGTACGATTACATAAATGGTAATGGATGAAATATATGGAGTGTCTTCTTTACAGTGGTGTACATTACGAGTGATTGAATGCACAGATAGATTCAGAAAATTAGATCGGAGTCATCGACTGGCGCGAGTTAAGTACCTTGTGTTATATGGTGAGTGTATACAATAATTTACCCATAATCAAGTGCCTGTGAATTCTTGTTATGAAATGATTTTGACCACTTCTTGGTATGAAACGATTTTTACCACTTTCTGTTATGAAACGATTTTGACCAGTTCTTGTACGAAAAGATTTTGACTAGTTCTTGGTATGCAACGATTTAGACAAGTTCTTGGTATGCAACGATTTAGACAAGTTCTTGGTATGAAACTATTTTGATCAGACCAGTTCTTAGTATGAAACGATTTTGACCAGATCTTAGTATGAAACGATTATCACCAGTTCTTGGTATAAAACGATTTTGACCAGTTCCTAATATGAAACGATTTTGACCAGTTCTTGGTATGAAAAGATTTTGACCAGTTCTTGGTATGAAAGATTTTGACCAATTCCTGGTGTGAAACTATTTTGATCAGACCAGTTTTTAGTATGAAAAGAGTTTGACCAGTTCTTGGTATGAAAAGATTTTGACCAATTCTTCTTATAAAATGATTTTGAAATGTTCTTGGGAAGACCTCGTTCACGGAGGTGTCTCTCTTTGTCCGATCGTTCAATATGTCATATACAAATTCATATTTATGAATTTGATATGTCATATTGTACAATCGAACAGGCTTGAAAATCCGTTACTCTGTCAAATTCTTTTTTAATGACGTCTATAAATCTGAGGAATAGACGCTATGAAGGTTGTGAATTTTGAAGTTAAATAGAAGCTGTATGGGCATAGTTTTCCATTAGACTCCTTCCTTTTTCTTACAGTTCGAGCCCAGTAACTTTTCGCACCACGTATATGTAAAATAATATAGTTATCTCAAAGAGAGCCATTCCAAAGCACGCCAAACGTATTAATAAAACGCATCAAAATCAAATATTGTATGACACTTACCCTATGTTAACAATTTTTATCTTTAAGGATCAGGTTGGAAATGGTATGCAAAACGGTTGGAAAATGTTTATGGTGATGGATTGCTTTGGCGATTGGTCATTTGCGTTACAAACGTGCTCCAACTAGCCAAATGATAGCAATAGGGTTGCACTTGATGCCACATGTAGATTTTTTGGTATATTTCTGAACCGCAGTGATAATACCGGTATTTTCCTGATATTTTAATTAGCATTTCATTTTGTTCTCGGAAAGTACCTTTCATGGTTTGTATACTGATGGATGTTTATTTGCATTACTGCTGTGGTTTTAAATTGACACTGACATGACGTGGAAATAAACTATTTGCAAACATTCAGTTGTCCCTGACACGGCGTGAAAATAAGCTATTTACTAATATTTACGTCTGACACAGCCTGGAAATAAATTACCTAAAACATTCACCTAACGTCTGCTCTCGCAATCAATGTTTATTTTTTCAAGGTGTCTAGAGCTTTCAATCCAATGGGAGGGGGAGGGGGATTTAAACGTTAAAGATTATTCAGACTGAATTAAATACATATGCCTTAGACATTTCCTTCTTTAAATTATTCTTTGAGTATGTGCTACGTGTTTTGCTATACTGGAACAAATGGATTTTACTGAATAGACCAGTAGGAAAGAAAATTGTAAAAGTCTTTATTATGAAAATAATTGATATACACACGTCCATACAAGTAATTGGTGTGGTTTCTCAAAATATTTTGTTTTTCTCCAATATTTCTCCAATAACGAATCTTTGCATGCTTCAATTTTTCTATTACGATTCCTTCAAAACAATATACACATTTAATGAACATACATGATTACGTTATAGTAAAACTACAACGTGTTTGCCTAACTTCAGAATATTTCCTCACATTAGTGTTCAACGTGAACGCCAAGTGAAAACAAATGTCTCAGCCTATCTTTTAAACTTTTAGAGAATCTTTACCGGATAAACAAATGGATTAATATTAAAATAAAACGTCGCAAATGTGAATAACGTATTCAAACAAAAAATTTTCCAATGTGTATGTGGGTTATAGACAAAACTAAAAATAAATTATGAAATGATTAACTATATGAACATCCACATATTATTTGGTTGGATACTACTTTTGTTGGACATGGTAGATGTTTCATCCGCTCGGGATATGGACGCACCCGCCCATACATGAGTCTCCTGCTGCCTTGCAGGTCGGCTTTGGTTAGGCTAAGGTAGTAAACCCTAAAAGAAATTCGGAGTGGAGACCCTAATTCAGCTGGACGACATACTACATCCCTTTCTGGCAACTCCTTGGTCTGGTGAGGGATGGGCTCCTTCAAACGACTTTTGCCCAAGACACACTGATAATGCTGGACCAATCTGGATCGGTCGTCGCCCGGGTCAACAAGGCATGCGCCGATCGTTGTCCACCAGGACAGAGGTGACAAGTGTGCTTTTCATACTTTGCACAAAATCAGAGCGAGAGACAGCATCGCCATCGCCAGCCACCTCAAAATTAAATTTCTGGCGCCAATTATAAGATTCCATGCGTTGACACATGAGATGGAACACTACACATTGCACATTCTGGGACTCTGTCAAGTCAGATGGAAAACCCTAGGAGAACACCAAACTAAAGATGGGCATAAATTATACTATAGTGGAGAGTTGAACAAGTCTATAATGAAGTAGACGTCCTTGTAAACAAAGCCATCAAGAGATCTGTGCTTGAATGCCGCTCCATATGTAGCAAAATCATCTCTATTCGTCTGAAAGCATATCCCTTTAACATCACAATGATCCAAGTATATGCTCCGACTACTGATCATGATGATGAAGAAATAGAGGCCTTTTACAGCAAACTCCAGGGTATTCTAAACAAAGTAAGTAAAAATGACATCCTCCTCATCATCCAAGGAGACTGGAATGCCAAAATTGGCAAAGATGCTCTAAAAGACTGGGATGATCATTGTGGACCTTCTTGCAATGAGCTTACCAAAAAGAGAAGGAAACGGCTGCTCGAGTTTGCAAGCTACAACAACTTGGTACTAGCCATCACCTTGTACCAGCATCAAGCTTCACGATGCTGGACTGGCACGCACCAAACGGAACCCATCATAACATCTCCACAACGACAATTGATATGTCTTGGTGAACAATGTATTTCGTCTTGTCTTCTTTCAGGGTGTACACCAACTGTTGATCAGTTGGCTTGATCGACTTCCCAGCGTCGATAAAATATTGTGCACATATTGTGTGTTAAAATAGTCCTTGTTTCCTCTATATAAATTACCCACTATGCTAATCCTTCAAAAACAGGCAGAACCAAGACGGTTCAACGTGATTGAGAGTCCATTATTGTCCTTGCTAATTATGTCTTATTTACTTGTGTTACCAGCAAATATGTGACATCATCATTACATCAACGGGCAATTGAAATTGCTGATGAAAATAACCGAGCCTGTTATTCTAACAGCTGGATTTATGTCACGAAATTTATTTGTCATAACAAACTTTTGTTGCTGACACGTGTTTATTTATTTGATCTGACGGTAAAGCATCATCGGAGTCGATTTATTTGCTTTTGGTAGTTTTTTTTCTTTCCATCTTTAGACTGTTTCTTCTAAACCAGTTGTTGTTTTGCTATAACATCTAACATCTAACTATCGCTTCGTTCCTTCGTTTCATTTTACATATACTAATGTCCTATATCAATAACTAGTATTGATTTGTCCTATCTCAATAACTAGTATTAACTTGTCTTATCTCAATAACTAGTATTGATTTGTCCTATGTCAATAACTAGTATTGATTTGTCCTATGTCAAAAACTAGTATTGATATTTGTCCTATGTCAGCAACTAGTACTGATTTGTCCTATGTCAATAACTAGTTTTGATTTGTCCTATATCAATAACTAGTATTGATTTGTCTTATCTCAATAACTAGTATTGATTTTTCCTATGTCAATAACTAGTATTGCTTTGTCCTATCTCAATAACTAGTATTGATTTGTCCTATGTCAATAACTAGTATTGATTTGTTCTAAGTCAATAACTAGTATTGATTCTATGTCAATAACTAGTATTGATTTGTCCTACATCAATAACTAGTATTAATTTGTCCTATATCAATTACTAGTATTGATTTCTCCTATGTTAATAACTAGCATTGACTTGTCCTATCTCAATAACTAACATTGATTTGTCCTATATCAAAAATTAGTATTGCTTTGTCCTATCTCAATAACTAGTATTGACTTGTCCTATGTCAATAACTAGTATTGATTTGTTCTATGTCAATAACTAGTATTGATTTGTACTATCTCAATAACTAGTTTTGATTTCTTCTATCTCAATAACTAGTATTAATTTGTCCTATGTCAATAATTAGTATTGATTTGTCCTACATCACTAACTAGTATTAATTTGTCCTATATCAATTACTAGTATTGATTTATCCTATGTCAATAACTAGCATTGACTTGTCCTATCTCAATAACTAACATTGATTTGTCCTATATCAATAGCTAGTATTGATTTGTCCTATCTCAATAACTAACATTGATTTGTCCTATCTCAATAGCTAGTTTTGATTTGTCCTATCTCAATAACTAGTATTTATTTGTCCTATCTTAAGAACTAGTTTTGATTTGTCCTATCTCAATAACTAGTATTGATTTGTCCTATGTCAATGACAAGTATCGACTCGTTCTATCTCAATAACTAGCAATGATTTGTCCTATCTCAATAAATAGTATTGATTTGTCCTATATCAATAACTAGTATTGATTTGTTCTATGTCAATAACTAGTATTGATTTTTCCTATGTCAATAACTAATATTGATTTTTCTTATCTCAATAACAAGTATTGATTTGTCCTATGTTAATAACTAGTATTGATTTGTCCTATCTCAATAATTAGTATTGATTTGTCCTATCTTAATAACATGTTTTGACTTGTCCTATGCCAATAACTAGTATTGACTTGTCCTATCTCAACAACTAATATTGATTTGTCCTATGTTAATAACTAGGATTGATTTATCCTATCTCAATAACTAGTATTGATATGTCCTATATTAATAACTAGAATTGATTTGTCCTATGTCAATAACTAGTATTGATTTGTCCTATGTCAATAACTAGTATCGATTCGTTCTATCTCAATAACTAGCATTGATTTGTCCTATCTCAATAACTAGTATTGATTTGTCCTATCTCAATAACTAATATTGATTTGTCCCATCTTAATAACTAGTTTTGATTTGTTCTATGTCAATAACTAGTACTGGTTTGGCCTATGTCAATACCTACTATATCAATAACTAGTATTGATTTGTCCTATGTCAATAACTAGTATTGTTTTGTCTTATGTCAATAACTAGTAATGATTTGTCTTATCTCAATAACTGGTTTTGATTTGTCCTATCTCAATAACTAGTATTGATTTGTACTATCTCAATATTTAGTGTTGATTTGTCCTATCTCAATAACTATCATTGATTTGTCCTATCTCAATAACTAGTATTGATTTGTCCTATGTCAATTACTAGCATCGACTTGTCCTGTCTCAATAACTAGCATTGATTTGTCCTATGTCAATAACTAATATTGACTTGTCCTATCTCAATAACTTGTTTGGATTGGTCCTATGTCAATAATTAGTATTGAGTATTGATTGTCCTATCTCAATAACTAATATTGATTTGTCCTATCTCAATAACTAGCTTTGATTTGTCCTATCTCAATAACTAGTTTTGATTTTTCCTATCTCAATAACTAGTATTGATTTGTCCTTAGCCAATTACTAGTATTGATTTGTCCTGTATCAATAACTAGTATTGATTTGTCATATCTCAATAACTAGCATTGATTTGTCCTATCTCAATAACTAGTATTCATTTGTCCTATCTCAATAACTAACATTGATTTGTCCTATCTCAATAGCTAGTATTGACCTGTCCTATCTCAATAACTAACATCGGTTTGTCCTATAACAATAGCTAGTTTTGATTTGTCCTATCTCAATAACTAATATTTATTTGTCCTATCTTAATAACTAGTTTTGATTTGTACTATCTCAATAACTAGCATTGATTTGTCCTATGTCAATAACTAGTATGTATTTGTCCAATGTCAATAACTAGCATTGACTTGTCCTGTCTCAACAACTAGGATTGATTTGTTCTATGTCAATAACTAGTATTGATTTGTCTTATCTCAATAGCTAGTTTTGATTTGTCCTATCTCAATAAATAATATTTATTTGTCGTATCTTAATAACTCGTGTTGATTTGTCCTTTCTCAATAACTAGTATTGATTTTTCCTATATCAATAACTAGTATTGATTTGTGCTATATCAATGGCTAGTATTGATTTATCCTATGTCAATAACTAGTATTGATTTGTTCTAAGTCAGTAACTAGTATTGACTTGTCCTATCTCAATAACTGGCATTGATTTGTCCTATGTCAACAACTAGTATTGATTTGTCCTATCTCAATAACTAATATTGATTTGTCCTATCTCAATAGCTAGTTTTGATTGGTCCTATCTCAATAACTAATATTTATTTGTCCTATCTTAATGACTAGTTTTTATTTGTCCTATCTCAATAACTAGTATTGATTTGTTTTATCTCAATAATTAGTATTGATTTGTTTTATGTCAATACCAAGTATTGATTTGTCCTGTCGCAATAACTAGCATTGATTTGTCCTATGTCTATAACTAGTATTGATTTGTCCTATCTCAATAACTAATATTGATTTGTCCTATCTCAATAACTAGTTTTGATTTGTCCTATCTCAATAACTAGTACTGATTTGTCCTATCTCAAAAACTAGTATTGATTTGTCCTATATCAATAACTAGTATTTATTTGTCCTATATCAATAACTAGTATTGATTTGTCCTATCTCAATAACTAGTATTGATTTGTCCTATATCAATAACTAGTTTTGATTTGTCCTATGTCAATAACTAGTATTGATTTGTCCTATCTCAATAACTGGTTTGGATTTTTCCTATCTCAATAACTAGTATTGATTTGTCCTATCTCAATAATTAGTGTTGATTTGTTCTATCTCAATAACTAGTATTGATTTGTCCTATCTCAATATCTGGTTTGGATTTGTCCTATCTCAATAGCTAGTATTGATTTGTCCTATCTCAATAACTAGCATTGATTTGTCCTATGTCAATAACTAGCATTGACATGTTCTATCTCAATAACTAGCATTGATTTGTCCTATGTCAATAACTAGTATTGACTTGTCCTATCTCAAAAACTTGTTCAGATTGGTCCTATGTCAATAACTATTATTGAGTATTGATTGTCCTATCTCAATAATTAATATTGATTTGTCCTATATCAATAACTATTTTTGATTTGCCCTATCTCAATAACTAGTATTGATTTTTCCTATCGCAATAACTGGTATTGATTTGTCCTATATCAATAACTAGTATTGATTTGTCCTATGTGAATAACTAGTATTGATTTGTCCTATATCAATAACTAGTATTGATTTGTCCTATCTCAATAACTAGCATTGATTTGTCCTATCTCAAAAACTAGTATTGATTTGTCCTATCTCATTAACTAGCATTGATTTGTCCTATCTCTATAACTAGTATTGATTGGTCCTATATCAATAGCTAGTATTGTTTTGTCCCATGTCAATAACCTTTGATAATCATATAATAAATCTGCTTTAGTCACTTTTTCTGACTTTGTCCGTGATTTGTGTACATGTCAACCGTCCATCGTTCCGATTCTCAAGTTCGCCTGAAACGTTATACAGATGATATTTTGTACTCTCGTCATGTATTGTTTTATACAAAGCATAAGTTTGTTATATTGTGAATGTTTGTATTGTGACTGTTGGCATTGTGACTGTTGGTATGGTGACAGATAGCAGGATTGTTTATATGGTGAATATTGTGACTGTTGGTATGGTGATTGTTGGTATGGTGACTGTTTGTATTAAGACTGTTGGTATGGTGATTATTGTTACTGTTGTCATGGTTCTTTCGAAATTTGTATTTTAGCATTTTCCAATTTATAAGAAGATAGTGAAATAAAGTGGTCCTTTTCCAGGCCAGACACCGAGATCGTATAAACATGTACTCAAACTTATCTTAAAACTCTAAGGTTTGATTGGTCATTTACAAGAGGTCTGCCAATCAGTCGTCAGAATTTTATGTTTGACGTGTAAGTGGAATAACATATAATATATTTTCCGTATAACGTTTTCTTGAGGGTAATTTAATGTTATTAACACAAAAAAAACAGTATGTTTAACGTATGCAAAGCATCAGCCACAGGAATTACATCAATTAAAAGACAAAAATGAAAGATATGACATCTTTGTCATAATGTTTTCAAGAATATCATGATTGAATGATTGTTCTTTCATAAGGAAATGTACCAAAAAACGAGTTGCCAACAAACGGGCACATGACTCTTGAATAGAAATGAGTAAAACATACACAGTTTATATTTTAATATAATATTGCAAATATTGATATATTTGATTATATGATTTCAACCAAATATGGAGTTAATACATTTACAACAAAACCAGTTCATAGGATTCTACGGGAATATATCATAAAGATCTGATACTAGGTCATATGAAGTGAATATATCTACGTGTCTGTGTAACATTTGTAACAGTGTTCTACAGTTTTCGTTATCCTCGTTTGTTTTCTATGATAATACCAAGCTAATTTTGAAAGTTCTTTACTTTTGTAGTAGAAGTACACACACACACACACACACACATATATATATATATATATATATATATATATATATATATATATATATATATATATATATATATATATATATATATATTCAGATTTTGAATCAGTCACTCTGAATTTTTTTTAAAAAACTTATTCTATTGCAAAAGAATGAAATTTTATTTCTAGTAATTAAAAAATTATTTCTGCTTCAAGAAACCATAATAAGTTGACCATTCATTGTTAATATTAAAACCAATAATTAATCTTTTTATAAAACCATGTAATGGAAACCTCAAACACAAATGTGAATTATCATAAGATACTAAATGTTGTACTTCTTTCCCAAAATTACTTAATATTATTAATATTTTTCAATACTTTCCATTTAATTGCATTATCCGACATTAATAATGATGGTTTATATCAAGCTGGTAATGGATTTGTTAATGAGTTCCGTTGATTTGTTAGTCAGGTGATTATATCTAGATTTATTTTCTCTGAACGGTTTCCAGTTCATTACACGATTGTATTATAAGATTAATAAAGCTTTCATGACTATTGAAACAACCAGGATGTTGTGTAGACATGATTTATTAAGTCTAATACGCTCGACATGTTTTTTGTTAGAAGACGATTATACAAGATATGAGATTACTAGAATGGCTATGGAAGCTCCATTCCACGCTTACTTGTTAATTATTTAGAAAATCATAAATATGACGCTAAGTAAAGTTAAAAAATAATTTTCATGACATAAAAATAACTTTTAAATGTTTTGAAAGGCACGTAATATAAGAGCAAGGTACGTAATATAAGAGTAAGGTACGTAATATAAGAGTAAGGTACGTAATATGAGAGTAAGGTACGTAATATAAGAGTAAGGTACGTAATATAAGAGTAAGGTACGTAATATAAGAGTAAGGTACGTAATATAAGAGTAAGGTACGTAATATGAGAGTAAGGTACGTAATATGAGAGTAAGGTACGTAATATAAGAGTAAGGTACGTAATATAAGAGTAAGGTACGTAATATAAGAGTAAGGTACGTAATATAAGAGTAAGGTACGTAATATGAGAGTAAGGTACGTAATATAAGAGTAAGGTACGTAATATGAGAGTAAGGTACGTAATATGAGAGTAAGGTACGTAATATAAGAGTAAGGTACGTAATATAAGAGTAAGGTACGTAATATGAGAGTAAGGTACGTAATATGAGAGTAAGGTACGTAATATGAGAGCAAGGTACGTAATATGAGAGTAAGGTACGTAATATAAGAGTAAGGTACGTAATATGAGAGCAAGGTACGTAATATAAGAAGAGTAAGGTACGTAATATAAGAGTAAGGTACGTAATATAAGAGTAAGGTACGTAATATGAGAGTAAGGTACGTAATATAGGAGTAAGGTACGTAATATAAGAGTAAGGTACGTAATATAAGAGTAAGGTACGTAATATAAGAGTAAGGTACGTAATATAAGAGTAAGGTACGTAATATAAGAGTAAGGTACGTAATATAATAGTAAGGCACGTAATATAAGAGTAAGGTACGTAATATAAGAGTAAGGTACGTAATATGAGAGTAAGGTACGTAATATAAGAGTAAGGTACGTAATATGAGAGTAAGGTACGTAATATAAGAAGAGTAAGGTACGTAATATAAGAGTAAGGTACGTAATATAAGAGTAAGGTACGTAATATAAGAGTAAGGTACGTAATATAAGAGTAAGGTACGTAATATGAGAGTAAGGTACGTAATATAAGAGTAAGGTACGTAATATAAGAGTAAGGTACGTAATATAAGAGTAAGGTACGTAATATAAGAGTAAGGTACGTAATATAAGAGTAAGGTACGTAATATAAGAGTAAGGTACGTAATATGAGAGTAAGGTACGTAATATGAGAGTAAGGTACGTAATATAAGAGTAAGGTACGTAATATAAGAGTAAGGTACGTAATATGAGAGTAAGGTACGTAATATAAGAGTAAGGTACGTAATATAAGAGTAAGGTACGTAATATAAGAGTAAGGTACGTAATATAAGAGTAAGGTACGTAATATGAGAGTAAGGCACGTAATATGAGAGTAAGGTACGTAATATAAGAGTAAGGTACGTAATATAAGAGTAAGGTACGTAATATGAGAGTAAGGTATGAGAGTAAGGTACGTAATATGAGAGTAAGGTACGTAATATAAGAGTAAGGTACGTAATATGAGAGTAAGGTACGTAATATAAGAGTAAGGTACGTAATATAAGAGTAAGGTACGTAATATAAGAGCAGATAGTTACTCCTCTCAAGTACTATTTAAAAAAAATTTTTTTATACATCTTACTGGTTGATTTTCGTTCATAGAAGACAATTTTTCGGACAACACAACGCTAGATAATCCCCAATTTTACATGTTTGTGAATATTATTCTTATTTACTTTTCTCTGCGTTCAAACTAAATTAATGTGACATGGGGGAATGTCCAGATAACTTTTATGTAAGCGCAGCGACTATTGTTTGTGATATGTTAAGACATTATCTAATAACTTCAGATACTTTGAAAAACGACACTAAATACATCCATGAGATTGTTTTGATTGGAATTAATGACGCCACGATAATTGGATAACCTGTGAACGTTACTATGGTATGACCTTGAAACAAACATTCATGTGAAAACACAGAATTACGTGTCTTTATCATGTAGTCTACTTCAGATCATCATCCAGGACTGGAATGCAAAGTTGGTAAAGATGTTCTAAAAGACTGGGATGATCACTGTGGACTTTCTTGCAATGAGCTTACCAATGATATAGGGAGACGGCTGCTCGAGTTCGCAAGCTACATCAACTTGGTACAAGGCAACACCTTGGGTCAGCATCAAGCTTCATCATGCTGGACATGGCATGCACCTAATGGAACCCATCATAACATGACTGACTACTTACTGATTTATAATCGTTACAGATCTGGAATCAATAGAGCAAAAACAAGGACGCTCCCATGTGGTGATTTGGGGAGTGATCACAACCTCTTGATTATGAATTTCCGAGTGAGGCTGAAGAAAATTAACAAGCCAACAAACATCAGGCTCAAATTCAACCTTGAACAACTGAAGGACCCTAACATTTGCAATTCATTCAAAGCCACAATTGGAGGAAAATTTGCTCCACTCCTTGCGATGTATGTTGATGTTAAGTGATGACAGACACTTTCAACACAGTCATGACAACAGCTGCCAAGGACATCATTGACCTCCACCGCCCAAAGAAAAAACACTGGGTTACAGAAGAGATTTTGAATCTATGTGATGCCCGAAGAGTCCTATAAAACACCAGACACACAACAGGGACAATAGTGTACTGATAAACAAACAAGAATATTAGAATATACTTGAAGAAAACAAAGGAAAATTGGATTGGACAATAGTGCACAGAAATAGAGAGTAGTCTGATAAAGAATAACAGCGAAAAGGCGTTCCAGATTGTGAAAGCCCTCACCAAACAGAATAAACCAAAAGTCAGTACCATTCAAGACGAAAATGGAAAATGCCGCACAGAAGCGAGTGACATTGCAGAACGATGAACTGAGTATTGTTAAAAACTCAACAAATATCCGTCCACAGGAGACTTAGAGGTGCTTGAAGTTCCCAACTCCGCAAATGATTATGATTTCCCCATTCTCAAATAAGATGTGGCGTCAGAAATATGAGCACTGAAGAATGGGATGGCAGCTTGAGTAGAAAACATCCCAGCTGAACTTATCACGAATAGGTGAGGGGGAAGGGAATCAGTGAAATAGCTACTAACAAAAATCTGCAACAAAATCTGGCAGACAGATGAATGGCCAACACAGCGGACCCAGTCACTGATTAGAACACTTCCTAAAAAAGGCAATCTCCAGCTGTGCCAAAATTACAGAACTATCAGTTTGATCAGCCATGCGAGTAAGGTGATGCTGAAGAATATCTTGAACAAACTGAAGCTGAAAAGCAAAATAAATAATTGATGAATAACAGGCAGGGTTCCAGAGTGGAAGAAGCATAACATAACAAATATTCAATCTCAGGGTTCTGTGTGAAAAGTACTCACAACATTAACAATACATAATCGTGTGTTCATGGAGTTCAAAAAAGCCTTCGACAGAGTGTAGTATGAGGCATTGTGGGCCACAATGAAGTTCAACATAGGTCAAAAGTGACCAATACCATGACGCAGCTGTATGCTAAGGCTACCAGTGCAGTAATTGCTCAAGGTTATGTGGGTGGCTGGTTCCCGACAACAGTCGGAGTACGTCAAGGCTGCCTCCTGTCATCCACACTTTTCAACATATACTTAGAGCACATCATGAGCTAAGTCCTGGAAAACCACTGCGTGACAGTCAGCATTGGAGGGAGTAACGTCACCATCCTCCGCTTTTGCGACGATATTAATGGGCTGGCAGGCAGTGGAAACAAGCCTGCCACCTTAGTGAAGAACCTGGATTAAACATCTTATCGATTTGTCATGGAGGTAGGCGCTGAAAAGATAAAGCTGATGACAAATAGTGGTAAACAAAGCTCAGTCAAGATTAAAGTCAGAGGACAGGAAATGGAAACAGTGAGTCAGTTCAAATATCTTTGTTCCATAATCACTGAAGAGTTATCAAGATCAGAACTGTTTTCACGAGCAGCACAAACAACGGCAACTATGTCAAAGCTCAGTCCCATCTGGAGAGACAAGAATATCTGTCGGAAAACTAAAATCAGACTATTGAGAGCACTAGTCAGCTCAATCTTTTTGTATTCATCTGATGCCTAGATCCTGACAACAGAATTACAACGAAGAATCCAGGCACTTGAAATGAGATGCTACATAACCACCCCTGGCATCTCTTACATGGTCCACATCACAAATGAAAAAGGGCGTAACATCATCAGGCACAAAGTAGGCTATTATGAATACCTCCTCACCACCGTCAACAGGAGAAAGCTGAAATGGTATGGCCATATCACTAGAGCCAACAGTCTATCCATAACAGTACTGCAGGGCAGTGTTTAATGTGGCAGAAGAAGAGGTAGACAGAGAACAAAGTGGACAGACAACATCATAGAATGGACCAATAAAGGTTTTGCGGAGAAACAGATATTGCCACATGATCGAGACAAGTGGATGGAACTTGGCTGATGTTCAACAGCACAGTGCCTCGACTACCACACATGGTCAAGAGACTGATGATGATGATGATGATGATGATGATGATGATGACCCTGATGAAAATGTAGGAGGGCGAGCGATTGCCTCGACTCAAAATATTTTGTCAAACGTTTTAAATCTTTGTACGTGTTTAGTTCTCAAATAAAACTTGATTTTGTCATCTTTCCACTCTCTCTAAGTGTGTGCTTATCACTGACGTATCATACTGATAATGTGAAACCTGAGTCCATAGGAAAATTGAAAAATTAAAGTGGACCTGAATCCGGGACCTGGACATTATGTGAGGGTAACTTGTAACTGTTGATAAATTGTTTTAATTTCAGGAAGGGTAATTTGTAACTGTTTAGTGTAACTTGTAACTGTTGACAAATTGTTATATAATTTCATGAAGGATAACTTGCAACCAACTGTTGACAAATTGTTATAATTTCATGAAGGGTAACTTGCAACTGTTGACAAATTGTTATAATTTCATGAAGGGTAACTTGTAACTGTTGACAAATTGTTATAATTTCATGAAGGGTAACTTGCAACTGTTGACAAATTGTTATAATTTCATGAAGGGTAACTTGCAACTGTTGACAAATTGTTATAATTTCATGAAGGGTAACTTGCAACTGTTGACAAATTGTTATAATTTCATGAAGGGTAACTTGCAACTGTTGACAAATTGTTATAATTTCATGAAGGGTAACTTGTAACTGTTGACAAATTGTTCTAATTTCGTGAAGGGTAACTTGTAACTGTTGACAAATTGTTATAATGTCATGAAGTCGTCTCGGGGAAATGAGCATGAAGTTGGCAATACAGGTGTTGTTAATCATTGTAAGATATTGTATAATTAGTTACAGATGCAATTTATTATACAATTTCCAGAAGAAAAATAAATCTGTATTTGTTTGTTCAATATGAGTTTGAAGCTTTCTCCACAAATGCACATAAACAGGAGTCCAAATCCCCAAATATGGTTTGGAAGCCTCAATAATAAATTTGAAGAATGGTTATCGTTGCACATATTTCTGATCAATGCATTAAATACGTACATACTGATGCGTATACGAAAATCATGTCTCCCTTCCTCTTACTGTACTTAAAAGGATTCTATCTAAACAAACATAATTGAAAGAGAATGTGTCAATACTATTTACAAATTTAATTGTTGTAATAACATTAAAATTTAGTCAGGTTATCAATATATAATTCAAAGTGCCTATCAAATATGTTTGACCAATCGCAGGTGCTTTACAATTCATCATGCGTCTAAATAGGTGATAAAGTGTTCATCAATTCAGACTCAAAAGATCTTAAATGTTTAACACGAATACAAAGATTGATAATGGTCTGAAATATGGATACAAATAGACCTACTTTATTTGTCTACATTGAAATATGGATACAAATAGGCCTCTTTATTTGTCTGCATTGAAATATGGATACAAATAGGCCTACTTTATTTGTTTGCATTGAAATATAGATACAAATAGGCCTACTTTATTTATCTACATTACGTGATCTTTGTGCAATTTTTCTAACAGGTTTCTCTTAACAGACGCACGAAATGAGGGAACCTACATGACCAAATAAATCAGTACGCCCTCCCCTGCTAGCAGTAGGGTCTTAAAAGACACGTTATACCCTACACATAAGCATTTGTATCAATGAGGAAACACTGTGAAGTTCTTGTGTTATCCCGATGTTTTGGTATGAACAACTTGTCCCATCGAGGCAACATGGTGAAGTTCTCGTGTTATCCTTTGTATTTGTGTGAAGGAGACAACACTGTGAAGATCACTTGTTATCCTGCTTTGTTGACACGTACGTTTGTCATGATGTCTTTTATAGCAGGTCTACAGCAGAAATCAAATCCGAAGATACTAACCACCGATCATTAATCCCCGGTCTTAGATTGAAAAATAAATAACACATCTTTGCAAACTTTAGCGGAAATTTGATATGGTTTGTACAATTGGATCAAGTCTTCAGCTGAAGGTCACAAGAAAAATAATTTCGTTCCAGTTTCGTCATTTATCACAGTTTTAACTTGATCGGTTCTTGTCCGCTTTCATTAATAAGTAGACGAGGTGCTGAATGTCATACGAGGAATAATTACATCCAAAACTTGATACATGCAAAAGACGCAGAAAAAAATAGACCGGTCTAAGCAGATACCCAATTAAAAAAATTATATTTTCATTCAGTAAAGCATATTTTGCAGCCATAGATCTAAAACGGAACGTAATTCCTGACTGCTACTATAGACGTTTTTTGTTCGCACTGTAAGTAGTATTTTTGGAAGGTACAGTGGCTGGTCATAGTTTATTATTCAGTTTATTACTGCTCGTATATGTTACGGTCTTGGAATGAACTTTCTCACTTGTTCTGTATATCACTTTTGTTCTCTTATGCGGAGAGTAATCAAATTATAAAGCTGTTTCGTAGACAGATATATATGAATACATAATGCGTCTATCTAAGTGTATGATCAACGTCTCATCGATTCAGGAAATTTCTGACAAGGGAATCGCATAACCACAGACAATTTTTGACCTGCATAAATATTCTGTAAATATCATAATTAGGGACTATTATAGGTTTCCTTGTTTGGTATTGCATGAAATATATTCACCAATCGTGTATAATAATATTGTCGGAGTACTGGACTGGTAATGTCATAATTATCCAAGTGAAGATTGTCAGGTCGTGTACAAGAAACAATTAACGTTTGATCATATCTCACATATGTCTCCAATTAAATGGCAAATGACATGTGCGACGGACATTTAATAGAAAATTGATTATTTTAGGAGTGAATAAATAACAACCATGGATAAAACGCTATCATCCCTAAGTTAGATTTCTGGTAGAATGAACTATTTCCGATTTGATAATTTTCAGTACCAGAGCATATGTCAAACTTAATAGCTACTAATAGACACTAATTCGGATGATTTTGAAACAAAACATTATGACCGATGTGTGATATATTCCATTGAAATTATGGGATGTATTCCATTTATTTATAATATCTAACATATAGTGTTCTTAGATGACAACTGAAAATATTTTAATATAAAACTACATTAGGTTTATGTTTGTTAAAAGGACATGAATTCGTCATAGATTTAAAGATATAGATCTTACACACAAAACAAGTTTGAAAACAAACTGAAAATTGCTCTAAAAAGCGATGAAAATACATTCAAGTATTCACCATATGCATGCAAAGATGCATTGGTCAACTTGATTTTGCTTAATCGTACAAGGATTGTGTCCTCCACAAATTTCCGACCAAAATAAAGATGAAAAAATGTGTTAGATAACGATCTACTAATATATCCCCAAGATGTGTTAGATAACGATCTACTAATATATCCCAAAAATGTGTTAGATAACGATCTACTAATATATCCCCAAAATGTGTTAGATAACGATCTACTAATATATCCCAAAATGTCTGATTCATCTACAATTAGGTGCAAACATATATTTCCAGCTATATTCGTCTAACATTAGTGGATATTTACTTAATCTTGCCAATAAGAATTTTTGTCAGAAACTCAAGTCCAAACAGGTAAAACGTGTATTAGAACTAAAATATGTTACGTCATTTTCTGATGATTTGTTTATTTCATCTACATTTAAATACAAATATGCATAAGACATTTTGTTTGTGTACTTGAAGCCATCCTTGACTTCATTGATATATCCTGAGTGGAATTTGCTCAAGCCTACGAGATACTTTTTATCACAAAACAAAAAAAAAAAGAAAGAAAGAAAACAAAAACAAACAAATACATTAGAACAATAAGGATAAAAAAAATGCATAAATTAAAACAAAGAGCTTTCAAACATGGATAAATTGACGTTTTGAGCTGAAAATATATTCAAGTCCTAAAACACGCGTTTTGAAATGAATGTGTTGTTTTTAAAAATTATGCCCGCAAGGATTTTGCCATGAAAGGTTAAGTCCAAAAGCGTTCAAACAATTGTAAAACCATAACAGTTATAATGGTATGTACGTTTAAGTAAGCTACATAAACAACAAAATGCATTTTATTTGACTGTTAGGTTTCTTTTTTTTTCTTCGCAATTTTCCTTAAATTCACACTTGAAGTAAGATGGACCGAGTGGACCATATGAAGTTCCGCTACTGCAAGCAACCTGGATAAATAAAATAAACCCCCCAAAAATGTTTTAAGTTATCAAGCTTTTCAATTTCACCAACCACTGTTCTACGACTGGATAGTTCAACGAACAATACTTACAATATACGATACACGTTAGCATTAGTACTGAGTTATTACTACAGTTTTAGTTTATCTGCTATCAAAACTCTACCTTAGAATATGGATATGACATACTAATGGTTTGATATGATTTTCTGTCTGAAGGCGAATAAAAAGTTGTTTATTTAATGCCAAGGCAGTTTGATTATTCATATGTTGATCCTATTGTTTTATTTGCATTGCGTAAGAAAAATAATGACTATAGTAAAACTTGCTTTAAACTTGAATTCTTTTCTGCTGCCAAGCGATTAGATTTTTTCTTGACATGTGTAAGTTAAGTCTTGAGCTTATATACTCGTGTGTTTAATCAGCTAATTTACCGAATCTTTGTTACGTCCATTTGTGTGTCTGTATAATGGTACCTTTCACTTATTTCAGGTCAAATCTTCCAAGTAGTTGACGTGGGAGACAAAGTATAGCATTTACATTGCAGGGCAAGATGGAGTAGGAATCGGATGCGGAAACAGCCAACATAGCAGCTGGAAGATAAAGATGGAAACTAGAACTTGTATTAGCAACGAAGCGACAACATGGTCAACCTCCTGACTGGTGGCAGGGGATTTGAGAAGACGAGCATCCAGCAATGTGGTGATTTATGGTGTATTTCATATCAGGTCTACATATATTCGTACAGTGGCTGGACATTAATGCGTTTACGTAAGCACAAGTGTAACAGGATAGACCGAATGGATGCTTGGATCAAATGACAAAACAAAACAATATGGTGAAAGATGTTGTTAGGGCTGACTCTTAGTAAGAAGGGTAGTTATTTTGATTTGGCTATGTTATCTACTGAATGACCTCCCTCGATATTATGACCCGGTCTGAGTGACAGAATAGCAACAGAGAACTGGGCAAGATTGTTGGGAAGTAATAATGCGATGTGAGCCCCCTTAGATAAGAGTAAAAGTAAATTTAATCGAATAAATTAATAGTGTTAACTTCAATTCAACTTAAAGGATTTCAACAGGATTGTTTAACTAGCAAAGCACTAATGTTTCCAAGGTTTCCTCAGAGCAAACTCTCTCTCTCTCTCTCTCTCTCTCTCTCTCTCTCTCTCTCTCTCTCTCTCTCTCTCTCTCTCTCTCTCTCTCTCTCTCTCTCTCTCATAACATTGCGGACAAAAGAAGTTCGATCACGGTTGTTACTTCTTTAAAATCTCATTACGTCCAAGATGTAGACCATAATTTCACTCGGCCAATCATAAGCAGTGGTTCTAAACTTATTCCTAAGACAATCATTTGTTTCGTCAGTTAGAATCTCTTGACTAATTTATAAACTTTTTCCCTTTGAAGAATGACTATTTGACTTGGATCGGAAGTCCAGCTGTCTCTTTCTCAAACGTGTTTTCAGATCTCATGTCAATTATTTGAATCTGAACACTGGCCCCTTTGATGTTTTAACGCTGACTTAGAAGAAATTAAGAATAAAGGTCGAAAAAACCCTTCCCAAAAAGTCACCTGGTATAAATGTGATAAAATCTTAATGCTCAGTGCATTCATCATTAAGGTTCACGGCTTACTCAAATATACAAACCAAAATATGATTCATATATTCAAATGTATGACGGTAACATTAATATAATCTCACGTAATGAAACCGAAACTCAAATATTCTCATTGAATGAGAACAAGATTCAAATAATCTCATGTGAGGAAAGTGAGATTCAAATAATCTCCTGTGAGGAGCGTGAGATTGAAATAATCTCATGGGAGGAAAGTGAGATTCAAATAATCTTGTGTGAGGAAAGTGAGATTCAAATAATCTCATGTGAAGAAAGTGAGATTCAAATAATCTCATGTGAGGAAAGTGAGATTCAAATAATATCATGAAATGTCATGTAATGAAAATGAGACTCAATAATTTTATGTGATGAAAGCGTAATTCATATAACTAAAATGTCTCAGTTGTACTAAACGGAAACAACAATCAATCAAAACAAACATATGACTCAGTCATTTGTGCAGCCGTATGATTCATAAATAGTTGTAAAATCCTGCACATGTGTCCACTGACAAACCACACAGTTCTCCCAATTTCTTGGGTTGGACCACACTTCTATCAGACGCTCACACCATTCATGGATCCAACATGCGCAAAAGTTTATAAATTAGCGTCGTATGGCCTTGATGGTTATATTATATTATATACCCATATAGACGCACAGACAGCAAGGCAGACAGCCCGATATACACGCACACACATACGTACAGAGACATACATATAGATATACGTACCGACGACTACAAAATGACAAAACTGGACATCATAACAGGTAAGGAAGTACAATCTACAGATATTAAACTCTAATAGCAACCTGTAATTCAAAAGTTCATAACGTTTCAAATCCGCATAGTAGTAGAGGCATCAATTCACGGTACGACACCAAAACCTGAATACGCTTCACATATCAAATCAATTCACATTACGACATCAAAACCAGAATACGCTTCACATATCAAAAAAATAAAAACGTAACACTTATCCCTATGGCTGAAACATGGAGAAGGTTCACTCCTCATCATAACGATTGGTGAAAAGAGCGCAATGTCCACGACTGATTGCATCATCTACGTCTTGACCGTTTTCCAACGATTTTCTATTTACTCGAGTCTTTCTTTGTAGACTGCCTCATCCTTCTCGGACTTCACTCGTCAGTTCTCCTTTGTTTCAAGAATTCACTCGTATCGTCTCTTTGTTGCCCGGACTTAAGCCTTCGGACTGTCGAGTTGCTTCCTTAAATTACAAAAATATCCATACATTGCTAGATGTACCACTTTATAGATGTACATAAGATGCATTCACATACGTTACTCAGAACATACTAGCTGTCCAGAAACTGCGCAAAGCCTAAGGTAGTCCTTGCCATTGATTCAAAGCGACAGGTCATAAATTTCCATGTGAGCGGTCTATCGAAAATTTGTCGTATGATACTACATGTTCAATTACTGTTGCATACCAATCACATATACTTAACCTACAAGAGTATTTAAGCATTACAAAAGCAAATATAATAAATAATTATCGTTAATGCACGACAATCAGTATCAGCAAACAGACAAAGATAATTATTTCATATTTACTTCATATAACCACATGAAATCCTAAATATAGGATAATTTGGATCGCATGCAATCTTTTCTGATAATGAACTAATAAGTGTAAAATTAAAAAATTGCACAGAAACTCTAGTATCAATGCATTTCCATGAAATTGAATAAGATCAATTACATAAACATTCTAGCACGAACACATCTCCATGAAATTAATTAACGATTCATAATATGGAACCTAGTCATATCAAACAAATTTGCGTACAACAAACAATCAAAAAATAGAACATTGCGTACCTCAATGCTGTTAACTTTAGAATTTGTGTATCCAGCACCAAACCCTGTCTTTCTCGCAAGACATATACCTGGTCCCTTTCTTGTTTGACGAGGAAAGCACTATTAATTTTTCGGGGCTTCCTCGAATCAAACTTCTCTCTCTCATAAACTTTCTGACCAAATAATTTAGATCAAGGTTGTCACTTTAGAGTCCCATTATTTTCAAAATGTATGTTTTAATTTCACACGGCCAATCATAAGCAGTGGTTTCTAAACATTTTCCTAAGACAATCACTTCTTTCGTCAGTCAGAATCTCTGAACTACGTTATATAACTTTTCCATTTGAAGAATTACTATTTGACATGGATCGGAAGTTCAGCTGTCTCTTTCTCAAAACCTTGCTAAGATATCCTGTAAATTTCATTGAGTCCTGACATTGTCAACTTTGAAGTTTTAACACTTATATGTAAGAAATGAAGAATAAAGGTCGGATTAACCCTTCACAAAGACTTCCCGATCTAAATGTGGCCTCATTCAGAAAAATGGGACTTCAATCGGGAAGAAGATAAATTTAGACACCGCACATAAGTCTGCCTAGCCAATGCAAGTGGTAAAGAAAACATTGAATTCTTTTTATTATTTCACTATACTTTAGATTTCATGGCTCTATGAAGAAATATAAATATTGCTTATTATTTAAAAAATACTGCCAAATGCATTTCCCGTTGTTTTATCAATTTAATAGTTTTATATTTTCTGAGTCCTGTCTACAAAAGCAACACTAATTCGATATGAGACGATACTTAGTCTGTAATGCATATTCTGTTGATCATCATGGCGTGTCATTCCTGATATTTACGGTAATATGGAATTTTCTTTTAATCGAGTTAATCAGGAAAACGGAAATGAAAGACGTCAGATGTTTCCATTACATCTGGTTGCCTATGTTATTTATTACCCTTCAAATGTTTTTGCAGCCTGTCTTGAAAAG